>CM045771.1:15006566-15606566 GCA_025200525.1 Camellia lanceoleosa | reverse complement strand
GCTTCCTTGGAAGCCAAGACCCTCTTGCACCTCTTGAACCCCCATCTCTTTGCTTAACCACTAAGTTAAGAGCTTTATTTTGCCTATATAAGCTCATCCCTTCCCCTTGAGTTGGAGGTTAGCCATTTTAGGTCAAAAACCAGAGCTTATATCTATATATCTGTGTGATACATTCTCTCTCTCTATATCTTCCTTCTCTCCCCTCTTGTGTGTGTGTTTTTGGGCCTAAAAGTGTAGTTTTACCTCATTTTTGCACCATTACACACACCAATACACCTTAGCTCGAGATTGAGAGACTTAGAGGGTTGTTTGTTGAAGTTTTGGACTGACTTTGATCACTAGAGAGTGGCTGCTCCACCTGTTCTTCAAAGGATCTTCAAGGGTGAGCTTGTTACTTTAGTTTCCCCATTCTTGCACTAGCTTTCTACCCCTCTTGCTTTGTGTTTTTGGATTTGTGTTTAACATAAAAAAGACTTGTTTTTCCTTGCTTAAGAACATTCATCAAGGTTGTTTTGTGGTTTGGGTAGAGTCTCACCCTCTTAGGCCTTGTTTTGGCCATTTTGGAGCCTTTTCTTGAGGCCTTGTTTACTTGGTGTTTTAGATCCTCTCACCACTGAAAACCAGTGGGTTTTCAGTGGTGAGGTATTTTCAAGTCTCATATAGGGGAGGGACACCCCTCTCCCCTTTGCCCCTTGTTTGCCTTTGTTTTGGGCTCAAATATTAGCATGCATGCATGGTCGGTTTTGGCTTCATTTCAGAGCATATTTGTGGTTCATATGACATGTTATGCCTCTGTTTTAGGTTGGTTTTATGGTCCTTAACATGCCTCTTATGTTTGCTTTGAAATGCTCTCTTATGCCTAGAAATATGCCATGCTTTGAGGTCATGTTTCCTTGCATGTTTTAGCTTAGTTTCATGGAGATACTAACATCATTTTGCCATGTATAAGGGCTGTGGGCCACTGTTTTTGTCATATTTAGCATGCTTGACATGGTTGTTGTGCATGATGGCTTGTAAGCCTTAGGTAGGAGATCCATGTACATGCATTGGGTAGTCTATTTAGATGATTTGGGATCATTTGACATGCTATTTCAGACCCTAACCCATGCTCATATGTTTGTACTTGTCATCCCTTTCATGCTTTAAAGGTGTGTCCTTTTATACCTAAGAATAGGCCTTGTGTATGCTCCCATGATTAATGCATTTTGGGGGTGCCATGTGAGGGGATTTGGGTGTCATTTTGCATACTAAAAATCTGTTTTTGGTTGTTAGATTCATGTCATGAGTGGTTGTGTAAGTGGTAGTAAAATGCTCTTTTTGGTGCCTTAGGTTTAGGCCCATGAACTTGCATGTTTGTGTAGTATTTTGGTCATCATTTAGGACTTGTTTTGCCATTTGTTTTGGGGTGGTTTGAGGGCTGCCCCATTGAAGTTAAGGCCACCATTGTATGTTCATTATATCCTTGATGCATGCTTGGTTCATCGAGTGTTGTAGTAGGTTGGTCCCATTGCTTGATTGGCCCATGTTTGCATGTCACTTATACCTTGCATGCTCTAGCATTTTGCGTGCCTATTATGATAGTTGCATGACACTTGGTATGCCTTGCATCTTAGTCCCATTGTTGCATCATTTGAGCTATGTTGCATACGTGCATTCCATGGCTTGGCAGGGATTGTCAAGCCAAGCATAGGATGAAGGAGTTCACACTTCAAGTGGTGCAACTTCGTCTCAATCCTTGGTCACCAAGACCTTTGACTAACACATGATAAGGCCTTGGATTTCATTTGTTTGTTTGCATGCATTACCATTAAAATGCAACCTTGGTTCCTTAGGCCATCATGCATCAAGATGCATAATTGATGGCCCAAGAACCAAGAGTCATGCCTCCTTGAGTCCCCAAGCATGATAGGAGGCATTGGCCATGCTTACATATGCTCAAAATCCATGCCATGCACTGCTGGTTTGCTGCTGCTGTCAAACAGTCCTCTGCAGGAACTTTCTGCCGACCGGCAGTACAATGTGCCGACCGGCACACTTTCTGTGCCAATAAACTCTGCAAGAAGCCGGTGGTCAATTTAAGCAGCCGGTGGCCATTTTCTCTAGCCGGTGGTGTACTGCAGTGCATTTGGAGGATGTCCTGGGACTTTGGCGATATTCGAGGCGAGCGGTAAAGCAGGCGCGATGGTGCGGTGTGGGTTTTCTGGGCAAGTCAGATTCGAGCATGCATCATTCGCGCGTCCCGAGGCAGGGCTGGGGCCCCTTTCTTTTATGTTAATATTAATTTGATAATTAGAAATTTCTGTAATAATTAAATTCTGTATTTGGACTGTATTATTTTGGGACTGTATTATTCTTTTGGGTCCCTACATGCGAGGCATAATTGTAATAAGTGTGTGTGGGTGTGTGTATGTCTTCCAACCCCATCTCTTTCTTCCCTTTTATTTACACCTTATGATGGTAGATTAGGGCATACTTAAATTAGCATCTGACATGATAGCATCGTGCATCCATACATTTGTTATACATGCATCGGGCTCGGTACATCATACAAAGCGCATAGTATTTCAATTCCAAATTGAATCGTGTTATTTGTAGCATTCCACATGCCATGCTTAGGACAGCCGAGCCTGTTTAGATTACACCATTGCTTGTGTTGCATTAGCCACTTAACATGAACTAGGATCATGCATATGATTACTAACTGGTTTTTTGTTTTGGCGCGGAGTATGATGTAAGTATTTTACGCTTTAGCATACCACATGCGTGTAAATGTTGCCATGACAGTATGCTTACCATGCGGCTAAGTGCTTATGTGAGATAAGCTGTTTGAATGCCTGTGGATGGAGGTTGGATTGCTTGAGTTGGAATAACTCATTGAAATCCGTATTTTAGCCTACTTGCGAGTAGCAATTTCAAATTGTTTTTCAAACATACGGATATGCAATGTTTGTTTCCAAATTAGGCAATCTAGTCTATACTTGTTTGCTGCGCGCATAACATAGTAATTCTAGGCTAATAAATGGAATAAGAACACATAAAGTTTTTAAAATCGGATATCACGGTTAGTAGAGGCCGGTCTTCGGACCGGGCGAGAGGGGGTGCTCATAGCTGACCTTCCCCGATCGTACCCAAGCTCCCGAGCCAAGACCACTTTGGTGATGACGGACATGTGGCCTTCGGCACCGAGTCAGGGTTTTCTAAATCCCCCAATTAAAAAATATTTAGGTGGCGACTCTGTATCTGGCAAAGCAGTCCATGTTTGGCACTTCTTTTCAAAATCTATTTTCTCAAACGATTTGCCGGATTTGGACTCTTTGGTTCAAATTTAGAACCGACACAAAAGGGAGTCCGAACTGTAGAGTGAACCCCAAGGGCCCCGTCTACACAAGTCTTTATGTATTTTGTAAATAGGGCCAAGTCCCTTTTTGTCTAATATGTATATATATGGTGACGTAAGAATGATGTGTATATATGTATGTGGGAGCCGGATAATTGGAAGAGTCAGAAGCGTACTCTAGATGACAGGTATTACTCGGCTCTATCTGCTTGCGATCGAGAATGCCGAATAATCTGAGATAGGCGAATTAACATTGAACTATGGAGCCGAGTAAATAAGAGGATAATGAGTGAAAAGTGGACTTGGCCCTGAGGCCCAGGAAACAAGTATAAATAAAGGAGCAACAGAATAAGAAAGGTACGTGAGAATTGTTGTGCTTAACTTAGAATACAAGCATTCTTGAGTGTGGAGACTGACTTATCCGTCAGAGTGCTAATTCCAGCACCCCCAACCGGATTCTTTATTTCTTTTCAGGTGACTTTCAGCGGATCACTAACGTCCCCTAAGATCAGAAGAGTATTTCCAAACCACTTCTCCACAATTGGAGCCGTCTGTGGGAATACTCAAACACATCCATGGCGAGCGCAACAGAAGACTCTCCGACAGCCACTGATGAAACGACGCAAAGAGATGACCTCACTCCATCAAACATGCTTGGACCGGACACCATCCCTGTAAGACGCGCTCTGAACTTTGCCTCACCCTCTACTCCAGAGCATGAAGCAATGCAAATGATCATGGAACAAGCAAAGCAAAACGAACAGAGGTTGGAGAACATGATCGCGGAGAACGAATGTCTTAGTGAAGATTTGGCCTTGGAAGTGGCGAAGTCCAAACAAGCTGTACGCGTAAATCCGGAACGATCTCTGAAGGCAGGTGGTTGACGACCTCGATCCCGACAAGACGACACTGATAGCGGCTCCGACTCATTATCCCCGGAGCCCAAGAAGAAGTGGCAACCTGAAACTACCAGTTCTTTTGAAGAAAGTCCCCGTATATGGCATAAGCGAAGAAGGAACAGTTCGAACAAAGATCAACACGATCCTTTCGTACGACGGATTACAAAGGCAGTGCTACCCAAGAAATTCAAAGCATCGTCATTCACCTCGTACGACGGCAAATCAGACCCCACCGACCACATACGTCACTACAAGCAGGCCATGACATTGCATGCAGACGACGAGGCCCTCATGTGCCGAATATTCCCCAGCAGTTTGGGACCATTGGCTATCAGGTGGTATTATAAACTGGAGCCGGCTTCGATCAAACCTTTCCACGAGTTACAAAAATCCTTCAGGGCCAGATTCATCACTAGTGAGGTCCAACCGAAACAAGCTGACTCTCTCTAGGCAATGCAGATCCAGCTAGGAGAAACACTAAGGGCGTATTTAGCACGATATTGGAAGTGCTTTAATCTTGTTAATGATGCCTGCAATGACTCAATGGCCATCACCGCCTTCAAAATGGGATTACACCCAAACAGTGCCCTTCGCAGTTCCTTGACAAGAAGGCCTCCCAAAACAGTCTGGGCATTGATGAAGAAAGTTGATGAATACTCCAAAGTGGAAGACGACGCCTTGCAGGTTAAAGCTGGACAAATGGCCAACAAAACGGCCCCTCCTGAAATTGCTCAGCCAATAAGTTCCGTACCACCTCAGAGTCCTGAACCACGACAACGAGCTAAACGAGACAAGAAACGGGATTCTCGTCGATCAAGCAATCAATGCTCACACTGAGCAAATGAGCAACTGTAGGTCGATAGCAGGCGCACAAAGTGCGCCGACAAGAAATATACGGAGCTGTCAGAGCCAACCAACTCGGTTATGTCCAAAATCCAACATCTTCCATTCTTCAAATGGCCGTCCAAAATGGTTGGACCCCCTGACACGAGAAGACGGGGCAGACGGTGTGAATATCACAAAGATCATGGTCATGATACGGACAGTTGCTGTGCTTTGAAAGACCACATTGAGGAATTGGTCCAAGATGGTCAGCTCCAGCAACATGTCCGAAAGAGCGCAATCAAAACAGTTGCCCTTCGGCAGGACTCACCTCTGCTCGGCATTATTCATATGATATACAGCTTTCCAACGCCACATACCATACACGCAATTTAGTTAGCCCCCCAAAAGCAATGCGCACCAACGAAATAGCCCCACGAAGCTCTGAGTATTATCTTCGGCGATTCCGATCTTATCGGCATAACACTCCCCCATATTGATCCATTGGTCATTGAACTACACGTAAACTGATTTACCGTTGAACGCGTCCTCATAGACCAAGGGAGCACTTCGAAGGTTATGTATTATGAGACCTTCATCAAACTCGGCTTTAACGAATCAGACCTATCTCCGGATCCTCACCCATTATTCGGCTTCAACACAAATCTAGAGTACCCGTTGGGGAAAATCACATTACCCATTCGAGCGGGGTCCTAAACAGTGGATGTGGAATTCTTGGTCGTCAAGCTCCCTTCGTCGTATAATCTCATCATGAGGTGAACTTGGTTGCATCATATTCAGGCCGTGCCAAGCACCTATCATCAGCTGCTACACTTCCTGACCGAACACGGCATTGAGCAAATCCGTGGTTCCCGGCAATCCGTACAAGCATGTTATCTCCTTTCTGAAAAGACACCAGCGGAGTCGCAGGTCAACTCCACTGAAGTGCCGAATCGAAACAGCCTCGACGATGTTGGATGGCTCCCTAGCGAAAAGCCACAGAAGCTCTAGGCGATACCAGCAGCAGCTTGCCAGGAAGTATGATCAACGCGTTTAGTCACGCCGCTACACACTGGGAAAGTTGCTCCTGAAGGTATCTCCGGATGATAGGAGACTGGTTGATGGAAAAGTAGGTACGCGGCATTGCTTCTGAAGCACTCACGAAAATTTTGTCATCAAACCCAACTTGTGGGGAATGATCCTAGTTTTAAATGATTCGCCATGTACACATTCCACCTTTGTAATGGAAGGATTCTTGTTCAGAAGTTGGATTCGTATTTAAAATAGTGCTCCGACAAAAAAACCTCCGGATTTGGAGCGCCCTTCGTGGATATCATGATTGGCCAAAAAGCCTCCGAATTCGAAGCCCCATCGGCACATGACGTCTTTGGGTCGAAAAAGCCTCCGGATTCGGAGCGACTTTCGTGGATATCACGATTGGCCAAAAAGACTCTGGATTTAGAGCCCCATCGGCGCACGACGTCTTTGGGCTGAAAAAGCCTGCGGATTCGGGGCCCCATCGGCACACGACGTCTTTAGCCAATAAAGCCTCCAAATTCGACTAACCAAATAGTGCCATCGGGCGACGCTCGAGGGCCGAGTAATATCCCGAATTTGGAGCGCCCTCTAGAATGAAAACATTTACACATCAAGGTAGGGATATGTAGGTTGAGCCAGTACAACCGCATGAACAAGACAAAACGTGCCAGCATTCAAAATAAGATGCTTGATTAAGCATATAAAAATTCAGAATGAGATAAACTTTCAAAATAAAACATTTTATTCGATTAAACAGTAATTACAAAAACGCAATCCGTGTTCGAAGCATTACAATATCTATTTTCATACGGCGGCGCGTTGGTATAGCAGCAGCGCCGAATCAACGCCCACTGATCGGAGAGCATCCGCAACGTAAAATGCCTTGATCTGACCGTGCTTGAATCCACAGTGTTCACACCGGCGAGACAATCACTCTCGAGGTGGAGAGCTTCGACACCATAGACAACGTCAAGGCCAAGATCCAGGACAAGAAAGGAATTCCCCATGAAAATAGTAATGCTCAACGGTCGCAGCGCTACGTTGGCCTCATTTCTCAGTCGCAGTTGCGGAGAACTCCCCTATTGTTGTTTCTCCCTTGGGGGTGATCTGCTTCGACTACTCAGAGGCTAATGTTATTCCTATTTTTTGAACACCCTACCTTCCACGCGAGTGGGTTTTCTACTGCGATTCATTGCAAGGTCAAGCTCAGCCAAAGTCCAAGTTTCTCCTCTGCTGCTGAAGAAAACTCCATTTGACATTCACACTTATCTAACCCCACGCAACAAAATCGTTTTAAATTGAGTCTGAACACAGTAGGTGAAGTTACTGGAGTGAAAAGTCCAAGGCAATTTATTTCTAAATTTTTGCAGTGACCCCGAGGCGATTTCATTAACACAACTCCAAAAGACGGACGCTGAGCGATATTGGCCACAGTCACTCCATGTACTAATTTTTGGCTTTTTTGGAGTTAAAATGGCCTAATTATTTAAACGGCAATTATAGATGAGCTGACTATCTCCGGATTCGGAGCCCCTGGTCCATGACACCTTTGGGCCAGTTAAGCCTCCGAATTCAGAGCCTCATCGGCGCAATTGACTGTACGTGACACATGCCAAATATATATTTAATGAAGAATGCTCATGACAAGCCGGCATATAACCATTCGGAATTAAAATGCCTAGTTGACTCGGGCCGGACAATGTTTATATAATGAAACATATGCAAACACGTGTGTGCCGAATGAAAATTACAATGAAACATCTAAAATAGGACATTTTATTCAATAAGGCAATAATTACATAGTTATGAACGCGATCTGCATTCGAACGTTACATTGAGTGTTTTTACACGACGTCGCCCTCATCTTCACTCTGCTCGACTTCAAAGGCGGAAAACGAAAAATGGTTACATTGGTACAGTGGCAATGCCAAGTCGACACCTGCTGCTCAGATAGTTTCTTCGGCCTAAAGCGCCTTGATCAAACCATGCTTAAATCCACGATTTTTGCGTCGGCAAACTTCCTCGGCAAGCTTGTCCTTGGTCTTCTGTATCCCGACGTTCCGACCTTCGTGGAAGCCTTTCACATAGGCCCTTCCCTTCGCGGATTCCATCGCAAACATGCTCGCCATATCGCGATCGGCGAGCGCGGTAGTGATAAGCCGCTGGGTGACCCTTTCTTCGACGATTGGGTTAGCCTGTCTGACGGGTTGTGACTGAACGGCCTTGACCTTTCTTAGCTCACGCTCAGCCGCTTCCGCGCGAGCCTCCAAGCTTCAGATGCATTAATCCCTCCTCTCTATTTCTCGGCGGGCAGCACGGAGACGCATGCCGATTTCGTAGGCGGTGTAGAGCCCCTTCACCGCACCATGAATGCCTTCACGAAAACACTTCGAAGTCCTGCCAACCTACCATCGACTGCTCGACCTTGGGAGGAAAAATCTGTCGAGCAAATTCGACTGCCACACTTGAATCTCGAACGATCGAGTCTGCATCTGTTATGGGTCTATTTCCCACGAAGACTGCAAAACTCAATGGGCGTGGGTTCGCACCGGGCTCCCTTCCAGAACGGGGTTGCGGGGATTTGCCCTGTGGCTCCTTGTCCCTCCTAGGTGGCCTACTTCGACGACGAGGAGATTCACGCCTCTTCTAATTCGTCGAAATCCTACCTCCCGTGCGCGAAGGTATGCCACTTCGATTCATGTCTCCTCCCAACTCAACTAGTGTTACGCCCCAAACCCGCCCCTAAAAGTTCGGGTATGACCACTTCAGAAACGGACACTTAACTCGATGTACATAAGGTATAGGGCCTGAACGGAAGCATTAATAATATAAAATAACATAAAACTATATCCATTGAGCTATCACTATTATGCCAGGATCATAAACATTGCAAGGTAGATGAACATATAGTGACATGCAACTGAGAATTTAATTACGAACATATACATATACAGACCCAGACTTATACGTGGGCGTATGACACATTGTGAAGTAAAAGGATTGTATACACTTCAACCGGAGACAGACATTTAGGGTACCAAAACCGAGAGCTTAACAAAACTCCACAAAATAAGCGGCCTCTATCTAGTTGTCTGGACACTCTGAGGTTGACAACGGAGGAACGAATGCCACGGGGTAAAACCGACCTCCAGGTTGAGTGCCTACAGAAACAGACATAACTTGAGGTGAGTCAAGCTCAGTGAATAATAGTATGTAATAATCCAATAAATAACTTGAATCACAAGATATGTAAAGGCAGAGAACTTATAGTTAAACTTATCCTGTAATTGTTTTCAGAATGGCCATAGGCCTAGTTTTTAATCAAAACGGCTTTAAGCCCAGTAATATACAGAACGGCCATAGGCCCAGTCTTTAAATAGAATGGCTTTAAGCCCTTGGAGAGAGTGGCATTGAGCCCCTAAACAGAGTGGCATTAAGCCCTTAAACGGAGTGGCATTAAGCCCTTAAACAGAATGGCATTAAGCCCTTTTCATGCATGTATGAACCCAAGAGGTGTCTCGTACGAATTCTAGAGGTGACTCGCATTGCAGCACTTAGTTCCATACCAAAAATCATTAGGTCTTAAAGACCGAACAATCCATATCATGTCATAACATAGCATAACCGGAATGGATAAATAGAAACAGAATAATCTCAGTTTCCTAAAAATACCATTATACAATAGTGCACATAAGTTTCTCATGGCTTAGTTATACATTAAGACAATCGTCTCGCGTATAACAGAATAAGAATAGTAACTATTACAGAGAGCACATAATAATGTTAAACCTTTGCATTCATATCGTAGGTTCTGAACGACCTCGGGTCCATATGTTCCATAACAGAATTATTTCAGATTCATACGGATACACATAGCTTTTCTAATTATTCTGATTCTTTGAAGATATCCATACTCGATGACTTATAACTGAACGGCCTCAGGCCCATTAGTAGCAAAACGGTATGCTCTTATATTCACACTGAAACCATTATTCAAGAATGAACATAAACTCCCTTTTTATTCATTAAGAATGACGTGATTTACTTACGGAGAATAGAAGGTTAATGTTAACTATTAATGTCACGCCCCTACTTGCCCCTAAAAGTTTTGGCATGACCTAACCAGAAACAGACACTTAACCTGCCTTATAGAATAATCGGGGCCTGAATGAAAGCGCTAAAACAATAAAATAACGTGCAGATACATCCATTGAGCTACTACAAATATGCCAGGACCACGATTCAGAATTAAAACTCATAGTGGACATGCGTCTGTGATTAAGTTACATACACATCTACAAGTTTAGCCCAGAGATTGGGCATTCAACAAAATACTCGATACAACAACTGGCTAACAAGCATTAGTACAAAATGACAAGGTCTACCAAAACTACCCTAGCATGCAAAAGGCTTCCCCAAGTGCCTGGTTGTCCTTGGGTTGACAAAAGACATACGATAACGGTGTGAGGACTGACCTCCAAGTTGATTTTCCTACAGAATCAAACAAAATAACAGAATGAGACTAGCTCAGTGAATAATAATACTTAAGCAGTTTAAATACCAATTGTAATTACAATGCATGACAGTACGTTCACAAATTGAGATCCTAAAAATGCGTCTGATATGATTTTACTTTCAGGACGGCCTCTGGCCCAATATTACAGTTATAACAGAACGACCTATTGGCCTAGAATTATCAGAACAACCTTACGGCCCAGAACAGCCTTTCGGCTCAGAACAGCCTTTCGCCCTTTTTTGATTCACAGATTCACAAATTCACGTTTTACATATCAGCCCTTTGGCCTCATAACTTCTTAGTTCACAAATTCACGTTTCACATATCAGCCCTTGGCCTCATAGTTTCACAAAAGGCTCGTAGCCATATTAATTCACAAATGGCTCTAAGCCACATTGATTCTAAGCGGCTCTAGGCCACATTGGTTCTAAATGGCTCTAAGCCACATCGGTTCACAAATGGCTCTAAGCCACTTTGGTTCACACATTCATAATTTCCTTGGTACAGTCCAAAAGTTCACAAGATTTCACATATGACGTGCATAACTTCACAACCTTTTTGATGTTTCCACAAGTTCATAATGGTTCACTTATCCACAACTTTACCATTTACATCCATAACTTCATAAAGATTCTCATTCATAGTGTAGCTATGTTTTGTATCACCACAAGTTTGACAACAAAGTGTGTAACGTCAAGACATAACGTCAATACATAATAAATTGCGTAAAGATTCATTGAGGTACTATTACTCACAGTGTTGTTGCGGAGAGGTGGTTCCTCCCGGAGTGTGTCCTGTACACAATCATAACTTATAAATTAGTTCTCTTCTCTCTTAAATCAGTGAGAAACCATTCCCTGAGTCATTACACTTCATACGAATTTATATTCACTTTAAAAGCATCAGAAAATATTCTAAAGAGTCAAGCACGCAAAGCTAAACAACACACTTTATTTCTGAAAATAAGCCTCCCCACTCGAGCGCCACTTTGGCCGCTCGAACGGACTGTAAAATCCACCAAACTGCTGGAAGGCCGATTTTCCCGCTCGAGCGGGCTTTCCTACGCTCGAGCGGACCAAGCAAAATTCTGAAAATCTGGACTCCCAATGTGAGTTTCTCCAACTTCTCCTTTGCAAAACAACTTCAAATGTGGGAGAGTCAAGGCCCATAACACTTGATAAACAATTTAAATTTCCATTTAAACAAAATCTACATGCAACAATACAAGATCAAGCCTGAAATTGAGATGAAGACCATGAGTATACACATACAAGCTTCATTCCTTAACATTTATGGTGATCTCCCCCAAATATAACAAATATAAACATGACACCATGGGGTAATGATACAAAATCAAAGATTGAAGTAGAATTTCATACAACACCTAAATTTGGTGTCAAAGTAACCCCTTGAAGAGAAACCCTCATTAAGCAACATGATTCATACATAATCATCAATTATAAACCTTAAGTTACCTTAACAAGAAGAACTTGAACTTACTTTGATTTAAATTCCACAACACCAACAATTTGCTAAGCTCTTTGTTGAATTGCTTCTTTCCCCCAATTCTCTTCTCCCCTCTCTCTTATTTTCTCTCTTATTTTTCTCTCCCAAAAAGGGTCTCACGTTTTTGATCTTAGGGCCAAAACAAGACTTAGATATATAACAAAATATCAAAGCATATAAGACAAAAATCAATCGTTTTATCATTCCAAAATTGAAATTTCGTAAACATGCCTAATATTACCAGAAAATTATGCTGATCACAGATATATGATTAATTTCAGATAATTAAGCCGTTAAGATGCCCAATTTCAAAGTCAAACGTGTTAATGGTGACAGATAGTTTTCTTGTGAAACAGATAGACTTCGTTTAAACTTGGGATTTACTTACTTAGCCATAATTCCACATGGAAATTCACAATAAGTATATAAATATACAGAATAAGGAAACTGAAAGTATACTAGGATCATAGACGAGGGTCGGGTTATTACAATTAATCAGAATCATACGGAGGTATATACATTTGTTTGATCGTTCATGTCACCGTTTCATCGTATTCGTTAATTCAGTCCAAGTGCAACATCCATAGCATATGTCGTTCTCGACGATTTTATATAAATGTTAACGTAATCACTTACGAAGCACAGAACATTAATAACATTAATTATTAATGGTAAGTAGAATATACGTCTACTGTACTACTACTCACAGTGATGTAGCGAAGTGCTGGCTCCTCCCAGGTTATGACCTACACACAGGCACAACTTATACATCAATTCTTTTTCCTTCGTAATTCATTTCCTGACTCATTTCACTTCGCATGAATTTATAGATATCTTAAGAACATCAAATACAGATTCCAAAAATACCAGAGGACCAAGCACGAAAAACAGAGCGAACAAAGTTTTGCAGTATGGGCATACGTCGACTATGAGCCCGCCGCGTGCGGCGGTTAATCCCTACGCGTCTTGACTAGAAGCCCGCACGTGCCTTTTTAGCAGAACCAAAACCCAGAAATTTCCCATTTCTCCGCATTTGCGGCCATGACTCTCGCACATGCGGCAGTGCCCCCGCATATGCGACCATGACCCCCGCACGTGCGGCGATTTCCCTGTTTGTGCAGTTCAAAATTCAACCAAAAATTCAACTTTGGTGCATATATGGAAAGGCTTAAAATAGGAAACTTTAACACAAGAATATAACTCGAAATCACATAAAGATTCATCACAAGCTTACTTAGGTCATTTGTCATTTTGAATTCATAACCATCATCAATCACAATCTAATTATTCTATGTTGATGACCCTAGGTATATGCACAATACATGTGTATCCTCAAGTAAATTCAACATGGAAACAAAGGGTAAAGTATAATCCCTCTATACAATTCAATTCTCCAATTTAGTGACCATCACACACAACTTCAATCATAACCCTAGTCCTCACAATTCAAAGAGAATTCCCACACATGTTCAAGAAAGAGCTCATGCAAAGTAATTCTTACATACCTTGAACTTAAATTTCTCTAAACCCTCTCAAACCCAATTTCCTTGTTTGATGAAACCTTCTTCTTGATCCTTTCTCTTCAACTCTCTTATTCTCTAATTCTCTCCCCCAGGAGATATGTTGAGGAATGACTTTCTAAGTCAAATAGGTAAAGAGTATAGATAGATATATATATATATCTATATTTAAAGGTGAGTAAAAACAAATTTTAATCTGTTTAATCATTCCTAATTAAAATTTCACAGAAAATCATACCATGACCTAAAAATCATGCTGATCTTAAATGCAAAATCAATTTCAGATAATTAAGCCTCTGAGGCTCTCAATTTCTGATTTTATCATTAGATTTGTAACAGATTTTCTCTTATTAGACAGATATGCATCCATAATCATAGGATTCACTTCATTAAGCTTCATTCCATATAAAATTTCACAATGAGCATTTAAAAGCAGAGAATAAGGGACTGAAAATATACCAGAATCATGTACGAGGGTCGGGTTATTACCCTCTCCCCCCCTTAAATAAGTTTGGTCCCTCAAACTTGTTTTACCATGTAACAGATTAGAAATCCCAGTCTCACCTCATTATCCAATTCTGTCATAGATGTTCACATTCCTCGGTTCGAACAAGTCTCAGGTTAATCCAATATTTATCACAGTTATTCCGAAGTTCCTAACATAATAAGCATCTCAGGATTTGATCCAACTAGTCATTTCGATGTCGACTTACACATGTAGAAATAAAAATAACCACTCCATACATTTATTTCATAGGATCATGCGTCAAGTGAGATAAGACTACAAGAGTCCATTGCAGGGTATTTAAGGCATACAATCCTCAATAGGCAGGGTCTATAATCACAATATTTTCCCTATCAATAAGTTCCATAGTGCCAATTCCCAAATACAGAACATACAATTCTTAAATACAGAAATATAGTAGATTATGTTTTCTTTAGGCACAGAATTCGTACATTCCACAGCATATGTTAATTTCAATCATAATATGTTCTTTACTATGTTCATAGCCAGATTGAACCGGTATTAATAGTTCATATGCAAATTTCATTACTTGGTAAATCCCATATTATAAGTCACTTAGAGCTGGACTGGTAACCAAAGCTGTATATCAACGTCACAGAAACCAATTATGTAGTTAAATTCAAATCGTATAATGCATAATGATATTGGATATCAGAGTCCACCAACAAGATTTTGCCTATTTAACAAGATGTACATCATTCCAACAGGCATAATTAAGTTGCATAAGCATGTAGTCACTAGCGTCACGATTGTTCTTTGTATTCTCCATTTTCGAAAACATATCAAAATCATAGCGTTATATTACTTCAAAACCATATATACTAATTCTTGACAAGGCCCGAACAATGGGAAGAAGAATCCCAACAAAATCCTTAATTCTTCACAGTTTCACTTCTAAATATAGTAACACAAGGAGAACCATATTCCAAATCAAATAATTACGGTAATACCAAAGCAAATAACATACAGTTTTGTAACTTCATGTAGACATACCATCGTAGGCACTTGGTCATGCCATCGTAAGTCCTAATATGAACAATAAATACAACTATAACAGCCATTATTTTGGGCAAAGGGAGCCACTCAAAAACAAAACCAGAAATCAAATTCAAAATCATGCTTAACTAATAAGTCATAACCATAAGGTGTAACACCTTCCCTTAATGAGCATTTCTTCTTGTTACAGCATAAATTAATTTGGCCTCTTTTTAATCATTTCGGTATTCCACTATTCAGATGATTCTTTTTTTTTTCCCCTACTGTAAGACACGAGATCAACCACATGGTTTCGTATTCACAACTTATAATTATAGTGGGTTAGCAAACAGCCATGCAGAAATTATAGGCCAGTCGTCTGGCTCAGTTAATTAACATAAACAAAGTATCTAGTTACTCCACCTACGTAGGTCCTACTAGGTCCATTCATAGGATCATAAATTTCCTTAAGTACACAGTATTCACATCCATCCAGATTCTTTACTGTCTCGAAATTCAACAGTTTAGCGACAAGATAATTTGACCACCAAAATAATTTTAAAATTTTTTGGTCTCATATAAGTGTGCATAGCTCAATGGATGTTGTATATTTGTTATTTGCTTCCACTAGCCCCTAATATTATGTTAATCTATCTCAGAGGGCTTCGGTAATCCCAGAACTACTGGTCGGTTACGATGCTAAACCTATAAGGGTGGGTTTGGGTCGTGTCAGAGTGGTATTAGAGCACAAGTTAATATCTAACACATGTGTCCATTGGGCATTAGAATGTCTAGAATGGATTTAAGTTTCACGCATGCAGTAAGTAAGTAAGAAGTTGTGCATCCATAAATATGCATATATGATTGTATAATATGTTTAAGTATTGGAACTAAGAATTAAGAGCTATTGTGGACTTTTGATAATTATAAGGAAACTGGAATGTGTTGAATCAATTTAGCAATGAGGCTAAAAGCTAAGAATTATGGTGAAATTTCTGAAATTTTTACTGTTATAAGGAAATCAAAATATTTAACTAGTACATTGGTGAGTATAAGTATGTTGATTTGTGGAAACATAGTATTATGAAGAATTAGAATCTTTAATGAAAGTCATGAAAGCTATATGGGTTATATGTCCAATTGGACTATGAGAATATTTGGGAATTGAGGAATTTGATGACCAATGAAATATGTGAAACTATGGTAACCGAGGATGAGAAAGTTATTTGATATGTAAGATGGCATATTTTGGTGGGAACCTATGATGTGAAATGTTACACTGTAGAGTCTCATGCATTTGTTGAATAACCTTGAAAGTTCGATTAGAATCACGTTTGGCCAGCGTAGCTTCGAATCGGAAATTCTTGGTAAATTCCATGGGAATGAATAGGTTACCCTACCAGTGTCCTTATCTGCCTGTGTATGTCTACATGTATATGATATGTGCTTTGTGTTATAACTTAAGTCAATTAAATTAACCCAAGTGTTATCAACCATCTTCTTTGTTTAACCCTTCTCTTCTGTTATTAGGAAAAGATAGTGAAAAGTGTGAATGAAGTGGAGGTTGAGTCCTTATCAGGACGATTAGATAAGGTAGAAGAAGTGCTAGAGAGTATGGTGAAGGCTATGCAGTGCTATAATACTTGGCAAAATCAAAAGAAAAAGTTAGGCGCTGAAGCAAAAAGTAAACCAAAGAGGAAGACGAAGAATTTTGTGGTAGGAGAGACGAGTAATTCTAAGCAAGGTTGTAAGCGTAGTAAGTTTGTCCCAGTATGTTCTACATGCCATAAGCTTCATTGGGAATTGTGTCATCGAGTTACCGGAGCTTGTTTCAAGTGTGGGAAGATGGGACGTCAAATAAAAGATTGTTCTAAAGGCCAGGAGAAAACTCAAATGAGTCAATTGGTTAAAGGTTAGTACTTAACTATAAATTAGGAATTAGTAGGAATGCTTTAAATGCATGTATAGAAATTTGAAGTTAAAATTTTATATATGTGTGACTTTATTTGAATTGGTCCTAATCCATATTTGATGAAATTAGAACCTATCTATTTGGCTATTCGAAATTTAACTTGAGATTGCTAAAAATTATCAGAATATCACTAAGACTTCAGCTAAATAAAAGACTAAATGAATTAAGCTAATGAAAAATTTTCCTGCTTAGTGTCCGAATAAGTAAGACTCAATTCACTGCAATTATATCGCTATGGAACCATTTGAAAATATTGAAAGTGACAATTTTACGACATGTAGAATTATGAATCTGAAAGGACCACCCTTTTTCCCCTCATATATATAAAAAAAAAAAAAAAAAAAAACAACAACAACAACAACAATAACAAAAATGATAAAGTTAGGATCCATTGCTTGGGTAATTGAGACTCAATCCGAAACTGTCCGAGTTAGAAAAATGAGATCAAGACTTAGCATAATTCGGAAAACATATCATATCATATTACATTGATAACATTAGAAAAGTGACACTTGTAATTTATTTAAACTATTAAGTCAAAAATATAGATCTTTAAAAGAGAGAGAGAGATCTAGTAACTTCGTATCTGAATAATGGTTAAAAGAAATGATGGTATGATCTTATAGACGCATAATTGAATTTAGATTTTGAATCCTAACTTAGATAGCCTAATTCTTTGTGAAGAAATTTAACTATAGCGTTTAACAAAAGAAAGAAAGCATAATGAAAAATAAGAAAATAAATTTCGATAGAATGACAAACGTATAGTTCTTAAAGAACCTTTTGGAAACCTAAGAATTTAAGTTGACTAATTGTGATGGTTTGAGAAAGTTAAAAATTTAGCCCTAAGTTACCGTGTAACAATTTATCAAAGTCAATGAATATATCTCTGGAGGTCTAAGAATTGAAATAAATATGAAGGCAATGTAATTTGAATTACTTATATGAGTGTAACCTTAAGTAAATAGGGAAGCTAATACATAAGCTAATAAGACTATGAAAAACGTGGACCTGTTGTGAAATTGAATCACCACTTTAAAATGATAGTATGAGAAAGATTGTCAAAAACGGTAATTTTGATTTCATAGAAGCATGTAAAGTTCTGCTCTGATCTGTATGACTGTCTGCTACTATATGAGTACAACCCAACATCCCAACATCTGTTACTTACAAAAATGCTCAATAAATTTCTGTGAAATATGCTTCTGCTATCACTCTAATACGCTTCTATTTTGAATCCGATGTGCCCCTCTGCTTCGAAATTACCATCATAATTGGTATCCAAGACGTCTGTTTGAAACTGGAACCATTAATATGTGATTACATTTTCATATAATGCACAAATTTCTATTATAGACCAGCATGTGAAACCTTATTTGGGGGATACTACATTATATACATAACTTATGAACCTGTCACATGGTCAACGAAACTTAAATGGCCGTTCTTTTGAGAAATAATGAATTACGAATTGCGTAGCAATATTGTCGGGACTATTATTGTTAATAGGACTGAAAGACCAAGAACTTGTATTTGTTATTAGTAATGCATTGAATGTTAAATTTGGTTTGAAAACCTCATATAAACTGTCAATAACGGAATATTTTGGTCTTTTTGAAAGGTAAGGAGAATTATGAACATTCCTTGAATTAAATCTTCTACTATTTGGCGTATGTGAAGAATAGATTGATGAAATAAAATATATGAGATGTGTGATTAATGACAGTGGAAACGGCAATGAATCATCAATTTGGGTTATTAACCATTAAGTGATTGAAAAATACGTTCAATTTTCGTGAGGAGAATCAAATAAAAAAAAATAAGTTACAAAGGAAAGGAAATGAATTGAGACCAAGTTATATGATTGATTTTCTGTACAAGTATCTTAAGTTTGGAGGACCAAACTTCCTAAGGGGGGAAGGTTGTGACAACCCCACCACGTATAATGATTAACACTTAATTAATTAAAGAGATTTGCAATTTAGTTGCCAATTATTTTAATTTAATGTGGGATTTACAAAATTATGGAGATTGATTCATATATGATTCTATTGAGAATTTATTTTGGAATCAGAAATTGAAAGCCTAAATGGCTTAAGAAAGTACAAATGATGATTTGAATTATTTTAATTTCGAGTATTGAATTATATGAGAGTTTAATTAAATATTCGATTCAGATTTATAAAATTGAGATTTGATTAATTGGATTCGAATTGGAGTTAATTAAGTTATACGAATTAGGGATTAATATTATTATGAATTAAACTTATTTATGAGGTGTTCAATTGAATATGTAATTTATTGATGGAGATTTTAGGTCTGATTTGAAATTGAAGGCCTTAATGATGTGAGAAACCAAAATTGAGGATAAAAATAGGTTTAATTTAATATTTGGAGCCTTGTGGGAGTTTGATTAAAAATCTAAATCAGATTGATAAATTTAATATAATTAATTAGGCTCTAATGGAAGTCAACTTAGACTAATTAAATTATGTGAGACTTCTAATTAGGTATGATTAATTTAATTATGTGTTAATGAAGATTTATTTGGATTAAGTGTTGCTTAATTAAGTCAATTTTAATCATAAATTGAATGGTCTAAAGTTTGGAGGGTGCATATGGGTGTAGGTGTGCAGAGAAGTCTGAGAGAGTGTGACACTCCATATTTTTAGTGTCTTTTCATAATCCAACTAGTGACTTGTCTTTTCAAATTCCAACTAGTAGACTTTAATTTCAAGTAAATCCTAATGTGTCCTTTCATATTCCAACTAGTATGTTACACCAAGTTGCCTATAAATTGAGCCCACCTCTCAACTTCTTTCTATGATTTTTCCATATCTCTTTCCATTTGTTATATAGATTTAGAGTTTAGATTAAGAATGTTTAAAGTGAGAGTAAGAATTTTCATACAGGAGGAGAGTTGTAGATTTTTGTAATGTTGTTGAACTTGAGAATTTTATATATGTCTTAAGTTGGAAAACATTGAGAATGTTTTGAATTTAATGCTAGCATTTTGAACTTGCCTTTTTATGGAAAGTAAAAGGTGTCATAGACTATGTGTCATAGACAACGTAGACATTTGTGTCATAATATTGTAAATTGAATATTTTGTATTAACCATGTATTGGGTACTACTGCTTTAGTTAATTCTTATGCTTGGTTTAGTATTTCTCTACTGGGCTGTGGCTCACCCTATATGGGAACTTCATTTTCAGGTTCAGGTGGTTCACTACCTCCAAGGACTTAGCTTGTGAGGATTTGGAATCTCGAGGACTTGCTTTACTTTATTTGCCTTATTTGAGTTATATGTAATTCAAGCCTAGGGCTTTATTTGTTTTGGGTTAGAACTCATGTTTTGTGTCCAAGCATTGACTTGGCAAGATGTAAGCCTTTAAGGCAAATATTATGATGTTTTTATTTCTTAAGACTCTGATGATTGAGATAGTATAATGTTTTCTTTTAATAATGCATGTCTTGTTTTATATTTAATGGGTTTAATTTTGAGGGCGTTACAGAGAGAGAGAGAGACTCATCTTTGTTGTTGGAAGAGAAGCTTGCTGGAAAGTGAGGATTCAAGGCAAACAATTAACAAAGGACAAGGAAAAGGAAAAGTGAAGAAAAGAAGGAGCTCAAGGTATTTCAGTAACTAAAGCTTTTGGTAAGAAAGTTTAAGCTTAAATTTTTGTAGATTAATCATCTAGCAACAAAACTTAAGTAGTAATTGGGTTAAATTTCCTAGAATTAGAAGGAAATTAAGGAAAATTGGGTTAAGTTTGATAATTAAGAAATTTATAATAAAAGTTGTTATTTGGGTTAGAGTTTCTTGTCAATTTAAAGTCTAACCTTACACGCATTGTGGATTTTTAAGATTTTAGAACTTTAATTCATATTTGAAAGATGATGAGTTTGGGATTGAGATTTGATATAACTTAATAAGTCAAATTATGGTTTGAGCTTGATAATGTAGAATTGGTTAGATTTTGATAAATGTTTCATACATGCAAATGATTTTCTAAGGAGTTTACAACTTTAATTTCATGTTTTGAAGGAAAATAGAAAGAGCTTGAAGCCAATTTTATGTAATTAAAAAGAAAATGAGGAATTGGAGCTAAGTTCAAACTTTATGAAAATTAATTTATAAATTAATCACTTTGGGTTTGAATTTAGTTGTCTTAACATGAAATTGAGTTTTAATTGTACATGCATCATGAATTTTTAAGAGTTTTGGAAGATCAATTCATGTTTTAGAATTTGTGGGTTTGAAATTCGGCTTGATATGAAGAAAATGAATTAAATTTAAATTTGGACAAATATGGAAATAAATCGTAAGTTATATTTGAGAATCAAAAATTAGTTTGATTTTGATTTAATTGTATACATGCAAATATTTTTGAAAAGGGCCTTATAAATTCAATTTTAAGTTTCATGAAACAAAGAAAAAATTGAAAGATGATTTTTAAATGTGAAGTCGAAGGTTTAAATGTGAATTAAAATTATAGAATTTTGAAGCATAAGTGGAATTAACTTTAAATAAATGTAATTGGAAATGTTTTTGCATATTCGAGTGAGTCATGCGTGAATTTGGAACTTTGGTAATGTGTTTTGAAGTTTAAACAACATTCTGGAAAATCCATAATTCATTACCATCGCTCGAGCGAAGAAGTTGTCGCTCGAGCGTAGAATGCAAGCAACCAGTATTTTTGCAGATCAACAAGTCCGCTTGAGCGACCAATGTTGCCCTTGAGCGAAGAGTCCTATTTGAAAAAATTTTGAAAAGTCGTTTCTTTCACTTCTAAGCATTCTTAGGCAAGAATTATGACTCAACAAGACTAATATACTACCAATCAACATAAATTAGTTGGTTAAAGAATAAGTCATTGACTTAGTAATAATTTATTAAGATGCCAAGTAAGAAATCGATCTATTGAAAAATGACTTAGTAATAAAAGAATATATGAAATAAGAATCCGATTCATTTGAATAAATGAAGAATACACATAGTAGAATTTCAAACTACTTAGACAGAAAAAGACAAGAAAAGTCAAGTTTGATCAAGGAAGTAATATTGTATTTCAATGTGTATATGTTATGTGTCTATGGAGCTCACGCGCTATTGTCTGTCTAATCTTTCTAATCTGTCTAATCTACTTCTGCAACTGTCTGTAAGTAATAACTTTGTAAAACTATGTTCCATTTTATTTATTTTCTGTATGATAAATAAGGTCTGTTTTCTGAAATGTTATGTTTTGTACAACGAATGATTGTCCAATTTCTGGCATGTATTCGTGGCATTCTTAGCATCATGTGATATATGTTAGTTGTTACCCAGTATCGGAGGTTTCATTATGGAACTTATTATATATATTATCTGTTACCCGTACCGGAGGCTCCATCATAGAGCTCAGCATATCTGTTATGTGTTACCCGGTATCGGAGGTTCCATTATGGAACTTATTATATCTGTTATCTGTTACCTATATCAGAGGCTCCATAATGGAGCTCAGCATATCTGCTATCTGTTACCCGGATTCGGAGGTTCCTTTATGAAACTGGTTACTCATAACTACCATCTACTTTGCATTTGTTCTGTATCTATTCTGTTAGCGCTAATGGATGTACCACGTATGATTAAGTGTGAACTCTAATTTCTGTATATGATTTGGACAAGATTATGAATATGGATATGCTTTTTGTAATAAATGTGAATCTGTTTTCTGAAGCTGATATGGGATATCATTTATTAAAATCCTTTATTTTGTTATTATTCACTGGGCACCAGCTCACTGTATTATTATGTATATAGGTGATCAGGCGTGTGACCAAGCTTCGAGGTGTCTGCCTGGAATCTGTTTTTGTCAGCCAACCTATGTGCCTCCCGTGAAGGTTTCGCATATGTCAAGTGGTTATGGCTACGTGATTTAAAGTTTAAGTTTTGTTTTCTTGTTTGGTTAAACAAGTCTTTGTGTACTTTGTAAATAGGGCTAAGTCCCTTTTTGTCTAATCTGTATATATATGATGATGTAAGAATGATGTGTATATATGTATATAAAAGTTTAAAAATTCTCTGTCTCATATAAGTCTGCACAGCTCAATGAATATTGTATTTTTGTTATTTGCTTCTGCTAACCCCTAATATTATGTTAATCTATCTTAGAGGCCTTCGGTAATCCCAAGATTACTGGCCAGTTACGATACTAAACCTATAGTGGCGGGTTTGGGTCGTAACAGAGGTTGTTGATATATATTGGGCTTGAGACCGTTTTGCTATGTATTGGGCCCGAGGTCATTTTAATATAGCTGTATTGGACCTGAGGACGTTCTGCTATGGACCCAAGATCATTATACTATGGACCCGATGTCGTTCTACTATGGACCCAAGGTTGTTCTATTATGTAAAGAGGTTACTTTATGGCTTTACTTTATGGACCTGAAGTCATTTTGCTATGTAATGAGGTCACCTTGTAATTTACTGTTGTTATAAAACTCATTCATATAACCTTTTTACTCAAATATTATTCACTCGGCATTAGCTCAATCCGTATTTATATGTATGTAGGTGAGCGGCAAGATATCCGACTATAGCCCTACTAAACCTATGTAAGATTACCAAGTTTTGAGAAGTCAGCCAAGGATGTCTCATGTAGGAGGCTTTTGTTTTTTAGCCTTTTGTTCCTATTTTGGTTGGTCATGTTGATCGTACTATGTATTTAAGCTTTTGAGTTTTATATAATGACAATCTTGTGATTAGTCTTGGCTGAGTATTATTTTTTGTTTATGATTGGATGTGAGTTATTAACTAATTATAATGTCTGGATATGTCATGTATGCACAGCTCATTGGACAAAATTTTATAGTTTACTTCTGCTTCTGGCCCCGTATATAATTAAATATTTATGCTAATTCTGTCTTTGAGGTTGGATAATTCGAGATTATTGGCCGGTTATGGTCTAAACCTATAGGGGCATATATACTAATTTAATTGTGATTAAATGTTTTGTAACTTGAGAAGTGAACAAAACTAATTTATTATTATAAGATGTCACCCTAGCATTAGCAAAGATGAGACTTTAAAAGAGTCGAACATGAAGTAATCCATAGCTTTATGAAGCCTGAATATAGTCGAATTAATGTGAGGTTATAGATAAGTGGTTGATGAGCAAATATGCTAAGAAACTCAGGTTAGGTGCTTGTATAGCGACTAGACTAAGATTCGTATGGCGTTAGAAAGTGACAGACCCAATTTAGTGGAGCTCATGTAACATACATATTAAATTGATATGTGCTATCGATCACTTAAGAGAGTGGCTAGATGGATCCTTGCTCTAGCACTATGTGAGCCCTGTTAGGCCAATAATAGGCCTACTCTATACCCTTGAACTTGGAACTATGTCATGAAGTGATGACTTGATGTCACTACTTTAGCAAGTCATCTAAGGGTCATGATGAATACGATCCAGAGGACTATGTCTAGGAAAGTGGTCAGGTTTGAGTGAATTGACATGAGTGACTAGGGAAGTTTGTTAGAAATCATACCCCTGTATTGTAGCTAATTGCCCGGGCGATTGTGTCAAATTTGAGATCATGATATAATCATGAGTACATATACAGTGTTGAGGTCAAGCATGCTAATGAGCTATGACTAGCGAGGGTTTTTTAAATGTTTAATTTGGTGTGATCCAATGAATCTGAGGTGTAGGCAAGATATTTTGAGTGATGTGCTATGTTAGTGTATGGTGACTTAATATAGCACTCTTACCTTATACCTTATCATCAAGTCGCATGCTCTATTTTTCCATATGAGAGGTTTATTAAATGAGAGATTGAGAAACGATGATTGAGCATATAACACAAGATGTGGATGTGTGAATAAGTGGGAGATGTTGGAAACCGTGTGGTAAATACACATGGTGTGACCACATGGTATACATGGTCTATCTACACATGGCTCAATCATGCAAGACACATGGTCTTGGAAACCATGAGAGACACATGGTGTGGTCTAACCATAAGGTACACATGGTTTGCCATATATGCCTATATAAGGCTCATGTTCAACATTGTAGAGACGCACCAAAAGCAATAAGTTTTCTTTATTCATCTATCTTGAGGCTACCATCTTGAAAGCCTAGGAATTTGGAGTATGGATAAATATTGAGAAGCTCTAGTAGCTTCTTAATTGATAGCGGGTTTTCTAGACAAGACTCGTAATTCAAGCATTCGATCCAAACCGTTTCTAAATCAGGTAATTGTAGACGTCCCCGAATGCCCTGGGAAGGGAATGAGTCCCCCGTTCCGTTCGTCTTGGACTCACTACAGTTCAGGACTCTAACTGTCACGGTTCGTAATCTGAACCAAAGAGTCCAAATCCGGCAAATCATTTTGAGAAAATAGATTTTTAGAAAAGAAGTGCCAAACATGGACTGCTTTTCCAGATATAGAGTTGCCACCTAAATATTTTATTTTTGGAAAAATTTAGGAAACCCTGACTCGTGCCTAAGGCCACGTGTCCGTCATCACCAAAGTTGCCTCGGCTCGGGAACTTGGGTACGATTGGGGAAGGTCACTTCGTGAGCACCCCCGCTCGCCCGATCAGAGATCGGCCTCTACTAACCATGATATCTAGTTTTGAAAACATTATGTGTTCTTATTCCGGTTATTAGCCTAGATTTACTACGTGATGCGCACAGCATACAAGTATAGACCAGGTCGCCTAAATTGGAACAAAACATTTCATATTTGTTTTTTTGAAAGATGGTTTGCTACCCGCAAGTAGGCTTAAAATACAGATTTTCCACCTTCAGGAAGGCTTAGGAAAGATAGTTTTGCCACTATCTAGTGGGCTTAAAACTCACAGTCAATGCATTGTCCCAATCCAAATAACCCAACCTTCACCCACAGGCATTCAAGCAGTTATATCACATAAGAAAATGGCCTCATGGTAAGCATGCTATTCATGGCAGTCACTCACACGCATGCAAGGATGCTAAAGCATAAAAACTCACCGAGTACTCCAAGCCAAAACAGAAGCTAATTAGAAATCCATGCACGATCCAAACTATACAGAAATGCCTAATGCAACACATGCAAAAATGCAACTATAACAGGCTCAGCTATTCTAAACATGGCATATGGAATGCTACAGCTAACAAGTATTCAACTTGGAATTGAAATACAATGAAATGAGTTATGATGCGCCGAGCCCGGTGCATGCAAGATAGATGAATAAATGCAAACATGCTATCATACTATATGCTAATTGAAATATGCCCTAATCTAACCATCATAAGCTAGTAAATAAAAGGGAGAGAAAGACGTGGGGTTGGAAGAAATACATCACACACACGCACACTTATTACAATTGTGCCCTCACTCGGAGGGTCCGAAATAATAATATACAGTCCCGAATAAATACAAAATCCTAATTAATTAACAAATCTAACTAGGAAAGCAATAAATTGGCATGCAAGCCAGGGACTGCCTCGACTCCGCTTCGAAGGATGAATGATGCACGTTCGGGTTGCTTGGCGCGGAAATCCACTGCGATGCCCCAATTAGCCTCTGTTTACAGTTTATGCTCGGAATGCTGTGCAAGGCTTTGAAAGGCTGTTGATTCTTGATTTGCTACAACAGAGAGTAAGAAAGGGGCATGGCAATGTATTTTCACATATGTATGCTTACCTCGATCCTCGTGCCACCAATCACGCATCTCAATGCATGATGGCTGAGGAGTCGAATTGCACGACTTAATATGAAATGAATGCACGTATAAACACAACAAGAACGAGACTCCATCATGGATAATTCGGAGTGTCGGCGACTGGGGAATTGAGACACGTTCCATTACTCGGAGTACGAAACGTACCTCGTTTCCCGTGCTCGGGCGAACTCCTATCCCAAACACAATGCAATATGCATGACATGCATGAATGCAACTAAGATACAATCTAACATGCACAATACTATGAAATGGCATACACGATGCACGAGGTAGCATGGCATACACAATGCGCTAACATACAACCTGGCATACACAATGCTATGAAATGAAATGGCATACACAATGCGTAATGGACTTACACTAACACAAGTGGACCTCAGCCACACTCACATAGGAGGTCATTAGATGGAAATGAGACACTCGAGATGCGTGCACACATGCACGCAAACCGAGGACCGACCCTAAGGCACAAATGCCACTCTACCGAAGCATGGTAAGGCATGGAACATGATATGCAAACAAGAAAATTTCAGCGCTAAAACATGATGTTAAACAGCCCCAAAACATGGGAATATGGTTACCCGATGCATGGAATGAGACCCGAAACTCAAAACTGGGCACATGGAATGACTTATAACTATACAAAGCATGCATTATTTGAACATGAATCATGAAGATAGAATCAAGGCAGTCCCAAAACATGAACTTTCTCAGTTTAGAGTGTGGCCAAAAAGTGCTAGCAAGATGGCTTAAATTAGCATGCAATTTTGACTATCAAACATGGTTTGCATGGCAAGTACATGAAGCACATGGAATCTCATCATACCAGCAAAAATCAGTGAACTAAATATTCCAAAATATGCCCAAATAACCATGGGAATGCAGCCAACACATGCACAAACGAGGGGTTCCTTTAGCAGGCATACAAAGGGATTTCTGAGCACATACAAGATAGACACGTGGCAGCCCTAAACCAACTTTGAAAATCAAATATGATAGTCTCAAAACTCACCAAATTGGCCCCAAAATCAGTCCACAAAGTATGCAAGATAGGGCCTCTTTGGAAGGCCAAAATGGCCACCAAACAAGTCAAGGTGAGAGGGGGTCACCCCCCCTGACTTGTAGGCTCAAAACAGCATCAAAGCCACTGGAAATCCACTAGATTCCAGTGGCTAGAAGGTCAAACAAGGCATGCAACAAGGGCTAGGGTGTAAGGCTCAAAATGAAAGGGAATCAAGCATATAAGGAGGTATGTGACCTCAAATAAGAAAATGCCCTTAATGAAACATGAAAATGATGTCAAAACAAGCCTTTTCTCAGTTTTTAACAAGTCTCAAAAGTGAACATAAATAGGGCTCATCTATCATGCAAAAGTGGCCCTAAAAGGGGGAATAGACATGAGGGACAGCAGCCGGCCCCAAATGGCAAGGGGCCTTTCAACAAAGTTGAAGAGGGGCTCAAAACATGGCACACAAGTGAGGCTAAACTATCATGCAAGAAAAGGCCTAAAAGAGGGGTAAAGAGACAAGTGGTATCTGCTGGCCTCAAACAGAGGAGAGCCCTTCAACAATGTTGAAGAGGGGCTCAAAAAAAGATATTTTTTAGTTTATAACCAAGTCCAAAACAGCTCAAAAATAAGCCTAAAATACTGTGCAAAAAAAAGGCCTAAAAGAGAGTTAAAGAGGCAAGTGATAGTAGGAGACCTCAAACAATAAGAGGTCCTTAATCAAACATGAAAAGGGGCTCAAAATATGGCTATTTATAGTTTGGGTTGGAGCCCAAAAATTCAAGCAACAAAGGCTAAGAAAGCATGCAAAAATAAGCTTAAAAGAGGGAAAATGGGACTCACCCTTATAGAACCAATCTTCAACAGCCCTTGGACTAAGTTTGGTGACTCTCAACCTCTGGAAATCAGCTTCAAAGGATTGGAATGGAGGATGGAGGTGTGGTGCGATGGATTGGTGCAAAAACCTTAGGGTTTGGGAGGTTGAAATAGAGAGAGAGGGAGATTGTATGCAAGAGGCTTAAACCAAAGTTTTGTAACCCCTAAAACATAGCTAGGGGTGCTGGTTATATAGGCAAAGGAGTGGAGAAACGGGGGGGGGGGAAAATGAAATTCAAATTCCCCCCCCCCAAAAGTCCCCCATTCGGATATAGAATCTGGGGGAAAAATGAGGGTGTATCTGGAAGGAACAGGGTGTAAGGATAATGGCCGACCATGTATTGAGACTCCAAGTGGCCGGCCGGCCAGGGTCAAAAGGGTCAATTAGAGAAAGCTGGCCGGCCACCCATATTGGTGGCCTCTCATGTGTGCACAACACAACCATGTGGTCAAAACCCAAAAAAAGTGACCCAAGAGAGAGAAAACCCAACTTTTTAGAGGGGTTCAAAAGGGTCAAGATGAATTGATGGCCGGCCATGACATATTGGTGGCCTCCCAAGTGTGTACAACACAAATATGGGGTTGAGGGCCAAAGAAAGTGGCCCGGGGGTGGTCAACATTAGCTTTCTAGTGAGGAAAATGGGTGACGGAGAGTGATGAAGGAATAAAGCTGGCTTTTCAGAACAATTGCTGGCCTCCCACCCTTCTACGACCTTCATGACAATGAAAATAGAGTCCTTACCAAAAATGAACTCAAACTGATGCAAATTGAAGGTTTGAGGGCCGAAACATGTAGCTCGGGGCCCCGAAAACTAACTGTTAAGCACCGGAGGTGGTGTTCGACCACGAAGTTGGTCTCCCGGACCATAGTGTCCCTAGAAAGGGAGGAAATAAGGTGTGCGCCAAAAACCAGAGCAAACGGAGGTGGTTAAGTGGTCCCGAACCGAGGCATACGGCCGACGGCTCCGAAAACCGAGAACCGGCTCCGAAATGGGAAAAATGGCCTACGACCACGAAACGTAGGCTACGGCCACTGAGAGATGATCTACGAGACCTCTCCCTCCCTTCGGGAAGAGAAAACAGAGAAAACAGAGCCTGGTTCGCAAACTAAGGCAAAGCACAGACAAGCCCGGAAGTCCGGAGGCAAGGCTCGCAACCAAGACTTTGAGACTTCGGAGCGAGCGCGATATGAAACATCACCAAGTGCTCAATCGGCGACGTCTAAGTCTTAAGGTCGGTCAAAAATGGGGTGTCTATAGTTCCCCCTCTTTGACAGAACTCGAAAGTCATAAGTGATGGGAGTGAATGTCAAAGCCCAGAGACGACCCATTTTTGACAAGGCCGAAGACTCAGACAAACAGGCGAGATAAACAAAAGAATGTGCCCGCAGGCAGGGGCAAAATGCAACTGACAATGCAAGAAGCCGAGCATAACTTATGATTATGCAAAGAAAGCTGTAATGAAGCATATCATGCAACAATTTTAAGCAACCATATACAAATCTAACTACATTTCACGCAGAAAGGATGTAAGAGAATTATTCAATTCTCGCTACGTCTCACACGGAGAACACAATACGTGTGCGGCTCGTCTGGTCGTGCCAGCCTCAAATGAACCGTACATACAATATCGTGCCTCATGCTACTAGAGATCTCTCGCTTCTCCTTGGTCGAACCACAGGTACTACTTTTCTCCCTAACTATGGTTGCAGCTTTCCCTATTCTCCAACAGGGTGACAGATTAGGTTGATTCGGTATCCAGAATTGAAGCACATATATATGCTATCTCAATCTATGGGACTGCCATACAGATTTCAAGCCGAGGATATACCCCTGGGTATTTTGTAACGCCCTACTCCCGGGTCGTTAAATGCACTAAAATAGCCTTAAAAAAAATACAAGTTTTGCTCCCAAAAATAATAATTACAAAATTGTCTCCAAATGATACCATATCCTCCAAATATTCTAATTGCCTCCAAAATAAACAATATTACAACTCTCTCCAAATTTAATAATTACAGTGGTGGGTCCCAAATCTCTATATTAATAAATCTTTTTAATCTCAATTTTGAGCTCCGCTAAAATCTGCTTCGCACCTGAAAAATAAATTAATTCGGGAAGTATACAATACAACAGGAATACAAGGCTCGGATACAGAATAATTTATCAGGAATCCAACAATTTATGACATCAAATCAACGATATGATAATAAAGCAATTTATCAAATTGCACAACAAATCAACTATAATTTATCTATGACCAAATACCCGGTCCTACTCAGTACATGATCAGTGAATAAATTCATTTATTCACCCACCTCACCCAAGCTCCACGCTTATCCGGGCATATTGGTGTAAACAATTAATAAAATTCACTCGATTCATGTACGGAGTATTTCCATGTCATTCAGTCAGACAAATCACCATTTAACAGAAATATTTGTAGAGAATTTTACCAAATGATCAGAATATCAACGATTCGACAACAAATGATTTTACCACAATAATCAAGTAGATTACAAATTGAGGATAATTTAAAATAAGAGAACTCTTTGCAAAGAGATTTAAATAGAGCATATTGTATACAACCCGAATTTACCTCAAAATAATTATCTCTGTCACCAAATCTGAAATTGCTCCATGGACCTCTAAAACATAACTCTTATTAAAATACTAATAAAACATAACTTGTATAAAATAGATTTTGGTAAGTCAAAATATAAGTAAAATACATTTTGATAAATTAAGATATAATATAACTCACCTAAATATTAACCCTTAATCTTTAACCTCCACTCACTCTCCGTTTCTGAGGCTCCCATACAACCTGGATCTTTTCTATTTGTATTTGTATTTGTATTTGTATTTGTGTGGGTTTTTGAAAATTGATACACTAAGATTTTTAACTAAGGTATTTAGTAAGAATAATTATTATATCGAATCCTAATTAAAATAATTTTTAAACAACAAATATTGACGCTCCTAAGCTCTGATACCATGTTGTGACGCCCCAAAATTTGGGGACATCATAATAAGGTTTGAAACTTAAAATGAATTTTCTTAATTAAGAATCCTCATCAATGTTGCCACCAAATTTACCATCATCCATTAATTACAACACCAAAACTAAAAGTTCTTCAATTACAACTCCAGTAGAGAAAAACTAGAAAACTCAGAAAGATGGTTCATGGAATTTTGGCACGCTTCAAGCTAATCAGGGCTGAATGTTGCCTTCCAACACCTCGGTGTTTCTTTCGGTTTCTTCGGTACCTGGCATGAAACGCCAGGGCAACGAGGATGCCAATGAGCGACGAACTCAATAAGATACTACAACCCGAAATACCCACCTCGATAATAATACCCACAATGAATAATGTGTAGTAACAGAATGACAGGTAGCATTTAATAAGCATAATAGGAATGCCATCAGTTGAAATAATAACAATAGATAATAAATAAATAAAATGACAAACAGAGGCAGTATTTCATCATAAGAAAAATGCCCACTCATTAGAATCCGAACATAAAACCTGACATAAAACGCCAGGGCAACAAAAATATATGCCATGAGTTTTGCAACACAGTAAGAAAACATCACCAACCTACCATTCTTTTTAAGAGAAAAATAATGAGATTATAAACATGAGATAACAATATAATTGTAAACATAAATTACAACTATTCAATAATTTTAATAAATTAGGTGACACTCAAAATCTCACCAAAGAGATTTAACTTACCAACCACTAAGCATGGCAACGGTTAATTTGAAACCCTCCCTTGGTCAAATATTTAAGTGTTACCAACCGTAACCACCAGGGATGCCTACGTCCGGAGTTATATACTCAAGCAGTGGCATCCGTGGTCTGCCCCAAGGAAACGGTCTGCCAGGGGTACGTAACCTCTCTGTGTGCCACCTGCACATCCACCCTTATTCCAAAACCGAATATCGAAAAGGGTTCAAATAAGTCCCGTGCCATCTTAGAGTTTCGCAACACAATTTACGTGAGAATTCTCAAAATCAGGGCTCACCCTGAACAACCGGTATTGACAATAATTCAAAATTTAATTGCCAATAATGTTATACCAACTCATTAAAACCCGAACATAAAATATTACACATGTCACACAATAATAACCGATTGTACAAAATTTAACTAAACAGTTTATTTAAACCATAGTATGAAATAATAATTTAGATACCCAAAGAATAGAAATAATTTATAATTACACACATGCATGGACTTTTAATCTACAAGATTAGACTAGCACAATATTAAATAAACTACAATACACCCATATATGGATTACTAATTTACAATATTTGATTAATTAGACCAACACAATAACTGATTTTTATCCAAATAAATAATTGAAGTGATGATCTTAAATCTGTCCAGAAATTTTCAGATTATACCTTAGGTAATAAAAATTATAAATAAATTATTTATACATTTCTAAAATTCGTGAAAATGTACAGAATATTCAATAAATATGTTTAGGTCATTTTTTAGAAAGAATTTTCCAAAAATAAGTTATAAATAAACAATTGAGATATAATTTTTGATTCCTCCTTAATCTGTCAAAATTTTCAGAATGTATGTCTTGCAAATACAATTATAAATAAATTACTTATACAACTCTAAAATTCATATAAATCTACAGAATACTCAATAAACATGTTATTGTCATTTTTCAGAAAGCATTTTCCAAAAATAAGTTATAAATAATTCTTAAAAATTCCAAAAGTGTTTATGACACAGATTTATCACATTTTCTTAAATTAATTCCATACTTAAATTTTATAAATCAATTCCATGATCTAAAAATTTATTATGAAACTAGACTTCTCAAATTTCATTTTTTGCTTAGAAATTATCAGATTTGGTTTAATATAAAATTTTTAATGATTTTTCAAACACATAATAAAATCTGTCTATAGCTCTAGATTTGGTTTAAAATCTGTATAAATTCGTAAAATACTCAATAATTGTTGAAATTTTTTTTGGATGAACTATAAATCATTATCAACAACTTTGTAGAAGAAATCATCTTTAAATTGTGAGTATAAAATTATCTAAAAATTCGTACAATTTTCTGGCAGATTTAAAATGGCCAAATAACATTTTCAAAAATCTTTTTAATGGCATAAACTACACATGCAAGTCCAAATTCCACAACATTATCATGATTTGAGATGTAAGGAAGGATTTACTATAAGATTAGAGTTAGAAATCTTACCTAGAATTATTGAATGATTGAAACTCTTCACAAGTTCTTGAATTTCCTTTCTTTTCTTTATTTCTCCTTTGCTTTCTTAGTTATACACACACAAACACTCCTATCATGTTGACACATAATGCACACTTGCACCTCTCTCTTCACCAACACAGCACACGTGCACCCTCTTTCTTTTCTTTTTATTCCAGCACATCACTCACACTTGTACACACCCACATAAGTTTCTTTGCACACCCACACCCACACCCACATACATTCTTAATCCTAGATTCAATTTATGTTTAGGATTTATTTAATTAAGCAGCACTTAGTCTTAATAAATTTCAATTAGCACCTCATTAAATTAATTATGACTAGTCACAAATCCCACATAATTTAATCAGTCTAATTTGACTTCCATTAGAGCCCAATTAATTATAATTCAATTTATCAATCTCAATCAGATTTTTAATCGAACTCCTAAAAGGTTCCAAATATTAAATTAGACTTATTTTCATCCTCAATTTTGATTTCCCAAATCATTTAGGCCTTCAATTTTTGATCAGACTCAAAATCTCCATCTATAAATTACAGATTAAATTGAGCACCTCATAAATAAATTTAGTTCATAATAATCTAAATTCTCAATCCTCACAACTCAATTAACTCCAATTTGGACCCAATTGATGAAACCTTAGTTTTATTAAACTAAATCGAACATTTAATTACATTTTCATAGGGTCCAATACTTGAAATTAAACTAATTTAACTTATCAATTTCACCTCCTTAGGCTATTTGGACGTTCAATTTCTAATTCTAAAATAAATCCTTAATAAAATAATTTATAAATAACAAATATTAAACACCCACAAAATTATTATTTATTTATTTATTTATTTCCTTGTTAGTGATTGAATTTGGTTAATTTAAAACTAACTTTTACACTAATACATTTTTGAGATAGACTCTAGATAAAATTAATTAATTAATTAATTAATTTTCTTTTAAAAATAATAAAATGTGGGTTTTCACAATATGTGGGTTTTCACATATTTAAACCAGACTTTAGTCTCGGAAATCCCGAACCTTTGCGTTCTAGGCATGAGCCATTCAAACTCTAGTTTCCACCGTCTCAGTTGGTCTCCTAGGAACTCACTGCAAACACAGGCAAGTGGCTATACCAGACCACTGGAAGTCGTTCGGGCACGACAAACATCAAAGGAATTGCACCTTTAGAGGATTTAAGGTCTCCTAGACCGGAGGGTGCACAAGACAGTGCAAATGAAGATGTAGGATTTAAGGTCTCCTAGATCAGGGGATTTAAGGTCTCCTAGACTAGGTGAGTACGCAAGACAGTGTGAGCTTAGAGGTGCACAAAACAATGCGAGTAGGGTGAATGCATAAAGTAGTGTGATACAGGTAAGATACGCATGATAGCGCGATGCAATGCACTAACAAGTGCAGGACTTGGTACACAACTTACGACTTAGCATTTCATTCATTTGGCACACAGTTCACAACACAACACTTTGTTCGTTTGGCATGCAGCTCACAACACAATATTCTGTTCGTTTGGCACGCAGCTCGAAACACAGCGCTCTATTTAATCTGGGCACGCAGCTCTTTTTCGGGCACACAGCTCCTTCTTCGGGCACACAACTCATTTTCCGAGCACACAGCTCGTTTTTGGGCACACAGTTTGTTTTCGAGCACACAGCTCATTTTAAGACATCTGACTCATTCTTTTCGTTTTTCAAGCGCCTGACTCCTTCTTGAACTGCACACAACTCATTTTCAAGCACACAGCTCACTTCTGGGCACACAGCTCATTTTCTGAGCACACAGCTCGTTTTAAACTGCAGCTCGTTTTAGACATCTGACTCTTCTTCGGGCATACAGCTCATTCTTTTCGTTTTCGGGCGCACAGCTCCTTCTTCGGGCACACAGCTCATTTTCAGGCACACAGCTCACTTTTGGGCACACAGCTCATTTTCGGGCACACAGCTCGTTTTCGGGCACACAGCTCGTTCTTCGGGCACACAGCTCATTTTTCGGGCACACAGCTCATTTTCGGGCACACAGCTCGTTTTCGGGCACACAGCTCCTTTTCGGGCACACAGCTCATTTTCCGGGCACACAGCTCGTTTTCGGGCACACAGCTCCTTCTTCGGGCACACAGCTCATTCTTCAGGCACACAGCTTATTTTCTAGGCACACAGCTCGTTTTCGGGCACACAGCTCGAGCACTTAAATTTCTGAACATGCAGCTCAAACTTTTTGAAAGTTGAACACACAGCCCAAACTTTTGAATTTCTAAACACGCAGCCCATTTTGATTGTAAACACGCAGCACACACTTGTTGAAAGAAGTTGAACACGCAGCCCAAACTTTTGAATTTCTGAACATGCAGCCCAAATTTCGAGGTGAACACACATACTTGTTTCAAATCAACACTGACCCAAACTTTGAGATGAACACACAGCCCACTGTTTTTGAAGTCTGAGCGCACAGCTCAAACACTTGATGTTGAACACACAGCTCGAACTTTCAGATGAATACATATCTCAAACACTTGATATTGAACACACAGTTCAAACTTTGAAAGTTGAACACGCAGCCCACTATTTTTGAAATCTGAACACACAGCTCAAATACTTGATGATGAACACACATCACATACTTTGATTCTGAACACACAGCTCATATACTTCATGTTGAACACGCAGCTCACACACTTCAATTTTGAACACACAGCTCATATACTTCATGTTGAACACGCAGCTCACACACTTCAATTCTGAACACACAGCTTATATGCTTCATGTTGAACACACAGCTCACACACTTCAATTCTGAACACACAGCTCATATGCTTCATGTTGAACACGCAGCTCACGTGTTTCATTTATGAACACGCAGCTCATATGCTTCATGTTGAACACGCAGCTCACATGTTTCATTTCTGAACACGCAGCTCATTCATTTCAATTTTTGAACGCGTAGCATATCACAACTCTGCTCGATCTGAACACACGGCTCATAACACAGTATTCTTTTAATTTTGAACACACAGCTCATTCTAAACATACAGGATGCGACCACGGAACTTGCAGAAGTTGAAACAAACTCAGATGCCCGACATTTTTCCTCTTTCTTTTGCTTCGAAGTCTGGAACCTATATAGCTTCAGATAGGTCCTGCTTTTACTGTTCTCACATGACCTAGGTTAAACCCTGCGGTCTTTTTGAAAGAATAAAATCTTGTTTTGCACAAATGTGGAGAATGGCACGACACTCTGAGCACAAAAGGATTTTTTGAAATTAAGAGATGGATTCTTGACCGGGGTATTGAGCCTACGACTGAGCACGGCGCACTACGACTCAACAACGGAAAACAAAAGGTAAACAACCTAAACCCATCGAGACACGCTCGGAACGACTCAAAACAAGAATCGAGACAATCAAAACAAAAGACACGACACACAGACGTGTTACAAAGACGAGAGACCTCTCAGTGCACGAGGAGCCAGTTTCTCCGAGTATTATTCCCACCTTTTCTGTTTTGTGATTCTCACATCACTCGGCCCTCAGGCTCGGTTTTTCTCTCAAAACCCTTTTGCTCACTTTTCTCTCATCGCACATCTCTCTATTCTTTATTCTCTCATTTTTCATCCCTCCCCAGAGTGATTATAAGATGAACAAGAGGTTACGGGTTCACACCCAATACTGTTAGCTCGCGGCTATTTCTTCCGGTGACGTCTAGTCGATGTTCCGAATGGGGAATGGAGAATCTTGGTCCATTCCAATTCGTGCTTCGCACTTGGCTTGATACCTCATTGTTTGGAGGATGTGAGAGCTTTCTGCTCTTTTGTGGTCAGCTTCAGTTGTGTCTTCTTCCGGCGAATAGAGTGCCCTTCTGGCAGGTATGTTGATAAAGGAGGAAAGACAGAACATCTGACTCAACTGTGCCCCTAGTTCATCATTTTGACCATTTTTTGTTTTGGTTTTCTACTAAAACAATTTTAACCAAAATGAGAGTTAGATTAACATGCTTGTTCGATTTTCTGATTTAAAATCATGCGAGTTAGGCTGTGAGCACTGAAATTTTTCCTTTTTTTGGGTCCAAGAAATGGTCTAGTTTTGGAAAAATGGAATACTTTTCGAGAGAATTAGTCAACTTCATTAAAAATTCTCAAAAACTATTTTTGCAAACGGCCACTGCTCAACGAGCATAGAACCCACTCTCGAGATGCACAACCTCAGATTCGAAGGAAAAAAACCCCTTGCTTGAGGGGAGCTGCGTGGCAACGGAAAGTTGCCCCTTGTTTGAACGGCACTGCAGCGCATTGAATGGCAACAGAAAATTGCCCCTGGTTTGAATGGCACCGCAGCGCATTGAATGGCAACGAAAAGTTGCCCCTTGTTTGAATGGCACCGCAATGCATTGAATGGCAATGGAAAGTTGCCCCTTGTTTGACGAACACAACCAAATTCTCAGATACAGAGAAGGCGAAGATGATCAAAACCATTATATGGGCACAATCAATTTGAAGTGTTTTATGACTAGACTTCAGAATGAAGTTGCCTACGTATCCCAAAGATGGGAATCAAGCCTTACGTAGTTCGGGGTTATGGTACACTCGGGTATCGACCTCTCTTTTTGCGCTCTAACTTTTGCCAAGGCCGCCCTTTCTCGGTTTTCAACCATGCGAGCTATGTTCTTCTTTTCTTTTCTATTCTTTTCATTTCTTTTCTTCTTTTTTCTTTTTCATCTTTTCTTTTCATTTTCTTCATTTTTTTCTTTTCTTTTTTTTTCATTTTTTTTTTCTTTTTTTTTTCTCCTTTTTCTTACTCTAACTTTTGCCTGGGTCGCCCTTCCGGGTTTTTGGCCCAGCGAGCCTCTCAAGGGTAAAAGTGTAGCTTTGTCCATGCTGAATGGTTTTGAGATCCTGAAGTCATCTGAATCCAGGAGAATGGTTGCTGTTTGCTGACGATGTAGGAGTCCATCCAATGGGGGGCTGAATCTGCCCCTAGTGTTGTGGATAGGAACTCAGTTGTTCTTCAGCAATGCTTTCTTCTTTCTTCCCTTCTGGGATTTGGCATTCTTTCCAGTCTTTGTTAGCTTGAGAAACATCCCACTTCTTGACTCTTCGAGTGCATCTGACATTTTTTTGCCCCTAGTTGGAGGGGTGCTTCTGATCTGACTCTGTAAGCTTTTTTGACGACGCCTGACCTTCTTGATCTGACTTTGTTGCCTCTAGTTCGAGGTCTGCTTTGAATCTGGCTACGCAGGCCTCACATTATGGTTGACCTTTGTACTTTCTGAGTCCGAGTTCGAGGTTTGAAAGCAAGGGGGGCGAGTTTCGAGGCTGAGAGCGATCCTAGGCTGCACAATCTCAAAAGCGATTCCATACAGGTCTTCGCAGGGTCTTGCAAAAACATTTTTTTGAAATCTTTTAAGAAAGCGACTAATCGCTTGCGCAAAAGACGATGTGGAACCAATCTAGATCAAGCCAGGATCCTTCTCAGTACTCACATTAACAAACATGATTTCATTTTTTAAGGGTTTAGCACGCCTCTCTTTCTCTCAATTGATCAAATTTTTGCAAAACCCGAGGAATTCCTCCATTTTTGTTTTCAACGCAGTGTTCAAAAAGTTTTGAAAAACTCAGGTCATTACAATGACTTTCAAGGCACAGAAAAGACAGAGTTCTTACTCAAATACTGCCATCTCATTCAGAACTTCCAGCATAACTGGCACAAGGTAGAAGCAAACGTGAGAGCATGAAAATCACTGTTGTTTCATTGAGATCCGTTGGCATTACTAGCTCCAAGGCAGAAATAGACTCAAAAGAAAACGAAAAGACAAACACAAAATAAGCAAGTGATGTCCGAGGTAACACCCCCGAAATCACCCGACTCCAACAAAATAGGACTGACTCAATACAACAAGACAGACCCAACTGACTCAGTAAGAGAAGACTGACTCTATACAAAACAACAAGACTGACTCAATGCCCAAGTTAGAAAGCACAAAAACTAGTGTTTGCGTATTGCTCAGAACAGTGCGTCCATTCCCACGTCTAGTGTTTAATCGAGTGGCACCCACAGCTGGTTCATCCCCCGATCACATGGTCACATTATCCCCCAAGTTCACCGATCCAGTGCCGATAGACTTTGCAGAGCTGGTGCAGCAATGACCCCATTGTCAAACAGATCTTGTACATCATGGCGCAGACGAAAGCAACTGTCGGTGTCATGACCAGTTTGTTGATGGTACGCACAGTACCTAGTATGGTCATGCTTTGGAGGGAGAGGATTAGGTAAAGGCTGTTGATCCAATGGTTTCAGATGTCCTTTCCGGATTAAGACCTCTAGAGCCTTTGACAAAGGTATATAAAGTGGGGTGAAAACCCTCTTGACTCGGGGTGGATATTTGGCCATCTGTGAGCTACTTCCGAACGCACCGGTGAATGGGGTAGCCTTTTTTGATGTGGTGGTGGTGACCATGCCCACTTTAGAAAATCTTGCAGCTGCATCACCACTGGTGGTCGCATTCGAACTGCGGGAAAACACTCGCCTAGGTTGCTCCTTCTCCTGGTCAATAAGGCCCTGCTTCATGGCATCATTGATCTGTACTCCCATCTCATGCAAATCTGAAAAGGTAGGGAAGGGGAGCACGATCATTTTCTGCATTAGTTTGGGCTGGAGGTTGCGCACAACCATCCGTATTTGATCCTTATCCGTTGGCCTAATGGTCATCATTGAGGCCTTGGCCCTCCAGCGGGCCACAAAGTCAAAGAAGCCCTCTTTCGGCTCTTTCCTGGTCGTCTCAAGATCACAGGTTGTGATCTCAATCTGGGTACTGTATGAATATTGTGCGACGAAGGCCTCGGCCATCTCCTCTCAGCTTCGTTTCACTAAATCCTCCAATTTGGCGTACCAGATGGCCGCGATACCCGACAGGGTCCTGCCAAAAAAGGAGAGCTTCTGTAATCTTGTCAAGCCCATCGGGCGCAGAATATCTGAAAACAAACTCAGGTGGACCATGGGATCTCCTGACCTGTCAAAACGGTCGATGTGAGGCATCTTGAACACATCGGCCAGTTATCACAATTGCGTCGACGCATCGTCCTCAATGTCCGAGATGGATTTTACTCCCTGGGATTTCTTGAACAACTTCTCAAGCTTGCTCAATTTCAACGCTGTAAGGTCAACCTCGGACTCGAAGGGTGAGTCCGGTAGATTGGTAGGTGTTTTGGACAGCTGGGGTAAGATCGGGGGCGGAGTTGCCCCTGTAGGAATGTCCGTACCTTCCTGGGTATTCTGAACGTTCGCTGTCTCCCTGGGAATTGGAACTCCTGGTGGGGGAGGAGCTTGATGCGAAGCAAATACTCCATTTTGTAACCTAGTAATGAGCTTGGCTTGCTGGGCCCTGATTGCATGCTGCTGCTTGGAAAATTCCACTTGGTGGATAGCGTCTTACTGCATGAGTTTCATACTTTCTTGCATCTGACGCATCATTGCCTCCATCTCTGACATGTTCTGCTGATCCATCTGACTGACAGGTACATCTATCCCTGCAGTAGAAACCAAGACCTCAGCTTGACTTTTCACTGGTGGGGTGGATAAGGGCCCGATCCGTAATCACGAATCGGTGATTCAGGCTCGACCGGCCTTTTTACCCGGCCTCTGGTGAAGGAACACTGATTTGCCCTTGAACTGAATTTCCGACCTGACAAAGTCTATCAACAAGGATCCAATGTACCCGGGGGATATTGGAGCCTTCTAAAGCTATGGTTCCCAAACTACTTAGCAAAAGAGAAAACATGCAGCATCTCAGCCCAATTTCGCCAAAACAGATACGAGCAAAACTGAACGACTATGCTCTCTAGTGAATTCTGCCCAAATCTCTGCCCTGCAAACTGATACCCTTAGGTAAACTGAATCCCAAAATGCTGTACTGGTGCCCGCAGCCTAATGCCCAAACTTGTAAACTGATATATGCATTCCTGTAGAGACACACTCTAAAAGCACATAACAGATAAGTGAGAGCCAAAACACCCCTATGTTGGGGTAAGGTTTCCCTGTCCTATTTTGTCAGGAGCTAGGGTTTCACTACGCACACAACGATTTCAAACAACCTAAAATCGGGTAAGCAATCTGTCCTAGCTTGGAATGGTCACTATGGATTTCGACATGCACTAGGTTGAATGGTCAAAAGGGTGCCCCGGTAAAACCGGGGTTTGTGTTCCCATACTGGCAGAGCCCACAACCGGTCAGCCTTATGGTCATGCCTTGACAAGACAAGCCTCCAACAAACCATTCAAGAATAGCAGATGGCAAACACAGTGTCCTAGGCGCACCAATGCAAATGCAATGCAAAGAAACACACAACTGTAGCCAAAACCAGATATCATGGGTTCGAGTCAAGTTCTCTAAATCCCCAACAGAGTCGCCAGAAACTGTAGACATCCCCGAACGCCCCGGGGAGGGAATGAGTCCCCCGTTCCATTCATCTTGGGCTCACTACAGTTCAGGACTCTAGTTGTCACGGTTCGTAATCTGAACCAAAGAGTCCAAATCCGACAAATCATTTTGAGAAAACAGATTTTAGAAAAGAAGTGCCAAACATGGACTGCTTTGCCAGATACAGAGTCGTCACCTAAATATTTTATTTTTGGAAAAATTTAGGAAACCCTGACTCGTGCCTAAGGCCACGTGTCCGTCATCACCAAAGTTGCCTCGGCTCGAGAACTTGGATACGATTGGGGAAGGTCACTTCGTGAGCACCCCCGCTCGCCCGATCCAAGATCGGCCTTTACTAACCATAATATCTAGTTTTGAAAACATTATGTGTTCTTATTCCGGTTATTAGCCTAGATTTACTACGTGATGCGCACAGCATACAAGTATAGACCAGGTCGCCTGAATTGGAACAAAACATTTTATGTTTGTTTTTTTGAAAGATGGTTTGCTACCCGCAAGTAGGCTTAAAATACAGATTTTGCCACCCTCAGGTGGGCTTAGGAAAGATGGTTTTGCCACTATCTAGTGGGCTTAAAACTCACAGTCAATGCATTGTCCCAATCCAAATAACCCAACCTTCACCCACAGGCATTCAAGCAGTTATATCACATAAGCAAATGGCCTCATGGTAAGCATGCTATTCATGGCAGTCACTCACACGCATGCAAGGATGCTAAAGCATAAAAACTCACCGAGTACTCCAAGCCAAAACAGAAGCTAATTAGAAATCCATGCACGATCCAAACTATACAGAAATGCCTTATGCAACACATGCAAAAATGCAACTATAGCAGGCTCGGCTATTCTAAACATGGCATATGGAATGCTACAGCTAACAAGTATTCAACTTGGAATTGAAATACAATGAATGAGTTATGTTGCGCTGAGCCCGGTGCGTGCAAGACAGATGAATGAATGCAAACATGCTATCATACTGTATGCTAATTGAAACATGCCCTAATCTAACCATCATAAGCTGGTAAATAAAAGGGAGAGAAAGACGTGGGGTTGGAAGACATACATCACACACACGCACACTTATTACAATTGTGCCGTCACTCGGAGGGTCCGAAAGAATAATATACGGTCCCGAATAAATACAGTCCGAATAAATACAAAATCCAAATTAATTAACAAATTTAACTAGGAAAGCAATAAATTGGCATGCAAGCCAGGGACTGCCTCGACTCCACTTCGGAGGATGAATGATGCACGTTCGGGTTGCTTGGCGCGGAAATCCACTGCGATGCCCCAATTAGCCTCTGTTTACAGTTTATGCTCGGAATGCTGTGCAAGGCTTTGAAAGGTTGTTGATTCTTGATTTGCTGCAACAGAGAGCAAGAAATGGGCATGGCAATGTATTTTCACATATGTATGCTTACCTCGATCCTCGTGCCACCAATCATGCATCTCAATGCATGATGGCTGAGGAGTCGAATTGCACGACTTAATATGAAATGAATGCACATATAAACACAACAAGACCGAGACTCCATCATGGATAATCCAGAGTGTCGGCGACTGGGGAATTGAGACACGTTCCGTCACTCGGAGTACGAAACGTACCTCGTTTCCCGTGCTCGGGCTAACTTCTATCCCAAACACAATGCAATATGCATGACATGCATGAATGCAACTAAGATACAACCTAACATGCACAATGCTATGAAATGGCATACACGATGCACGAGGTAACATGGCATACACAATGCGCTAACATACAACCTAGCATACACAATGCTATGAAATGAAATGGCATACACAATGCATAATGGACTTACACTAACACAAGTGGACCTCAGCCACACTGACATAGGGGGCCATTAGATGGAAATGAGACACTCAAGATGCGTGCACACATGCACGTAAACCGAGGACCGACCCTAAGGCACGAATGCCACTCTACCGAAGCATGGGTAAGGCATGGAACATGATATGCAAACAAGCAAATTTCAGTGCTCAAATATGATGTTAAACAGCCCCGAAACATGGTAATATGGTACCCGATGCATGGAATGAGACCCGAAACTCAAAACTGGGCACATGGAATGACTTATAGCTATACAAAGCATGCATTATTTGAACATGAAGCATGAAGATAGAGTTAAGGAAGTCCCAAAACATGAACTTTCTCAATTTATAGTGTGGCCAAAAAGTGCTAGCAAGATGGCTTAAATTAGCATGCAATTTTGACTATCAAACATGGTTTGCATGGCAAGTACATGAAGTACATGGAATCTCATCATACCAGAAAAAATCAGTGAACTAGATATGCCAAAATATGCCCAAATAACCATGGGAATATAGCCAACACATGCACAAATGAGGGGTTCCTATAGCGTGCATACAAAGGGATTCTTAAGCACATACAAGATAGACATGTGGAAGCCCTAAACCAAATTTGGAAATCAAATATGATAGTCTCAAAACTCACCAAATTGGTCCCAAAATCAGTCCACAAAGTATGCAAGATAGGGCCTCTTTGGAAGGCCAAAATGGCCACCAAACAAGTCAAGGTGAGAGGGGGTCACCCCCCATGATTTGTAGGCTCAAAACAGCATCAAAGCCACTGGAAATCCACTGGATTCCAGTGGCTAGAAGGTCAAACAAGGCATGCAAGAAGGGCTAGGGTGTAAGGCTCAAAATGAGAGGGAATCAAGCATATAAGGAGGTATGTGACCTCAAATAAGAAAATGGCCTTAATGAAACATGAAAATGATGTCAAAACAAGCATTTTCTCAGTTTGTAACAAGTCTCAAAAGTGAACATAAATAGGGCTCATCTATCATGCAAAAGTGGCCTTAAAAGGGGGAATATAGATAAGGGACAGAAGCTGGCCCCAAATGGCAAGGAGCCCTTTAACAAAGTTGAAGAGGGGCTCAAAACATGGCACTTTACAGTTTACATAAAGCCATGAAAATAAACACAAGTGAGGCTAAACTATCATGCAAGAAAAGGCCTAAAAGAGGGGTAAAGAGACAAGTGGTATCTTCTGGCCTCAAACAGAGGAGAGCCCTTCAACAATGTTGAAGAGGGGCTCAAAAAAAGATATTTTTCAGTTTATGACCAAGTCCAAAACAGCTCAAAAATAAGCCTAAAATACTATGCAAAAAAAAAAAAAAGGCCTAAAAGAGAGTTAAAGAGGCAAGTGATAGTAGGAGACCTCAAACAGTAAGAGGTCCTTAATCAAACATGAAAAGGGGCTCAAAATATGACTATTTAAAGTTTGGGTCGGAGCCCAAAAGTGTAAGCAACAAAGGCTAAGAAAGCATGCAAAAATAAGCTTAAAAGAGGAAAAATGGGACTCACCCTTGTAGAACCAATCTTCAACAGCTCTTGGACCAAGTTTGGTGACTCTCAATCTCTGGAAATCAGCTTCAAAGGATTGGAATGGAGGATTGAGGTGTGGTGCTATGGATTGGTGCAAAAACCTTAGAGTTTGGGAGGTTGAAATAGAGAGAGAGGGAGATTGTTTGCAAGAGGCTTAAACCAAAGTTTTGTAATCCCTAAAACACAGCTGGGGGTGCTGGTTATGTATGCAAAGGAGTGGAGAAAATGAGGGGAAAATAAAATTCAAATTTCCCCCCCAAAAGTCCCCCCCTCGGATACAGAATCTGGGGGGAAAAGGAGGGTGTATCTGGAAGGAACAAGGTGTAAGGATCATGGCCAGCCATGTATTGTGACTCCAGGTGGCTGGCCGGCCACTTCCCTTGGCCGGCCGGCTAGGGTCAAAAGGGTCAATTAGAGAAAGCTGGCCGGCCACCCATATTGGTGGCCTCCTATGTGTGCACAACACAACCATGTGGTCAAAACCCAGAAAAAGTGACCCAGGAGAGAGAAAACCCAACTTTTTAGAGGGGTTCAAAAGGGTCAAGATGAATTGATAGCCGACCATGACATATTGGTGGCCTCCCAGGTGTGTACAACACAAATATGGGGTTGAGTGCCAAAGAAAGTGTCCCGGGGGTGGTCAACATTAGCTTTCTAGTGAGGAAAGCGGGTGACGGAGAGCGGTGAAGGAATAAAGCTGGATTTTCAGAACAATTTCTGGCCTCCCACCCTTCTACGACCTTCACAACAATGAAAATAAAGTCCCTGCCAAAAATGAACTCAAACTGATGCAAATTGAAGGTTCGGGGGCCGAAACACGTAGCTCGGGGCGCCGAAAACTGACTGTTAAGCACCGGAGGTGGTGTTCGACCACGAAGTTGGTCTCTCGGACCACAGTGTCCCTAGAGAGGGAGGAAATAAGGTGTGTGCCAAAAACCGGAGCAAACGGAGGTGGTTAAGCGGTCCCGAACCGAGGCACACGGCCAACGGCTCTGAAAATCGGGAACCGGGCTCCGAAATGGGAAAAATGGCCTACAACCACGAAACGTAGGCTACGGCCACTGAGAGATGAACTATGAGACCTCTCCCTCCCTTCGGGAAGAGAAAACAGAGCTTGGTTCGCAAACCGAGGCAAAGCACAAACAAGCCCGGAAGTTCGGAGGCAAGGCTCGCGGCCAAGACTCTGAGACTTCAGAGCGAGCGCGATATGCAACATCACCAAGTGCTCAATCGGTGACGTCTGAGTCTTAAGGTCGGTCAAAAATGGGGTGTCTACAGTTGCCCCTCTTTGACAGAACGCGAAAGTCATAAGTGACGGGAGTGAATGTCAAAACCCAGAGACGACCCATTTTTGACAAGGCTGAAAACTCAGACAAACAGGCGAGATAAACAAAAGGATGTGCCCGCAGGCAGGGGCAAAATGCAACTAACAATGCAAGAAGCCGAACATAACTTATGATTATGCAAAGAAAGCTAAAATGAAGCATATCATGCAACAGTTAAGCAAGCATATACAAATCTAACTACATTTCACGCAGAAATGAAGAGAATTATTTAATTCTCGTTACGTCTCATACGGAGAACACAATACGTGTGTGGCTCATCTGGTCGTGCCAGCCTCAAATGAACCGTACATACAATATCGTGCCTCATGCTACTGGAGATCTCTCACTTCTCCTTGGTCGAACCACAGGTACTACTTTTCTCCCTGACTATGGTTGCAGCTTTCCCTATTCTCCAACAGGGTGACAGACTAGGTTGATTCGGTATCCAGAATTGAGGCGCATACATATGCTATCTCAATCTATGGGGCTGCCATATAGATTTCAAGCCGAGGATATATCCCTGGGTATTTAAACCAGACTTTAGTCATGAAAATCCCGAACCTTTGCATTCTAGGCATGAGCCATTTGAACTCTAGTTTCCACCGTCTCAGTTGGTCTCCTAGGAACTCACCGCAAACACAGGCAAGTGGCTATACCAGACCACTGGAAGTCGTTCGGGCACGACAAACACCAAAGGAATTGCACCTTCAGAGGATTTAAGGTCTCCTAGACCGGAGGGTGCACAAGACAGTGCGAATGAAGATGCAGGATTTAAGGTCTCCTAGACCAGGTGAGTACACAAGACAGTGCGAGCTTAGAGGTGCACAAAATAGTGCGAGTAGGGTGAATGCATAAAGCAATGTGAGACAGGTAAGATACGCAAGATAGCGCGATGCAATGCACTAACAAGTGCAGGACTTGGTACACAACTTACGACATAGCATTCCATTCATTTGGCACACAGCTCACAACACAACACTTTGTTCGTTTGGCACGCAGCTCACAACACAATATTCTGTTCGTTTGGCACGCAGCTCGAAACATAGCGCTCTATTTAATCTGGGCACACAGCTCTTTTTCGGGCACACAGCTCTTTCTTTGGGCACACAGCTCATTTTTCGGGCACACAGCTTGTTTTTGGGTACACAGTTCGTTTTGAACTGCACTCATTTGCCAAGCATCTGACTCATTCTTTTTCGTTTTGAGCGCCTGCAGCTCCTTCTTGAACTTCATTTTCAGCACAGCTCATTTTCGGGCATACAGCTCATTTTTCGGGCACACTCTGACTCTTTTCAAGCACACAGCTCATTCTTGAACACAGCTCATTTTTTGGGCACATGGCTCGTTTTGAACTGCAGCTCCTTCTTGAACTGCACCCATTCTTGAGACCTGACTCATTCCTCGTTTTGAGCGCAGCTCCTTCTTTGAGCACACAGCTCATTTTCAGGCACACAGCTCACTTTCTGGGCACACAGCTCGTTTTCGGGCACACAGCTCGTTTTCGGGCATACAGCTCTTTTTCGGGCACACAACACCTTCTTCGGGCACACAGCTCATTCTTCGGGCACACAGCTCATTTTCTGGGCACACAGCTCGTTTTCGGGCACACAGCTCCTTCTTCGGGCACACAGCTCATTCTTCTCGTTTTTGGGCGCACAGCTCCTTCTTTGGGCACACAGCTCATTTTCAGGCACATAGCTCATTTTTGGGCACACAGCTCATTTTCTGGGCACACAGCTCGTTTTCAGACACTCTGACTCTTTTGAACTGCACAGCTCATTCTTGAACTGCAGCTCGTTCTTAAGACACAACTCATTCTTGAACTGCAGCTCGTTTTTCGAGCACACGGCTCGTTTTCGGGCACACAGCTTGTTTTCGGGCACACGGCTCGTTTTCAGACACACAGCTCGTTTTGAGCAGCACAGCTCCTTCTTTGGGCACAGCTTGAGCACTTAAATGTCTGAACACGCAGCTCAAACTTTTTGAAAGTTGAACACACAGTCCAAACTTTTGAATTTCTGAACACGCAGCCCATTTTGATTGTGAACACGCAGCACACACTTGTTGAAAGAAGTTAAACACGCAGTCTAAACTTTTGAATTTCTGAACATGCAGCCCAAATTTCGAGGTGAACACACAGCCCACTATTTCTGAAATCTGAACACGCAGCCCAAACTTTGAGATGAACACACAGCCCACTGTTTTTGAAGTCTGAGCGCACAGCTCAAACACTTGATGTTGAACACACAGCTCGAACTTTGAGATGAACACACAGCTCAAACACTTGATATTGAACACACAGCTCACACTTTGAAAGTTGAACACGCAGCCCACTATTTCTGAAATCTGAATACACAGCTCAAATACTTGATGATGAACACACATCACACACTTCAATTTTGAACACACAGCTCATATACTTCATGTTGAACACGCAGCTCACACACTTCAATTTTGAACACACAGCTCATATCTTCATGTTGAACACGCAGCTCACATACTTCAATTCTGAACACATAGCTTATATGCTTCATGTTGAACACACAACTCACACACTTCAATTCTGAACACACAGCTCATATGCTTCATGTTGAACACGCAGCTCACGTGTTTCATTTCTGAACACGCAGCTCACATGTTTCGTTTCTGAACACGCAGCTCATTCATTTCAATTTTGGAACGCACAGCTCATATCACAACTCTGCTCAATCTGAACACACGGCTCATAACACAGTATTTTTTTAATTTTGAACACACAGCTCATTCTGAACATACAGGATGCGACCATGGAACTTGCAGAAGTTGAAACAAACTCAGATGCCCGACATTTTTCCTCTTTCTTTTGCTTCAAAGTCTGGAACCTATATAGCTTCAGATAGGTCCTGCTTTTACTGTTCTCACATGACCTAGGTTAAACCCTGCAGTTTTTTTGAAAGAATAAAATCTTGTTTTGCACAAATGTGGAGAACGGCACGGCACTTTTGAGCACAAAAGGATTTTTTGAAATTAAGAGATGGATTCTTGACTGGGGTATTGAGCCTACGACTGAGCACGACGCACTATGACTCAACAACGGAAAACAAAAGGTAAACAACCTAAACCCATTAAGACACGCTCGTAACGACTCAAAACAAGAATCGAGACAATCAAAACAAAAGACACAGCACACAGACATGTTACAAAGACGAGAGACCTCTCAGTTCACGAGGAGCCAGTTTCTCCGGGTATTATTCCTACATTTTCTAATTTGTGATTCTCACATCACTCGGCCCTCAGGCTCGGTTTTTCTCTCAAAACCCTTTTGCTCACTTTTCTTTCATCGCATATCTCTATATTCTTTATTCTCTCATTTTTCATCCCTCCCCAGACTGATTATAAGATGAACAAGAGGTTACGGGTTCACACCCAATACTGTTAGCTCGCGGCTATTTCTTCCGGTGACGTCTAGTCGATGTTCCAGATGGGGAATGGAGCATCTTGGTCCATTCCAATTCGTGCTTCGCACTTGGCTTGATACCTCATTGTTTGGAGGATGTCAGAGCTTTCTGCTCTTTTGTGGTCAGCTTCAGTTGTGTCTTCTTCCAGCGAATAGAGTGCCCTTCTGGCAGGTATGTTGATAAAGGGGGAAAGACAGAACATCTGACTCAACTGTGCCCCTAGTTCATCATTTTGACCATTTTTTGTTTTGGTTTTCTACTAAAACAATTTTAACCAAAATGAGAGTTAGATTAACATGCTTGTTCGATTTTCTGATTTAAAATCATGCGAGTTAGGCTGTGAGCACTGAAAATTTTCCTTTTTTGGGGTCCAAGAAATGGTCTAGTTTTGGAAAAATGGAATACTTTTCGAGAGAATTAGTCAACTTCATTAAAAATTCTCAAAAACTATTTTTGCAAACGGCCACTGCTCAACGAGCATAGAACCCACTCTCGAGATGCACAACCTCAGATTTGAAGGAAAAAAAACCCTTGCTTGAGGGGAGCTGCGTGGCAACGGAAAGTTGCCCCTTGTTTGAACGGCACTACAGCGCATTGAATGGCAACAGAAAGTTGCCCCTCGTTTGAATGGCACCGCAGCGCATTGAATGGCAACGGAAAGTTGCCCCTTGTTTGAATGGCACCGCAGCGCATTGTAGTCAGTCCTCAGAGTGACGAACACAACCAAATTCTCAGATACAGAGAAGGCAAAGATGATCAAAACCATTACATGGGCACAATCAATTTGAAGTGTTTTACGGCTGGACTTCAAAATGAAGTTGCCTACGTATCCCAAAGATGGGAATCAAGCCTTACATAGTTCGGGGTTAAGGTACACTCGGGTATTGACCTCTCCTTTTGCGTTCTAACTTTTGCCAAGGCCGCCATTTTTGGGTTTTCAACTTTGCGAGCTATGTTCTTCTTTTCTTTTCTATTCTTTTCATTTCTTTTCTTTTTTTTTTCTTTTTCATCTTTTCTTTTCATTTTCTTCATTTTTTTCTTTTCTTTTTTTTTCATATTTTTTTTCTTCTTTTTCTTGCTCTAACTTTTGCCTGTGTCGCACTTCCGGGTTTTCGGCCTAGCGAGCCTCTCAAGGCTAAAATCGTAGCTTTGTCCATGCCGAATGGTTTTGAGATCTTGAAGTCATCTGAATCCAGGAGAATGGTTCTTTGTTCTTGACGATCACGAGAGTCCATCCAATGAAATTTGAATCGCCCTAGTGTTGTGGATAGGAACTCGGTTGTTCTTGACAATGCTTTCTTCTTTCTTCCTTCAGGATTTGGCATTCTTTCGGTCTTTGTTAGCTTGAGAAACATCCCACTTCTTGACTCTTGAGTGCATCGACATTTTTGCCCTAGTTGGAGGGGTGCTTCTGATCTGACTCTGTAAGCTTTTTTGACGACGCCTGACCTTCTTGATCTGACTTTGTTGCCTCTAGTTCGAGGTCTTCTTCGAATCTGGCCACGCAGGCCTCACATTATGGTTGACCTTTGTACTTTCTGAGTCCGAGTTCGAGGTTTGAAAGCAAGGGGGGCGAGTCTCGAGGCTAAGAGCGATCCTAGGCTGCACAATCTCAAAAGCGATTCCACACAGGTCTTCGCAGTGTCTTGTAAAAATATTTTTTTGAAATCTTTTAAGAAAGCGACTAATCGCTTGCGCGGAAGACGATGTAGAACCAATCTAGATCAAGCCAGGATCCTTCTCAGTACTCACATTAACAAGCATGATTTCATTTTTTAAGGGTTTAGCACGCCTCTCTTTCTCTCAATTAATCAAATTTTTGTAAAACCCGAGGAATTCCTCCCTCTTTGTTTTCAACGCAGTGTTCAAAAAGTTTTGAAAAACTCAGGTCATTACAATGACTTTCAAGGCACAGAAAAGACAGAGTTCTTAGTCAAATACTGCCAACTCATTCAGAACTTCCAGCATAACTGGCACAAGGCAGAAGCAAACGTGAGAGCGTGAAAATCACTGCTGTTTCATTGAGATCCGTTGGCATTACTGGCTCCAAGGCAGAAACAGACTCAAAAGAAAACGAAAAGACAAACACAGAACAAGCAAGTGATGTCCGAGGTAACACCCTCGAAATCACCCAACTCCAACAAAATAGGACTGACTCGGTACAACAAGACAGACCCAACTGACTCAGTAAGAGAAGACTGACTCTATACAAAACAACAAGACTGACTCAATGCCCAAGTTAGAAAGCACAAAAACTAGTGTTTGCGTATTGCTCAAAACAGTGCGTGCCATTCCCACGTCTAGAGTTTAATCGAGTGCCACCCACAGCTGGTTCATCCCCCGATCACATGGTCACATTATCCCCCAAGTTCACCGATCCAGTGCCGATAGACTTTGCAGAGCTGGTGCAGCAATGACCCCCTTGTCAAACAGATCTTGTACATCATGGCGCAGACGAAAGCAACTGTTAGTGTCATGACCGGTTTGTTGATGGTACGCACAGTACCTAGTATGGTCTTGCTTTGGAGGGAGAGGATCAGGTAAAGGCCGTTAATCCAATGGTTTCAGATGTCCTTTTCGGATTAAGACCTCTAGAGCCTTTGACAAAGGCATATAAAGTGGGGTACAAACCCTCTTGACTCGGGGTGGATATTTGGCCATCTGTGAGCTACTTCCGGACGCACCAGTGAATGGGGTAGCCTTTTTTGATGTGGTGGTGGTGACCATGCCCACTTCAGAAGATCTTGCAGCTGCATCACCACTGGTGGTCGCATTCGAATTACGGGAAAACGCCCGCCTAGGTTGCTCCTTCTCCTGGTGAATAAGGCCCTGCTTCATGGCATCCTCGATCTGTACTCCCATCTCATGCAAATCTGAAAAGGTAGGGAAGGGGAGCACGATCATTTTCTGCATTAGTTTGGGCAGGAGGTTGCACACAACCATCCATATTTGATCCTTATCTGTTGGCCTAATGGTCATCATTGAGGCCTTGGCCCTCCAGCGGGCCACAAAGTCAGAGAAGCCCTCTTTCGGCTCTTGCCTGGTCGTCTCAAGATCACGGGTTGTGATCTCGATCTGGGTATTGTATGAATATTGTGCGACGAAGGCCTCGGCCATCTCCTCCCAGCTTCGTTTCACTGAATCCTCCAATTTGGCGTTCCAGATTGCCACGATACCTGACAGGGTCCTGCCAAAAAGGGAGAGCTTCTGTAATCTTGTCAAGCCCATCGGGCGCAGAACATCTGAAAACAAACTCAGGTGGACCATGGGATCTCCTGACCCGTCAAAACAGTCGATGTGAGGCATCTTGAACCTGTCCGGTAGTGTCACAGCTGCGTCAACGTACCCGTCCTCAATGTTCGGGATAGATTTTACCCCCTAGGATTTCTTGAACAACTTCTCAAGCTTGCTCAATTTCAACGCTGTAGGGTCGACCTCGGACTCAAAGGGTGAGTCTGGTAGATTGGTAGGTGTTTTGGACAGCTGGGGTAAGATCGGGGGCGGAGCTGCCCCTGTAGGAATGTCCGTACCTTCCTGGGTATTCTGAACGTTCACTGTCTCCCCAGGAATTGGAACTCCTGGTGGGGGAGGAGCTTGATGCGAAGCAGATGCTCCATTTTGCAACCTAGTAATGAGCTCGGCCTGCTGGGCCATGATTGCAGCCTGCTGCTTGGAAAATTCCGCTTGGCGGACAGCGTCTTGCTGCATGAGTTTCATACTTTCCTGTATCTGACGCATCATTGCCTCCATCTCTGACATGTTCTGCTGATCCATCTGACTGACAGGTATATCTATCCCTACAGTAGAAACCGAGACCTCAGCCTGACTGTTCACTGGTGGGGTGGATAAGGGCCACTGATCTGGTAACTGCTGAACTGGTGATCTGTGCCTGACCGGCCTTTTTACCCGGCCTCTGGCGAAGGAACACTGATTTGCCCTTGAACTGAATTTCCGACCTGACAAAGTCTATCAACACGGATCCAATGTACCTGGGGGATATTGGAGCCTTCTGAAGCTATGGTTCCCAGACTACCTAGCAAAAGAGAAAACATCACGACATCTCAATTTTGCCAAAACAGAATCTGAGCAAAAGCGAGCAGTGTGCTCTCTTCTGAATTCTACCCAAATCTTTGCCCTGCAAACTGATACCCTCAGGTAAACTGAATCCCAAAATGTTGAATTGGTGCTCGCAGGCCTGATGCCCAAACTTGTAAACTGATATATGCATTCTTGTAGAGACGCACTCTAAAAGCACATAACAGATAAGTGAGAGCCAAAACACCCCTATGTTGGGGTAGGGTTTCCCTGTCCTATTTTGTCAGGAGCTAGGGTTTCATTACGCACACAACGATTTCAAACAACCTAAAATCGGGTAAGCAATCTGTCCTAGCTTGGAATGGTCACTATGGATTTCGATATGCACTAGGTCGAATAGTCAAAAGGGTGCCCCGGTAAAACCGGGGTTTGTGTTCCCATACTGGCAGAGCCCACAACCGGTCAGCCTTATGGTCATGCCTTGACAAGACAAGCCTCTAGCAAACCGTTCAGGAATAGCAGATGGCAAACACGGTGTCCTAGGTGCACCAATGCAAATGCAATGCAAAGAAACACACAAGTGTAGCCAAAACCAGATATCATAGGTTCGAGTCAAGTTCTCTAAATGCCCAGCAGAGTCGCCAGAAACTGTCGACGTTCCCGTACGCCTCGGGGAGGGAATGAGTCCCCCGTTCCGTTCGTCTTGGGCTCACTACAGTTCAGGACTCTAATTGTCACGGTTCGTAATCTGAACCAAAGAGTCCAAATCCGACAAATCGTTTTGAGAAAACAGATTTTTAGAAAAGAAGTGCCAAACATGGACTGCTTTACCAGATACAAAGTCGCCACCTAAATATTTTATTTTTAGAAAAATTTAGGAAACCCTGATTCGTGCCTAAGGCCACGTGTTTGTCATCACCAAAGTTGCCTCGGCTCGGGAACTTGGGTACGATTGGGGAAGGTCACTTCGTGAGCACCCCCGCTCGCCCGATTAGAGATCGGCCTCTACTAACCATGATATCTAGTTTTGAAAACATTATGTGTTCTTATTCCGGTTATTAGCCTAGATTTACTACGTGATGCGCACAGCATACAAGTATAGACCAGGTCGCCTGAATTAGAACAAAACATTTCATGTTTGTTTTTTTGAAAGATGGTTTGCTACCCGCAAGTAGGCTTAAAATACAGATTTTGCCACCCTCATGTGGGCTTAGGAAAGATGGTTTTGCCACTATCTAGTGGGCTTAAAACTCACAGTCAATGCATTGTCCCAATCCAAATAACCCAACCTTCACCCACAGGCATTCAAGCAGTTATATCACATAAGCAAATGGCCTCATGGTAAGCATGCTATTCATGGCAGTCAGTCACACACATGCAAGGATGCTAAAGCATAAAAACTCACCGAGTACTCCAAGCCAAAACAGAAACTAATTAGAAATCCATGCATGACCCTAACTATACAGAAATGCCTAATGCAATACATGCAAAAATGCAACTATAGCAGGCTCGGCTATTCTAAACATGACATATGGAATACTACAGCTAACAAGTATTCAACTTGGAATTGAAATACAATGCAATGAGTTATGATGCGCCGAGCCCGGTGCATGCAAGACAGATGAATGAATTCAAACATGCTATCATACTGTATGCTAATTGAAACATGCCCTAATCTAACCATCATAAGCTGGTAAATAAAAGGGAGAGAAAGACGTGGGGTTGAAAGACATACATCACACACACGCACACTTATTACAATTGTGCCCTCACTCGGAGGGTCCGAAAGAATAATATACAGTCCCGAATAAATACAGTCCGAATATATACAAAATCCTAATTAATTAACAAATTTAACTAGGAAAGCAATAAATTGGCATGCAAGCCAGGGACTGCCTCGACTCCGCTTCGGAGGATGAATGACGCCCATTCGGGTTGCTTGGCACGGAAATCCACTACGATGCCCTAATTAGCCTTTGTTTATAGTTTACGCTCGGAATGTTGTGCAAGGCTTTGAAAGGCTGTTGATTCTTGATTTGTTGCAACAGAGAGCAAGAAAGGGGCATGGCAATATATTTTCACATATGTATGCTTATTTCGATCCTCGTGCCACCAATCACGCATCTCAATGCATGATGGCCGAGAAGTCGAATTGCACGACTTAATATGAAATGAATGCACGTATAAACACAACAAGACCGAGACTCCATCATGGATAATTCGGAGTGTCGGCGACTAGGGAATTGAGACACGCGTTAGTCACTCGGTCTGAAAGCATACCTCGTTTCCGTGCTAACTCCTATCCCAAACACAATGCAATATGCATGACATGCATGAATGCAACTAAGATACAACCTAACATGCACAATGCTATGAAATGGCATACACGATGCACGAGGTAACATGGCATACACAATGCGTTAACATACAACCTAGCATACACAATGCTATGAAATGAAATGGCATACACAATGCATAATGGACTTACACTAACACAAGTGGACCTCAGCCACACTCACATAGGAGGCCATTAGATGGAAATGAGACACTCGAGATGCGTGCACACATGCACGCAAACCGAGGACCGACCCTAAGGCACGAATGCCACTCTACCGAAGCATGGTAAGGCATGGAACATGATATGCAAACAACAAAATTTTAGCGCTAAAATATGATGTTAAACAGCCCCGAAACATGGTAATATGGTACCCAATGCATGGAATGAGACCCGAAACTCAAAACTAAGCACATGGAATGACTTATAGCTATACAAAGGATGCATTATTTGAACATGAAGCATGAAGACAGAGTTAAGAAAGTCCCAAAACATGAACTTTCTCAGTTTATAGTGTGCCCAAAAAGTGCTAGCAAGATGGCTTAAATTAGCATGCAATTTTGACTATTAAACATGGTTTGCATGGCAAGTACATGAAGCTCATGGAATCTCATCATACCAGAAAAAATCAGTGAACTAAATATGTCAAAATATGCCCAAATAACCATGGGAATGCAGCCAACACATGCACAAATGAGGGGTTCCTTTAGCGGGCATACAAAGGGATTCTTAAGCACATACAAGATAGACATGTGGAAGCCCTAAACCAACTTTGAAAATCAAATATGATAGTCTCAAAACTCACCAAAATTAGCCCCAAAATCAGTCCACAAAGTATGCAAGATAGGGCCTCTTTGGAAGGCCAAAATGGCCACCAAACAAGTCAAGGTGAGAGGGGGTCACCCCCCTTGATTTGTAGGCTCAAAACAGCATCAAAGCCTCTGGAAATCCACTGGATTCCAGTGGCTAGAAGGTCAAACAAGGCATGCAACAAGGGCTAGGGTGTAAGGCTCAAAATGAGAGGGAATCAAGCATATAAGGAGGTATGTGACCTCAAGTAAGAAAATGCCCTTAATGAAACATGAAAATTATGTCAAAACAAGCCTTTTCTCAGTTTGTAACAAGTCTCAAAAGTGAACATAAATAGGGCTTATCTATCATGCAAAAGTGGCCCTAAACGGGGGAATAGATATAAGGGACAACATCCGGTCCCAAATGGCAAGGAGCCCTTCAAAAAAGTTGAAGAGGGGCTCAAAAAATGGCACTTTACTGTTTACATAAAGCCATGAAAATAAACACAAGTGAGGCTAAACTATCATGCAAGAAAAGGCCTAAAAGAGGGGTAAAGCGACAAGTGGTATCTGCTGGCCTCAAACAGATGAGAGCCCTTCAACAATGTTGAAGAGGGGCTCAAAACAATATATTTTTCAGTTTATGACCAAGTCCAAAACAGCTCAAAAATAAGCCTAAAATACTATGCAAAAAAAAAAAAGGCCTAAAAGAGAGTTAAAGAGGCAAGTGATAGTAGGAGACCTCAAACAGTAAGAGGTCCTTGATAAAACATGAAAAGGGGCTCAAAATATGACTATTTACAGTTTGGGTTGGAGCCCAAAAATGCAAGCAACAAAGGCTAAGAAAGCATGCAAAAATAAGCTTAAAAGAGGAAAAATGGGACTCACCCTTGTAAAACCAATCTTCAACAGCTCTTGGACCAAGTTTGGTGACTCTCAATCTCTAGAAATCAGCTTCAAAGGATTGGAATGGAGGATTGAGGTGTGGTGCTATGGATTGGTGCAAAAACCTTAGGGTTTGAGAGGTTGAAATAGAGAGAGAGGGAGATTGTATGCAAGAGACTTAAACCAAAGTTTTGTAATCCCTAAAATACAGCTGGGGGTGCTGGTTATATAAGCAAAGGAGTGGAGAAAATGGGGGGAAAATGAAATTCAAATTCCCCCCCCAAAAGTCCCCTCCAAAAGTCCCTCCCCTCCCCTCCGGATATAGAATCTGGGGGGAAAAGGAGGGTGTATCTGGAAGGAACAGGGTGTAAGGATCATGGCCGGCCATGTATTGAGACTCCAAGTGGTCAGCTAGCCACTTCCCTTGGCCGGCCGGCCTGGGTCAAAAGGGTCAATCAGAGAAAGCTGGCCGGCCACCCATATTGGTGGCCTCCCATGTGTACATAACACAACCATGTGGTCAAAACCCAGAAAAAGTGACCCAAGAGAGAGAAAACCCAACTTTTTAGAGGGGTTCAAAAGGGTCAAGATGAATTGATGGCTGGCCATGACATATTGGTGGCCTCCCAGGTGTGTACAACACAAATATGGGGTTGAGGGCCAAAGAAAGTGGCCCGGGGGTAGTCAACATTAGCTTTCTAGTGAGGAAAACGGGTGACGGAGAGCGATGAAGGAATAAAGATGGCTTTTCAGAACAATTGCTGGCCTCTCACCCTTCTATGACCTTCACAACAATGAAAATAAAGTCCCTGCCAAAAATGAACTCAAACTGATGCAAATTGAAGGTTTGGGGCCGAAATACGTAGCTCGGGGCCTTGAAAACTGACTGTTAAGCACTAGAGGTGGTGTTCGACCACGAAGTTGGTCTCTCGGACCACAGTGTCCCTAGAGTGGGAGGAAATAAGGTGTGCACCAAAAACCGGAGCAAACGGAGGTGGTTAAGCGGTCCCGAACCGAGGCACACGGTCGACGACTCCGAAAATCGGGAACCAGACTCCGAAATGGGAAAAATGGCCTACAACCATGAAACGTAGCCTACGGCCATTGAGAGATGATCTACGAGACCTCTCCCTCCCTTCGGGAAGAGAAAATAGAGCTTGGTTTGCAAATCGAGGCAAAACACAGACAAGCCCAAAAGTCCGGAGGCAAGGCTCGCGGCCAAGACTCTGAGACTTCGGAGCGAGCGCGATATGAAACATCACCAAGCGCTCAATCGGCGACGTCTGAGTCTTAAGGTCGGTCAAAAATGGGGTGTCTACAGTAATATGATTATCCGTGTATTTTTCCTTTAGATAGCAAGTGTAAACCTTGAGAGGAAGAAGGAAGAGAAAGAAAGCAAGCTTTTATCTAACTCTAGCAAACCTAGGCAAGAAAGCAAGTCACAACACAACCTATTCCTTTTATTTCTCTTCTAAATAGATGATATTAGATGCTTAGACTATAGTCTTTTTGTTTAAATAAGAGAAGTTCTGCTCAGTTGGTTTCCTTGCTTGTATTTTTCCTTTGTTGAAACAAAGTTCCCAATTTCTAGCCATTTCATACATTATTTGTAAAGGCACACCTTCAAACTAAAAGTTTGAGTTATTGGTATATATTATTTTCTATCTTTTCATCATAAGAGAAGTGCAAAATTTCCCAAGGTTGCCTCATTTTCTTATAATTCTTTTTATTTCAAGTTCTGTGTACAAAATAATCAATATTTTTAGTCAACTTTCAAAATTTTATAAAAATGCAAAAACATCTCCTTGTGCTCATTTTTGTATCAAAACCTTCCTTAAATTATTAACTTTCAAGAAAATTTGGTTTTATTATAAATGAATGAGTGGTTTGAGAGAATAACTGATTTTCGTAACAACTGACGAATCTGGACAAAGTTTGAGTATTTCATTAATAATTAAAAATCTAGAAAAACTATCCTATTCCATAAATTGATTTTGAAACTAGACAAAATTCTCTACAAACCCTAAAGCAGCTGAGTTTGGGAAAATTCTAAAAATGCCACTTTGATAGTTGTCTTTAAAGTAAATCGAATTTGGAAATTTGTTCTTCTTAATAGTTCCATAAACTTATATTGGACTAATAAAAAGAAACCCTACCTCTTGAAGAGAAGAAGAGAAGACAACTCTCTAAGTATTGACTGCATCGAATCTTTGATGATTTCAAAGTTCTTGTCGAGCTCAACAATATTGATGTTTGGGTTGGAGATCAATTCTGACTCCAAATGCTCCAAATTGAGGTTGAAGTTTGGGAGTTATGGTGGAGAGAGAGAGAGAGAGAGAGAGAGAGAGAGAGAGAAAGAGAAGGTAGTAAATGAGGAGAGAATGTGGAAATGGATGAGGAAATAAAAGGGCTAAAAAAACTCTTGGCTGAAAGACTGCAATACACAGCTTCTCAGTCGTCGCCACATATACAAACCCTCTTTGCCGCACATGCAAACCCTCTTGGCCGCACTTATAGTTTCATGTAGTGCCAAACCCCGAAAATCTCCATTTTGCCGCATATACGGGACCTTTGCCCAGAAATCCAATTTCCCTCCTGCACCAATCTGTACGTGCGAGAAATTTGTTGGAGTTCAATTGCTCAATAAGGTTTTGGATAAATTACAAACACCCCTCTCGAGGTTTGGTGAAAATACAAATTCTCCCCTGAGGTTTGAGAAATTACAAATTGCCTCCTGGGGTCAAATTTTCATAACAAATTAGGAAAAATTATAGGAGAATCTGTATGAAAATAAAAACTTCATGGGGCAATTTGTTATGGAAATATAAACCTCAGGGGGCGAGATGTAATTTCTCAAACCTCCGGGGGAATCTGTATTTCACCAAACCTCGAGGGGGTGTTTGTAATTTTTCCTAAGGTTTTCTACTTTTCTATTTTCGTCTTTACACTCGAAACTCAAATATTAAAAATGTTACATGCTAAAGATGGTTCAACTCCAACTCAACCAGTAGAGGGTTCAAACCAGCTCGACAACAATATAATCCGTAAAATTCATAGGCTTGAAAGTGTATCAGTGCATTTGTACAAGTGAGTTCAAATTGGGTTTAAGATCTAGGATGTTACAAGGCTTTTGAATTTTTGCTCAAACTCATATTGAGGCCTCGTTTGGCAACTGTTCTTTTCAGTCAAAAAGTCAAAAAGTTACTAATAAAACCAAAAAACTAATAACGTATACCAAAAAGTCAAAAATTCTCTTTTCTCTTTACTTTTTGCACATCTTTTTGTAAAAAGGCAAAAAGTCATATCAAACATACTAGTTTTTTTACATTACATTTTAGCCAAAAAGTTAAAAAGTTACTAAAAAAGTCTGTTTCGAAATGAGGCCTGAATTCAAAAATATCTTAGCCAAACTCTAAAAAAAAATTCGATTGGACTAGGGTTGTTCAAGTTGAGTCTGCCCAAATTATACCCTGCAAAAGAATTGAGTCTTGCGTACGAAACCAACATCATAGGGACTTATTCTTAGCTCTTTTAAGACTTGTGTATTTGTTAAAGACTTGTGAGATTGGATTTTTAGTGAATTGCTTTTTTGTTAAAAGATTTGGGCACAATATTTTTAAAATTAAAATTGGTCCAATCTGTGAAGGCGCAAACCATTGAAATCGAAATCAAAACTTACCGAAGATACGACGGTTTGATTTAGTTCATGCAAGTGATATATTTTCACTAAAACAAGCCAAACCAATTGCACCCCTACAAAAACAAAAAAGAAAAAGGTGGAATCTTTAGATTTGAAAGAACAGGAGCCCCAGCATCAGAGACCACATGTTGTGAACGCGGCAAAGATAAAGACAAACAGGGTTCATGTGCCCCTAACTTGGAGTGTTCCCTATGGCCTATATATATATATATTTCTCACAACCTTGGTGATACACGTTTGGTAGAGTTGTGGAAAAGTAATTATAATTTATAATCTAACGGTTTATAGTTTATAACTGTGAACATAAGCTGACTTTTGACTTATAAATTAATTTTATCCTTCTCCACTCAAAGAATAAGTTAATTTTTGACTTACAAAAAGGTATAAGCTGTATTATTAAACTGAACCAAATACATTAAAATAACTTAAATTAAACTAAAAACTGAAATAAGCTGAAAATAAGTCGTATCAAACAGGGCTAATGTCCTTTGTGTTTGCTTCCTTTCACTTTTCCTACTTTCTTCTCTTTTTATATAAAGAAAAAAAGGGTAAATTACCTTCTCTAAGTATGTAGAAAATGTAAGTAATCCTATAGTTTTGATATAATAATATTGATTTGTATTTAGTAAAGTTAAATTGACTTAAAATAATACAAATAGTATGAAATCACAATAATAAATAACAAAAAGTATTCATTTCAATATAACATATATGACAGTATAATTGTTTTCATTTATATGAAGAAATTATTGATGAAAATAGAGTAAAATATTATGTGAATGAAAACTTTAAAGGAGCCTAATGTAATTATATTAAAATTATAAAACTTATTATATTTATTATAAAAAAAAAATCAAAGGAGGTTAGTGCAATTTACCAAAGAAAATAGTACAAATCCCTATATTTACCTATAGCAACATTGATAATATCTACTTATAGAATTGAAATAGAAAAAATAAATAAATAAATAAAAATTTGATTGGAATGATGCATAATTGAATTGAGAAAATAAAAAGGAAAATACTAATGAAATTCGTTGGACATTATTCGATATTGATATTTATATATAAAAAAATATTTTTTTGAAATAATAGAAATGTTATTATTATTATTATTATTATTATTATTATTATTATTATTTAATCAATGAAAAGCGTCTTAAAATTGGTGAATGTGCCTTGTTTTTTTACTTTTGGTCTTTTCCTTCTACTCATGAGCATTTGTTAGCTAGATCTTAAAACTAAAAGGTATGAGTTCCCCGCCATATCTTTATCTTATTATATTCATCTATATTTCTCTTGTAAGTTTTAATTTAGTTCACAACAATGATACGAATTGTCTAATTTGTAGATTCTACAATAAAGCTTATTCGAGCACAAAATCAATTTGATTGGACATTTATAAACACAGAAACAAATTATAATTTATTTTATAAAATGAATAATAAATATGATTGTAAATTTAAACCATCAATTTTATAAAAAAAAAATGCGATTTCTTCGTATGTTTTATAGTTGTTCGAAAAGTTAATTTTTTTACATGGATAATCTTTACTGGGAGTCCTACAAAGTAGATGGTTTCAATCATCTCTATGTGCCTGAATTAGAGTACACATAAGGAGCATGGAGATATATGGAGAAATGAAATATAGAGGGGAGCTTATCCCGAAAGGAGTCTAGGCATGGAAAGATTTATTATTCCTTTTTCATTAACAATTGATAAAAATCAAATTTCCTAATCTTCTTCTTCTTCTTCTATTTAATTGTTTTTGCTAGTGTTTTTCAGGTTTCAACACTATAAAACATTATATTTAGGCCTTATTTAGAAAGTTGACTGTTTTAGTTAACTTTTTTTTTTTTTTTTTAACTATTTTATGAGATGAAGAAAAGTTGTGTTTGTAATGATTTTGTTTTGTTTTGTTTTGTTTTTTTTTTTTTTTTTTTGTGTAGTTAAATAGATAATTATAAGAAGAAAAAAAAAATGAGTGATTGATATGTAGTATATGGCATTTTATTTTATTAATTATTTTAACTTTTTTATCTTTGTTGATTATTTTAACCAAATCCCATTTTTATCTTTTTATGTCTTAAACTTCACTAGTTTAAGAGATAAGACATAGATATGGTATCGAAGGATGTGAAATCTACTTTCTCCATGTGAACCATTGAAATGGAATTGGGGCCCTTTCTATCTAGAAGTTAATGTTTTTGGACAATCTCAAGAGCCATACAACTAAACAATTTGCATAATTATGTGACTACTGTACTGTGTTGAGACATTCCCCCCCCCCCCCCCCCCACAACAAATAAATAAATAAATAAATAAAATAAAATAAAATAAATTGTCCTACGAGCACATAATTATTTCTGAACTGTTGGAACCACCCCCATGCAATGTGAAGTGATTAAAAGTATATTGACATGTCTCTATTACACGAATTGACTACGAATGACACAAGAGAAAGAGTTACGGAGCTAGAAAAAGTAGTAAAAAGTCCAAAATAAAAAATGAAGTGTGTTATGTAAATTTAAATTTAAACTCTTTATCTTCTAATCACTTATTCTGAATTTTTTTAATTTTTTTTTTATTTTATTTTCTAAGTATGTTGCATTGTTGTTGAATTGGAAGTGAGTTGCTCATAGAATTCTTCAAGTTCGACCCCAAAAAATTGTGAACAAATCCAACATATCACTCTCCCTGCCTCTCTCCCTGCTGCTGTTTGCTTCACTTTGTTTTTCAAGAGACTTTCTAATTTATTCATGAGTAGTGCAATATAATTTACCAAAATTTATAAACTTTCCCTCAAATGAGTTCTCCCACTCACATATTCTTTAGTACATCTAGTTTTAAATTTCAAAATTTTATTATTATCCGCCATATATACGAGTTTTAAAATTTTATAAAATTTATTTTCTTGTATATAATTATTTTTGTTGCTAATTATACCAATACCTTTCAGTTATTAACGAAGATCACTTTATACCCTAATCTATGAACACATACATTTATACTCTTTCAATTACAAAAATCCATCATTTTCAACCTCTAGAAGGGAGGCATTTGGACATAATTCTTAATTGAGGGAGTTAAAACATACGGATTCATATGTAAGAAGGTAAGATGATATTCCTAATAGCTTTTTTTTTTATAAGCTAAGAGACTTTATTGATGAAATGAGTCATACAAGTATGAGGATACATCAATAAAGGGGAAGAATGAGGATACAACAACAACAGCAGCATAGAGGAGATCCAAAACTGTAACTAACAACAGAGCTAACTGAAGCTAACATTGTTGATCAACCGAGCTAACAGAGCAAGTAATAGCAAAGAAAACTCAATAAACAGCAATAGAGGACCCAAAACTGAAGCTAACCATCCCCCAACAGTTGGCAAGAAATCAACCATGGCAAAGACCATAAGCCGAAGAACCAACAGCAGATTTCAGACTGAATAATCAGAAATCAGACAGCAAACCTGATTTGGTGGAGGTTGGATACAATGTCGTACACTGAATAATCTACATTCAAGAGCCATTTTGACCACAAAGCTATCTGCACTTTAATCTTTTCACATAAATCCTGAATATTTGGCTGAGGTCCCTTAAACAAACATTCATTCCGCAACTTCCAACAGACCAAAACACAACAGGGGGTATAATCTGCCAGACTGGACCAATCCAAGACTTGAGCTTCTCACCAAACCACCATTGCAGCAAACCTGCAATAGAAACAGGTATAGCCCAGACTTGTCCCCACCAAAACACCATGTGAGACCAACACTTCCAAACTACTGGACAGTGCGGAAGCACATGCTCCACAAACTCCTCCGCCATATGACAGAACACACACAATTTATTAACAGTCACACCAAAAACCCCAATCCTTTGGAGGAAGGTTGAGGTTTTGACCCTACTTCACCAAGCCAACCAACAGAAAAACTGCATTTTTGGAGGAGCTAAGTTGACCCACACCCTTGGTGGAACTACCATACCTTGCCCTGAAGCTGAATCCCACCACTTCCTCACAGATGAGATTGTGAAATGCCTAGACCCCTCTGCTGCCCAAGAGCAAGAGTCCTCAAACCCAACTCTAAGGATTGGGAATGCCACCAGCAGACCACGCAGCCTCTGCAGCTCCTCAACTTCCCAAGCTAACAGTCTCCTTCTAAATTAGAGCTGCTACTCCCCTAATAGACTTTTCTTCATACTGATTTGGTGGAGAGTCTCTTCCTTTTCTATGGATAGACTGAATAATCTGGGAAATTCAGTTTTCAAGCTCCTAAAACCCAACCAGGTATCATGCCAAAACCAAATTCTCCTCCCATTACCAACAATGATTTTTAATTGGCCTCCAAAAACTCACCCAGTTGCTGATTGCTCTCAGTAATCTGTGTAATGTCCCTCTAAATCATAGAAACCCCTGCTATTTGATTAACTAAAGGGATCCAAGCCCCACCCATTCTGCCATACTTAGAACACACCACTGATTTCCGCAGGGCCTTATCCTCACTGCTAAACCTCCACCACCACTTTAATAACAAACTTGCATTAACCTCTCCTAAGTTCCTCACCCCCAAACCACCTTGGCTCTTACTTTTCATGACCTCCTCCCATTTAACGAAATGCACTTTCTTATTAGTTTCATTTCCTCCCTACAAAAAATTGGACTGTAGCTTAGTTATAATCTTGATAATTTCCTTTGGTATCTTAAAAATAGAAAGAAAATAGATTGGTAGATTGGGCAAGGCTGATTTGATTAGTGACAGTCTCCCAGCAAAAGACAACAACTTTCTCTTTCAAAAAGAGTTTCTTCTTGACCTTGTCCACAACTGGTAGCCAAGTACTCTTCCTTTTGGGATTAGCCCCTAAAGGCAATCCTAAAAAATTGAAAGGCAACTTCTTTGACAAACAATTCAAAGCCTTAGCCAAGTCCTTGGTTTGGTCTTCATTATAACCAACCCCATAGACAAAGCTTTTATGGAAGTTGATCTTTAATCTTGACATCATCTCAAAGCACCCTAAAGCTCTCTTTATGTTTAGAACTTCCTCCTTAGCCCCTACACAGAAAATGATTGTATCATCTGCGAATTGAAGATGCGAAATACCCAAGTGATCCAAGCCTACAGTGGCACCTTTTATCAGACCCATCTCTATGGCCCTCTTCAATAACAGATTTAGTCCCTCAGCTGCAATAATAAACAAAAAAGGAGACAAGGGGTCCCCTTGTCTTAACTCCTTTTGAGGTTGAAACTCTTCAGTAGGAGCACCATTTACCAAAATAGACACCTTAGCTGTAGTAATACAAGACTTCATCCGCCCAACCCATCTTGCCGCAAAACCAAACTTATCCAACATAGATAGTAAAAACTCTCAATTTAATGAATCATAAGCTTTTTCAAAATCCAATTTCAAAATAATACCTTTCCAAATAATACCCCTTTTGATATTCCTAATAGTTGAAGGGTCTTGATGTAATGAACTTTGTTTTTTAAGGGTAAATTACACTGATCTCTCTTGATATTTGAATATAATACAAGTAACTCCAAATTTTTTACATATTTACATTGACCTCCCTTTTAGTAAGGTTAAAGCAATAGAAATTAATGTAATAGCATGAATACACAATGATAAATAAAATAAAATAAAAATATTTTTTAGTGTAAAAAAAATGGCAACGTTATTTTTTTATCCAAATGATTAATGAAATATTGATAAAAATGAAACCGAATGTTGTTATGTGAATTAAATTGTTAAGAGGTTTCAATATAATTATATTAAAATTACAAAAATTTATTATATTTTTTTTCAAATTTAAAAGGATTTGAGTGTTGATTTATCATATTTTTAAATTTATTCAATGTATTGGAGAAGAGGTAGGTGTGAAAGCAGGATTTCATTATTAGAGGGGTTAAAAGAAAAATAATTTTTTTCATTATATACACAAAACATACATATATGTAAAATATGATATATATATATATAAATTAAAAAATATATATAAATACTATAGAAGCAATTTCTAATAAGATCAAGAAGTTTTTGTAGTGTAAAATAGAAAGATAATTCAAGATGAAAAAAAAATGACATATATATATTTTTATATTGGGAGCTATTTTATGTATAAAATTATATATATATATATATTTAAAATTCTATAACAAAAAATAATTTTTATAAAAATAAGAAGATCATGACTCTTTATAATCTTCTGCTAGTTCCGTTACTGGGTACAATCGTTCACATGCATACATGCAGTAGTTAGTGCGTACATATGGATGACGATGCCTCATCCGTATATGTCCATACATGCAGCTATCCATACAAAGAAGCACATAGCTTTTGCTGTACCAGACCACAAACAAAGATACTTTTGCTAACGAGGAAAAGGAGAAAGTTTGATTGATTGATAGCATCCTTGCAATTGCCTACTACAAACCACAAATTTCAAATAATTTTGCAGAAACAAATTAATCGTGTACAATAAATCCAAATATGAGCTGTTCAATCCAATCAACAAGAAGAGAGAGAGAGAGATTGGAAGGTCGACATCCTCTCATGTCAATTTCATCCATCCATTCATCAAGCTGGCAATCTGCAAACCCATAAACATCACGTCATAATGAGCCGGCAAAAAATATTCCATGCCCCCATGTGGCATCAAAATAATCTTAGTTATCCCGATTTGGTAAACATTTTAGACTAAATAATCATTTAGCTCCGTTTAGGAAGTTGGTTTAGAAATTTTTTTTTTTTTTTTTGTTTAAAATAGTCACAAAAAATAAAATAGAATTTTTAATTTAATAAGATAAAATATTACATCTAACTCATATTTATTATATTCTTTTTCTCATAAAAAAGTCAAAAAAAATTAAAAATGTAAAAAATCCTTTTCTAATCAGGCTTTTTAACCTCAGATTAAAATAACTAAAAAAGTAAAAAAGCTAACTCACTTCCCAAACGGAGCTATAAAACCATAAAATATCAAAACACTTGAATTGAGATGTAAAATTATCAAATTGACCCATATACAAACAAAAAGTCAAAAAAACATCATTTTTAAGTGGTTGATAATTTTGTCATTTTAATGCAAAAAGTCAAAAAAGTCAAATAAAAAAGTCTCAAATTAAAAGAGTCAAAAAAAGTAATTAAAAAAGTTATTGCCAAACGATTTGCGTAAGGGATGGTTTAAGATGATTTAAATAATTATATATATATTTTTAACTTTTTACGAAAATATGTTTAAAAAAATAAATAATTTAGATTATTCTATGACATGGCCTATGGGCAATGAATAATTGCTGCATTTAAGGTTTTTTCACATCTATGGTTACAAAATTCAAAGAATCTATTAAAACAAAAAACCTAATTAATTGTATATATAGGTTCATACATATGCATACATATAGAGAGCTACAAGTTTAAGAAAACAAAAATTAACTCAAAATTCACTTGAATTGAAAAATCTTATTCATTTATTTGATTTCTGTGTTTGTGGCCGGACATAAGCGAGAGATATGGCATATTCGACGAACAAGAGTAGGGGTTGTAATTTAGGTTCGACTAATAACAGGTCTATAACTCAGTAATTAAGGTGGATAAAATATTAAAATAGCTAGAATCTGAAAGCAGCTTTTAAACATTTATGACCTATTTTGATTAGTGGGTTAAAAGTCACATCTCAACATTTTAATCCACTTTTCTTTCCTATAAAAAAGTTAAAAAAAAGTCAAAAAATAACTTTTAATCAAATTTCTAATCACATAACAAATAATTCATATTATTAAAATCTCAAAGTCAATTAATAACTTTTAATAATGCCATAAATATATTTCAATTAATAATTATGATAATTTTATTCTTGCACAGGTGAGCAGTTGGGAATTTTTTTGTTTTTGTTTTTGTTTTTGTTTTTGTTTTTGTATGTTAATTATATTAAATAAAAAAATTCTGAAAATAAGGTATTTATAATTTTCAACACTATAAGAGTAATTCGTATTTTAAATAAATTTTAAAAGGTATATTTGTAATTTATCCTAAATATTTTTAGGTATTTCATATTTTTTTGTACGGACACTAAAATTAATAACCATCCATTGAGAGAATACTAGCATTTTTCTTATAGTTCTTTTTAATATATATATATATATATTTATATAATATAGTTTCAAACACAGATTCTCTATGAACAAAAAGGACAAAAAGGAAAGACAAATTACGAAGTAAGAAAAGACTAAAAGGGCAATTTACGATGGTAGTCATTGTGTTTTAATTCTTGTGTGATTGTGGTACTTGTAATTTTAATTAAGTCAATTTTGATCTTAAAATTATGCTTTTATTTTAATTTGATCCAATTGAGGCCAATTTATTGGCTAGCCGGCTCCAAGGTTTTGGCCGGCCGGTGAATTAATAGTCCATGTATTTTAATCATTGTGTCATTTTGGTCTTCGTAATTTTAATTGGTTTAATTTTGACTCTAAATTCATGATTTTGTTTTAATTTAGTCAAATTAATTACAACTCTTACATTATTTATGAAAAATTTACATAAAAGTGGCATGTGTCACATTTTTTAGAATAAAATTATAAATTTACTAAATTCAGTAAGTTAATTACAACAAACTCAGTGATTATTTTCCTTTTAAAAATACTAATGACATTATTAATTAGACTAAATTGATACAATTTAAAATTAAAAAACAAAATTAAATTAATTAAAAATAAATGGATCAAAATGATCCAGATGACAAAATGTAAGAACCACCGTGATTTGCCCAAGAAAAAAAGCATGCAGCTTTCGTTTGACTACTGAGGAGCAGACACTAACAATAACAAAAATGTGGATGGATGAGTTAACCTTGAATTAACAGAAAAAAAAAATATATATATATATATATTAGCTTTTACAAAATCCATTCATTGTTCAATATTCAAAATTTAAGCTGTTCCAATGAACAATAACTTCATTATTTATATCTTTAATATGCTCATTTTATGTGTGGGCAGATTGATTTCTTTCGTGAACGGATTAAATACAGACAGTGATTAATTATCAGGTAGTTAGTAAGAACAAACAGTGAAAATAAATATTATGTTAAATTGTTGATGACAAACTCATTTAAAAATTTAAGCTAGTAATAGAAAATTTTGTTATCTATATATCCTCAATATTTAAATATGAAATCAATATGATGTGTAGCAAAAAAGCGAGCATAAAAAGAGTACAGTAAGTGAACTGAGGGAGAAGAACGTGCGAACGCATAAGAACACTGTCTCAAGAAAGCTAACAAATAAAATTAGGGTTAGGGTTTTGAGATGGAGTGAGTGAGAATACTTAACTTCGATCTAGAGAGTGCAAGTGAAACCAGGAGGGGGTGTCTTCCCACAAGTGACAAGGAGCTGAAGAGCGAGTGGAACAAAGATATTGAGGTTCAGAACCTTGAGCTTCAGAGTGGTGCACAAGCACACTGCTGCCTCAAGCTCCACCAGCCCTTGCAGCACTGGGCAGCACTCGTTGACGACAGGGTCACCAAGGCCAATGTGCACCAACCCGCCAAGAAGATCCACACAAGCTCCAAGCTTAAGAGTGTCGATTGGGCACGTGGCGGTTGCTGGTGGTGGTGGCAGGCAAGGCAGGCAAGGCTTAGGTGGTGGTGGCGGGCAAGGCTTAGTTGTTGGCGGTTTAGTCACCGGAGGAACTGTCACTGGGGGGAGGGGCATGATTGGAGGCAGAATCCCTGGAGGGAGGGTAATGGGTGGTTTCACAATTGGAGGTAGGGTTACCGGAGGCAGGGTGACCGGTGGTTTGGGAATGGGAGGTAGGGTGACCGGTGGTTTGACAATGGGGGGTAGGATTACCGGAGGGTTGATGGGTGGGAGAATGACCGGGGGATTGACAATGGGTGGGTGGGTAATGGGTCCCTTGGGTGGCTTAACCTTGCGGGGCTTGTGCTTTGGGGGTTGGCCACAAGTGCCACAACCAAGAATGGGGGTGGTGGAAGAGATGAATAGCATGGAAATGAAAAGGAGAGCTGTGAACTTAGATGACTCCATTTTAGTGTACTCTTTGCTTTGCTTTGTGTTGCAAAACAAAGAGAGAAATGGACTGGGTTGGTAAAGTAGTGGTAGATGAGTGGGGTGTTATATAGAGTGAGTGAGCAGTGAAGTGCAAAAACAAAACAAAACGGAAAAAACCCTAGAAGCCAAAAAAATAAAATAAAATAAAATAAAAACCCTAGAAGCAAATCACGTGAACATGGGGCTGGGGAAAAAGGCAGCAGACAAATTTTGCTAGTTGGCATTGGCAACTAGCTTGGAGATGCATGAATATCCATTTTGCCCTATCATTGTGCTTTTATCACTAGATTGGGTGATTCAAAATTTCATCCAGGATATCATATTATATTACATTGAGTTTTAATGAACCCTATAACTTGAATCAATTGTCTGTCATGGATAGGTTACTAGGGTTAAATTTGGTCCAAGAGAAACAAATATTAAGGGTTGGTTTGGAATGTTTTAAAAAAGAGTACTTTTTGACTTATTGGCTTATATGAGTTGGGTTTGGGTTGGGTTTGATGTGATGTGTTAGAGAAGTGATATGATTTAAATAAGATGATGTGACTTAAATAGGATAGTGACTTTTTAATTTTTTGTATTATTTAATAGATGCCAAACCAACCCTAAATACAAACAATAACATTACTTTGCATAGTGTCAGCAATCACTAAAAATTATAAATATGTCCGTATATATTATCCTTCATATCATAATATAAATTTTTTTCATTAAATAGTGATATTGTATTATCATTACACCTAATATCCTCAATGTCCTTCCAACACAAAGTATGTGTCTTATATATATTTAGGCCAAGTTTGACATCTACTAAATAATATAAAAAGTCATAAAGTCACTATCTTATTTAAGTCACATCATTTTATTTAAATTACATCACCTTTCTAACACATCACATCAAACCCAACCCAACCCAACCCATATAAGCCAATAAGTCAAAAAGTGCACTTTTTTAGAACATCCCAAACCAACCCTTAATTAAATGACTACTCGTCAGGCTTAATTTAACCACCGGTTTCATAATATACAGATTCATTATTCAGTGTTTTTTTTCACTGTCAGTAAAAGGAAAATGGGTTAATTTCACATCAGCTCATATTTAAAAATTTATTTTCAAATTAATGGTAAACTTTATAAACATTAAAAAGTAAAATTATAAATCTTATCATCCATTTCTAATTAATTTTTTAGACTAAGGAAAATAGGTTTAGAAGAAATTACATCATGCAACAATAATACTCGAACTTAGGCGTAAATGAGTATCTCATTCACGAAACCAAACTTTCGTTTTTAGTGATTCAAAAATTTAAGTACTCTCAATATGCTTCCAAATCAACTTTTTGGCAGCCTCTTCAACAGCATGTACAAAATTATTTGGTAAAGAAGAGGATTAAGTTTACGAAACAACCGCATGTGCATTCCTCTATTATTTGAACGAGACAAATGGGATTCAGACTACAAGCCCATAAAGTACGTTTCAATAAGTAAACTAAATAATTGTTGATGCAAATCTGTGTGTTAGCCTGGCAAGATAGTATTTTCAATTCATTGTTTTGATTGCACTGGAACATGTGCCAGCGTAATTAATTTTGAGCAAATTACATTGATGTTTCAATATTTTGTTTTTGTGTTATTTCAATTTTTTAATTTTTTATTTGCTCAATTTTAATCTTATATTTTTTTATTTATGTCAATTCAATCCAATTTGCAAACGTCTGTTAATTAATTAATTTATTCAATATTTTAAAAACCGGACCGGTGAGCGAATCAAAAAAGGGATCAGGTGAATGGGTTACTGGTTCAACCGTCGGGTTGAACCGGAATCGAACCGTGACGTAATAAACATATTAAAATTATATTTAAATAAAAATATAAGTAATAAAATTATTAATTAAAAATACTAAATTATCTTAAATATTTTTCCTAATATTTTTTTTACTGAAAAATATAATAATATATTTTAAAATATTATTAATTTTAATTTTGGAAGAGGAAATCAAATATTTAATATTCCCTCCATATGATTTTAATTCGAATAATTAGATTGAAAGAAGAGCAAAAACTTTTGAGGGATATCAAAATTTCAATATTCCCTCCAATACATTTGATTGAATCTCACATGGATTTCTCGAGTTTTTTGAAAGAATTTTTTTCTTGTAAATAGGTGAAGACATTCACAATAATTTCATCAAGCTCTTAATGACATTCCTCACAAGAGGAGGCCCTTGAAAGAGTGTTTTAAATTAAAGTTTCTTATATTCTTATATTATATATATATATATAGATATATAAACTAATAAAGAAAGAAAGAAAAGAAAGGAAATTAAAAAAAAAAAAAAAAAAGAAAAGTTCCAAGCTGATCCACCCGGTGAGTCGACTCCGAGGCGGCTGGTTCGACCGCCGGTTTTCCCGGTTCTCTCTAAATAAGATGGTTTTTAGTTTTGACCTGTTCAGAGGGTATATCCGGACCGAAACTCCGACCGGTCGACGGTTCAACTGGTCCGGTCCAGTTTTCAAAATTGAAAATTTATTTATTTTTAATTTTTAACCAAGTGCGCATTACATGTCCTATTTTGAAGAACAAAATTGTAAATTCTTATATTTTCTACGTAAATCAGTCCAATTCAGTGAGTTAACTCACTCAAATAAGTAGAGAGGGCTCATGGTGGGTTTCATTATTGGGATGAGGGCTCTCTATGGATCTAATTTAGATGATGGGAGGAGGAGGAGAAATGAGGACTCGGTGCGTCTCCCTTGCCAATGAGGGTCGTGACTAGAGACCGTCATCATTGCAGATTGTGGATGAGCTTGTCGTCGCTATCTCCACTCATCTCTTTTTATTTTTTATTTTTTTATTACAATTCAAATTTTATTTTTGATTTTGGTGTGGTTTGGTGGTAGCGGTGATTGTTTGGTGGCATGTGACAACCCTATTTTGTATTATGCTTTTAATTTCTTACTTAGCACATAAGCACGTGCACATTAATGTGATTTTGACTACATATTTGTTGATCGTTAGAAAATCTATTATGATTTTTGTTTTGATCTGAAAATTGAAGGCCTTAATGGCATTGGAAATCGAAATTGGCTAATTTATTGTGATCAACATAATCTTTAGAGCCTATTAGAAAGTTTGATTAAAATTTGATTCAATTCAAAAATATCAAGTTTTGATTAAATTAACATTAAACCTAATTATTCACTTAATCCTTGATTAGTGATAATTAAGCCAATTAGTATATATACATGTTATAATTAAGGAGTTGAGCTAAAACACATTATTTGGCTGAATTTTACAAGTTAGAGAGAGAGTGAGGGCAATTTAGAGAGGAAAGGAGCTTGTGAACTTGGAATTTGGTACGGAAATTGGAGAATTAAGAAGAACTCATTATTTTGTAAGAATTTTTGTTATTGAAGACCTTAGGTAAACCCTAATTCATGAAACAAAGTTATTTCATATGTGAATTCAAGAGGATGATGTGTTCAAATGTAAGAATTGAGCTTAGAATGAAGAATTAGAGATTAATTCATACATGCATGCATAGTTTTGTAGAGTTTCACAAGTTTGAACATGATTCTTGCCATCCATATTAAGTTTTGAAACTATCTTATACATGCACTCATGATTCATAAGAGTTTGAAGTTAGATTTTATGTTTTTGTAAACTTTAAAAAGGAATTTGAAGTTTAATCATATGTGCATGATCATTTAAGTTAACATCATGAAATTTGGCCATGAGGCTAGAAAATTGGTCTTGAATTCATGTTTTTGGAAGAGTTTTAAGTGTTTGAGAAGTTGTTTACAAGCCAGGCAAGAGTTTGTTTTGAAACTACAAACTTTGAAGCTCGACTCCAATTTGAAATTTTTAGAATTCGTTCTCACCGCTCAAGCGAATAATCTGTCACTCAAGTGCACATTTTATGCATCCAGTATTTTTTAAAATAATTGTAGTTAGCTCAAGCAACCAAGTCATCGCTCGAGCGACTGCCTTTTTACTTTGTACCTTGGCTCGAGCAAACATCGAGCTTATATTTGGACCATCCAGTACTTTTGCAGACCAAGTGGTCCACTTGAGTGACCAATGTTACGCTTGAGTGAAGTGCGGTATTTTAGCAAATTTTGAAAAGGCATATTGTGACCAAATGTGCATTCTCATTCCTTTCTGAGTATTCTTAGGCATGAATTGAATATCCTAAATGAATTAAGGGTTAGAATGAAGCCTAAAAGAGTTGAATAAGCTAAAGAACAATCCGGTTGAGCAATGTAATTCAACGTATATACGCTTATGAATTGTGTAAGATCATCTGTAAGGGCGAATCAGCAGCCAAATCACTGTGAGTAACATCTTAGTCAAGATATTTTCTTACTTACTTTATTTTTTTAATGTCCTAATGTGGTAAGCTTTTCTGAAACTATGATTTTGCAAGTGTGAATGAGTTTCTATCTATTTGATCAATATGATATTTGTAAATGTGATTGATATGACACGACTGTGTATGATGGACCCAAGGTTGTTCTGTATAACTGAATTGGACCCAAGGTCGTTCTGTATATCTGACAAGATAGATCTAAGGTCATTTTGAACATCTGATAAGTTTGATTATCTACTATGAGTTGACCGAATGGTCATTATATAGCTGTAAATGATTGTACCTGAGGTTGTTCAGTTATGATATGATCAATTCCATTATGTACATCTGTTACAAGTTAGACCCAAGGTCGTTCTATTATTTGTTGGACTCGAGGTTGGTTATGATATGATCAATTCCATTATGCACATCTGTTATCTGTTGGACTCGAGGTCGTTCCATTATATATAGCTTATGATATAAAAATGCTTGTGCCAATTACTAGAACTTATTTACATAACCCCTTTACTCTAATATTATTCACTGAACTTTAGCTAACTCCGTTTATATATATGTATGTAGGTGAGCAGCGTGATGTCCAGCCCCAGCCTTAGTGAACCTGTGAAGAATACCAAGTTTAGTGAAGTCTGTCATGAGTGTCTCACAAGCAAGGCTTTTGTTTCTTTTGTCTTTTGAATTTTTGTTTTCTTTTATTGGTCATGTTTGACCAACTTATATGTATATAAGTTTTGCTTTTGTGTGATAATGATGTTTGAAAGATCTTGGACATATGGAATCTTATTATATTTGTATGAGTGTGAGTTATTAATATATGAGAAGTTTCTATTTATACCATTTATACACAAGCTCATTGGACAAACTTTGTTAGTCTACTTCCGCTTCTGGCCTCTTTATTATTAAATATGTCTGTATTCTGTGTAAGATTGTAGGCAATCTCATGGTTACCGGCCGGTTATGATCCAAACCTCTATAGGCGGGCTCGGGTCATGTCAGAGTGGTATTAGAGTACAAGTTAATAACTTACACACTTGTTCAAATGATCAATAAGGTGTCTAGAAAAGATTTAAGGTGCATTCATCTGATAACTAACTGTTATGTGCATCGAGAACATGTGAATATATCGAATATGAACTGTTGTGCCTATAGGTGTATATGTGCAATTTCTGTGTCTATTGTAATTCAAGTTTATATAGATAATGGTGAAAACAAGAGCTAATGAGATAGAAGAGTCGACTATCGCTCGACTAGACGTAATGAAAAGAATGATCCATGATATGTCTGAAGCATTAAGGCAACAACAGCAGCAACCACCCCCACGTCCGCCAATGCTAGTACCACCTATACAAGACTATCAGACTGATGACCATATAATTGCTCCCACTAAAGAATTTAAGAAGATGAAACCACTATTGTTCCATGGTGGAGTAGACCATTTGAAAGCTAAAGCTTAGGTCATTGGAATCGAGAAATTATTTGAAGTATTTTCATTTGTTGAGGCATAAAGGGTTTAGTTGGCCGCATTCACTCTAAAGGATGAGGCAAGAAGATGGTGGATGCTAATCCAAGAAAACAATAAGGGGATTGATTGGGCACGATTCCTCAAAATATTTTATGAGAAATATTTCCCGCAGTGTGTCCATGATCGAAAAGTGTTTGAGTTTGAGGGACTTAAAGAAGGTAACATGATAGTAGCTGAGTGTGAAGCAAAGTTCACAGAGTTGGCCAGGTTTGCACTGCACATGGTCGACACTGATTATAAAAAGGCGAGAGAGTTTGAGGGTAGACTTTGGAATGTAATTTTAGAAAAAGCAAATGTCTTGAAACTGCCAAAGTACGTGGATATTATTGACCAAGCTGTAATGTCGGAGGCGAATATAGCATCCCATAACCAACCATTTGAATGGAGAGGAAAAAGGCATGGTTCTTATACGAATAAAAGATCATCGTCTTTAAAGAAGCAAAATCAGGGAATATCTAGCACCTCCAATTCAACAAGAGATTTTGCACCAACCTGTAATGTGTGTGGCAAGAAACATCAGAGAGTTTGTTATCATACACCTAGGGTATGTTTTAGATGTGGCAAGACTAGACACATGATCAGAGATTGTTCCCAAAATGAACAAAGAGGTGGAAGGCCAGCTGCTACGTTGACTAGATCTATGCCAATGCCAGGAAACTCTACAAGGCCCACTGCTACGAGAGACACATTGAGGCAATGGAGAGTTTTTTCACTTGTCTCAAGTACCATTTCTATTTGCAAGCAAGATACTTATGTGCTAATTGATTTGGGTTTAACACATTCCTTTATATCTATTGCATTTGCATCTAGACTGAATAGACCTATGGAATCATTTCCATATTTGTTGTGTGTATATGTTTCATCTAGGGAATCTGTTCTATGTTCATCTATACACCGTGTTTGTGAAATACGTGTTGGAAATGCTATGTTATTTGTAGATTTGTTGCCTCTTGATATTAGGCATTTTGATGTGATTTTAGGAATAGATTGGCTGTCTAAATGTTGTGCTACTATTGATTATGTGACAAAACGGGTTTTATTTACACCTTCTAGACATGATGAATTTGTATTTGTCAGTAATGGGGTAGTACCTCCGCCTTGATTTCGGCAATGAAAGCATGCAAACTACTTAAGAAGAGATATCAGGGTTATTTGTGTAGTGTTTTGACTAATCAGTTTATGAACATTATGTTGGATGACACTACTATAAAAAGTACTTTTGTGATCATTACAAGCCATCGCAAATAATAAAAAAACAGTTGCAAAACGGCCATGTGATAGCAAATGAGGGTTACGAATGTGGGGGTGGCAAATACTTTTTGCGGCCGCAAAATAGTAGTCGTAAACTATTTGCGACCGGCTTATCTATTTATGGCAAATAATGTTTTGCCGTCGCAAAAAATTTTAAAAAAATGCCTACATATATTAGCGACCATCTTGTTATTGTTGCAAAAAAATTTTAAAAAAGAAAAGAAAAAAAGCCTACAATGTTTTAACAATCTATATTCTCATATATATATATTCAAATATTATATACAATAAATGCAAAGTGATATTTACAAAAGTTCTAATACTCATGTATTATTTTCCATCACTTCCCTCAACAAAATTATCTTTCTTCCAAAAAAAAAAAAAAAGAAAAGAAAAAAGAAATGTGCATACAAAATATAAACTTCTATACATGCAAAACAAATATCCACCAACCATCTTTAAAAGTATTTATACAAAATACTAATAGATTCAAGAAAAATAAAATAAAATAAAATAAAATCTCAGTTTAACTCTCAATATCACCCACCCAATCATATCAACTACTCCATCAACACTACCTACAAAAATATACATCAATATATTAGACATCATTCAAATTATCTTTGCTTCAGCAATAAACACCTATGAGGTTCATTTTAAACAGTCAAACAATTTAGACCTTCAAGCTTAAATGTTATGCAAAGCAAACCACTTGGAGCTATTACATTCTGCAAACAAGAAATAATTTTTCTTGCAAATAACATTTAAGCTTCTTGTACTAGAATATACATAAGAAACAAGACTGCCAATGTACATACTGCAGGACAATCTTCACCGTAATTAATTAATTCAGTTTGTGTACTTAACAACAAACAGAACATAAAAGAAAAAAAGGAAATGAGAGAATTTGCTTGATTACAAAAATCAAACTTGAAATAAAAATAAATAAATAAAAACATATTTTATTTTGTTACAAAAATAAAATTAAAATCTGATTTAAATAAATAATAAAACATCGAAAATAAATTAAATAACTTGATTAATTTCTTCGAATTATAATATGATCAAGTCCAGTGTTTGACACTGTGTCCTTAAGACAAATTCGTCCTCTCATCGGTGCTTTCAGAATGTGGACGTCTATCTCCCAGGATGAAATGATCAACTACAAACAATAGCAGCACTACAAATTGTTTGCCTAACGAACACACTAAGTGTTTATACTCTTTCTCACAAAAATAAAATGCAGCAAAATGAAGAATAGAATTTGCAGAGGTGAAATACGAAATTTCTGAATGTAAAACATCAAATGAGGGTTGTCTTATTTATAGATGTAATGGTGACTGTAGGTTTTGAATTAAACAGGTGCAAACCTATTTGAACAAGTATGAACCTGTTGGTTTTGAATTCAAACAGATTTGAATCTGTTGGGTTCATAATTCAAACAGATAAAAAAACGAGAAGGGCCTTGTTTGGATTTACAGTAAAATCGGACCAGTTTATTTCCGATTTACTTTGAATTCTGGATTTTATTTTACTAAAAATAAAATTAAATTCAAATGTTTTTGGTGCAAAAAGATTAGTATTGGGCCGAACAAGCCCAATCCAACCACACACCATGCACCCGCCTTTCCAAATTTCGACGGATGGCGGAAGATGATACAAGGCGATGTGGTGATTTTTGGATCCAATGGGTCTAGCCCATTTTGCCCATAACCTCTCCCTTCTAAAACACTTGGGTACCCCTTGGGGTACACCCTAAGTACGAAATCTATGCCTTATAAACCCATTCAAAACTTCCTACCAAATCAATGTGGGACAAGACTTATTCAAACCTTCAAGGATTTTCCACCAAAACTCCATTTCCATGGAGCACACTTTGGCTTCAATTTCCCATTCACTCGGTAATGGTTTTGAGCAACAAAATATACCACGTGAATCACAACGCGGCATAGAACGCATTACCATTTTGACCCGCGTAAATCGACGCATGGGACCCACCTAAAAAATGAACCAAACTTAGGAAAAAGTTCTAGTTTTACCTAGAATTTTATAACCATTTCCAACAATCCCCCAAATGAATGGAATTTGATGACAACGGAAATGCAACAATATGCAGACTTTATTGAAAGAGTATAAGTCGAAAATATCTTGTATCAGGATAGGTAGCTTTTGGCCTTGAACCTTCCCTAGTGAAAACCTATCGGACTTACTGGCTAACCAATGGACGCGATGCCTTGAATTGTTAAGCCGTTTGTGTAAGCCAAGACAATAGATTTCACATAAAATATCTTCTAACACATCGTGGTTCTCACTGTTGTGTTCATTTTGGCCTTGAACGCTCCTGGTTTTCATTAGTGTTTCTAGAGAATTTAGCCTCTTCATTCTCATAGAATCTGCCCCAGTTCAACACTCATATAGGTGATTCTTTTTGTAAGTATCTCTTTATGCTCGTCTTGATTTTATGCCTCAATCAAGATATAAGTAATCATTAAAAGCAACGCTTACCTTTATACCCCTGCATACAACAAATGTTGCAGATATCAATCTCACCATAGGAATGGGTAGGGAATTTTAAGCCCTTGGTGATTTCTAGCGAGCCATACATAACTTAGTTATCCCTTTGAACTTAGTTCTTGGGATCTCCAGTCATATAAGTAGGGTTACCATTATGACGACTCTTATGCAATAGGCTTTAATCCCATCCCCTTCGATGAACTATACACTAGCTCTTTTGTCAAACCTTTTGTTAAGGGATTCGCAATATTCTCTTTATATTTTATATAATCTATTGAGATTATTCCATTTGACAATAATTGCCTGACGGTATTATGTCAACGACGAATATGTCGTGACTTACCGTTATACATATGATTCTGTGCCCTGCCTATTGCAGATTGACTATCACAATGAATGCAAATAGTTGGCATAGGTTTTGGCCACATTGGAATGTCTTCTAAACAGTGACGAAGCCATTCTGCTTCTTCTCCTGCTTTGTCTAAAGCAATGAACTCGGATTCCAATGTGGATCGTGCGATGTATGTTTGTTTCGTAAACTTCTAAGAAACAACAGCGCCTCCTAGAGTAAAGACATATCCACTAGTGGATTTTGAATCTTTAGTATCCGATATCCAATTGGTATCACAATAACCTTCAAGTACTGCTGGATATCGAGTAAAGTTCAAACCATGATCACGGGTGAATCTTAGATATCTAAGAACCCGAATGATCGCTTCTCCAGGGTTACTAGTGTATCTACTCAATTTACTGATAGCATAAGCTATATCAAGATGAGTACAATTCATTAGGTACATTAGGTTTCCAATGACTTGGGAGTATTTTAATTGAGACACTGCATCACCTTTATTTTTCGATAAATAAAGACTGATGTCTACAGGTGTTCTAGCTAAAGTCATATCATCCTTGATAAATTTATCAAGAATTTTCTCAATATAATGAGATTGAGATAACGCATATCTGTCAGATGTTTTAGTAATTTTCATTCCTAATATAACATCTGTGACCCCTATATCTTTCATATCAAATCTTTTGTTAAGCATTTGCTTAGTTGATGTGATCATGTTTTGACTGCTTCCAATGATAAGCATGTCATCCACATAAAGACAAACTATGACATATCCTTGGTCAGTGTTTTTAACATAAACGCATTAGTCACATTCGTTTATCTTAAACCTATTAGTAAGCATTGTATGATCAAATTTTTCATGCCATTGCTTAGGTGCTTGTTTTAATCCATAAAGGGATTTTACAAGTCGACAAACTTTCTTTTCTTGCCCTGGTACTACAAAGCCTTCAGGTTGATCCATATAAATCTCTTCATTTAGATCACCATTTAAGAAAGCTGTTTTAACATCCATTTGATGTATTTCTAAATTAAACAATGCTGCTATAGAAATAAGCATGCGAATGGATGTTATTATTGTCACAGGGGAATATGTGTCAAAATAGTCCAAACCTTCCTTTTGTTTATAACCTTTAACTACAATTCTTGCTTTATACTTGTCTATTGAACCATCTGCTTTCATTTTTCTCTTGAATATCCATTTATATTCAAGAGGCTTAGAACCTGGTGGAAGATCCACCAATTCCCAAGTATGATTTTGTATAATGGATTCAATTTCATTATTAATAACCTCTTTCTACAAAGGTGCTTCAAGGCATTTCATTGCTGCCTTAAAGCTTTGAGGTTCATTTTCTAACAAGTATGTCAGAAAATCTGGACCAAAGGATTTTGATGTTCTCGCTCTCTTACTTCTTCCTGGTTTATCATCAGTTAAATCTTGTTGGTCGAGACCATTACTAGTCTCTTGTGTTTGATTGTCAGTAGTCTCTTGACTTTGTGTACAATCATAAGTTATTTTTTGTGAACTTAATTCCTGTCCTTTCTTGTAAGGAAAAACATGTTCAAAAAACACAGCATTCCTTGACTCTATAATAGTGTTCACATTTATATCAAGTATTTCTGATTTATAGGTCAGAAACCGATATGCACTACTATTCTGAGCATAACCAATAAACACACAATGTACTGTTTTTGGTCCAATCTTAGTCTTTTTAAGAACATGAACTTCAACTTTTGTCAAACACCCTCACACTTTTAAGTATTTGTAGGAAGGCGGTCGACCTTTCCATAATTCATAGGAAGTGTTGTTGGTTTTCTTGTGGGGTATTCTGTTAAGAACTTAATTAGTAGACAATATTGCTTCCCTCCACAAGTTCTGTGGTAAGCCTGAACTTAGTAACATGGCATTCATCATTTCTTTTAGGGTTCTATTCTTTCTTTCAGCAATTCCATTTTGCTGAGGAGAATAAGGTGCTGTAGTTTGGTGAATAATGCCATGTTGTGCACAAAATTCATTTAATGGTGCAACATATTCACCACCCCTATCACTTCTAACCATTTTAATAGTTTTACCAAGTTGATTTTCAACTTCTGTTTTGTAGAGTTTAAACATTTCTAAGGCTTCATTTTTACTTCTAAGTAAATAAACATAACAATATCTTGTGCAATCATCGATGAATGTTATGAAATACTTTTTGCCTCCTCTAGTTTGAACAAATTTTAGATCACATACATCAGTATGAATTAATTCTAGAGGTTCAGTTTTTCTTTCAACTGATTTAAATGGAACCTTAGTTAGTTTCGCTTCTACACAAATTTCACATTTATGATTAGGATTAATTTCAAACTTTGGTATATAATTCAAACCAATTAATATACGCAAAGCATCATAATTTACATGACCTAATCTACCATGCCATAAATTCGACTCAAGAATATAAGCAAAAGATGTGTTATTCTCATTCATAGCAACTTTTGGTACAACTGTCATTACATTTAGTTTAAAGAGACCATCACTCATGTGTCCCTTACCAACATACATACCACTCTTTGTTAATACAAATTTATCAGACTCAAAAACAAGCCTAAAACTATTTTTACTTAACAAAGAACCAGAAACTAAATTCTTCCGGATGTCAGGTACATGCAGTACATTGTTGAGGGTCAGTTCTTTCCCTGATGTCATCTTCAAGATCACTTTCCCTTGTCCAGCCACAGTAGAAGTAGAAGAATTTCCCATGAAAAGTTATTCACCATTTACAGCCTCATTGTAGGTAGTGAATATCTTCTTGTCCGCACAAATGTGACGAGTTGCCCCAGTGTCAACCCACCATTCCTTGGGATTTCCAACCAAGTTAGCCTCAGACACCACAACAGAGGGATTGATGTCATTCACTCCGTCAGAGATGTAATCTAGTTCAGTTACATTGGCCTGATTGGTAGTCTTCTTGCTTGTACTTCCATGATCCTTCTTAGGGCGGCGACAGTCAGAAGCTCGATGTCCAGTCTTGCCACAATTATAGCATTTTCCTTTGAATTTCTTGTTGCTATCGCCTTGTTTAGGACCATCTCCAGTAAACTTCATCTTTTTATTATGTGATTTATGAACTTGTTCAACCACATTAGCCTTGGACTCAATGGGATTTTTCCCATTCCTCTTTTTAGCCTTTCGGTTATCTTCCTCAATTCTTAATCTTACAATCAACTCATCCATGGTCATCTTTTTGCGCTTATGTTTTAAATAATTTTTGAAATCTTTCCAAGCCAGTGGTAACTTTTCCACTAAAGCAGCGACTTGGAAAGACTTGCTAAGAGACATACTTTCTGAATGAATATCATGCAAAATTATCTGAAAACTTTGAACTTGAGATATTACCGTTTGGGAGTCTACCATAACAAAGTCCAGAAATTTACCGACGACAAATTTCTTTGTACCGGCATCTTCTGTCTTGTATTTCTTCTCCAAAGAATCACACAATTCTTTTGCTGTTTTCAGAGGACTGTATACATTATACAACATATTATCAAGGCCATTGAGGATGTAGTTTCTGCATAGGAAATCTGAATGTTTTCAAGCATCTACAGCGGCAACAACTTACCGATCACTTTCACCCTCTTTAAGTGCTGAAGCCTCTTCATGGAGAAACTGGGCCAAATTAAGAGTTGTAAGATAGAACAGTATCTTCTGCTGCCATCTCTTAAACTCGGTACCGTTAAATTTTTTCGGTTTTTCTCCATGATTGATTGGTACATGAACATGGTTCTGGATAGGGACCGGTGTTGGTGTAACAATAGGAGTACCATTACCAAATGCAGTTTCAGTTGTAGTAGCCATAATCTCTGATTACAAAAATCAAAAAAATTAAAACACAAACTAATTTTCTAGTTACTAAAACCAGAAAATAAATTATAACACAAAATAATTTTATTTTCCTTGTTACTAAAACTAGAAAAATAAAATACCACAATAATTTTCTGTAACACAAATTAATATTCTGTAATTATTAATGACACCAGTATATTACTACTAGTTGTCAAAGAAAAGAGACAGTATATTACTACTATCTGTCAAATAGCATAAACACTATTTGTTTTTCCAACCAGAATATGTCTTTATGAAATCACAAAAAATTAAATACAATGAAGATACCAAAAAGATTCTGTCTTAAGATTGTAGGACAATCTTCACTGTAATTAATTAATTCAGTTTGTGTACTTAACAACAAACAGAACATAAAAGAAATAAAGGAAATAAGAGAATTTGTTTGATTACAAAAATCAAACTTGAAATAAGAATAAATAAATAAAAACATATTTTATTTTGTTACAAAAACAAAATTAAAATCTGATTTAAATAAATAATAAAACATCGAAAATAAATTAAATAACTTACTTGATTAATTTCTTCGAATTATAATCTGATCAAGTCCAGTGTTTGACAATGTGTCCTTAAGACAGATTCGTTCTCTCCTCAGTACTTTCAGAATGTGGACGTCTATCTTCCAGAATGAAATGATCAACTATAAACAATAACAGCACTACAAATTGTTTGCCTAATGAACACATGAAGTGTTTATACTCTTTCTCACAAAAATAAAATACAGCAAAATGAATAATAGAATTTGCAGAGGTAAAATACGAAATTTCTGAATGTAAAACATTAAATGAGGGTTGTCCTATTTATAGATGTAATGGTGGCTGTAGGTTTTGAATTAAACAGGTACAAACCTATTTGAACAGGTATAAACCTGTTGGTTTTGAATTCAAACAGATTTGAATCTGTTGGGTTCATAATTCAAACATATAAAAAAACGAGAAGGGTCCTGTTTGGATGTACAGTAAAACTAGACCAGTCGGCCCAATCCAACCACACACCACGCACAAGCCCAGCCCAGCCCGCTGGACCGGAAGGACAGCGGAGGCGGCGTGCACGTGTGGTGATTTTTTGGTCCAATGGGTCTAGCCCATTTTGCCCATAACCTCTCCCCTCTAAAACACTTGGGTACCTCTTGGGGCACACCCCAAGTATCAAACCCATGCCTTATAAACCCATTCAAAACTTCCCACCAAATCAATGTGGGACAAGCCTTATTCAAACCTTTAAGGATTTTCTACCAAAACTCCATTTCCATGGAGCACACTTTGGCTTCAATTTCCCATTTACTCGGTAATAGTTTTGAGCAACCAAATATACCACGTGAATCACAACACGGCATAGAATGCGTTACCACTTTGATCCATGTAAATCGACGCACGAGGCCCACCTAAAAAATAGACCAAACTTAGGAAAAAATTCTGGTTTTACCCAGAATTTTATAACCATTTCCAACACATACAAAACCTGCAAACAAGAAATAATTCTTCTTGCAAATAAGAATGTAAGAAAGAAACTAACCATATTGTTTTTCAATTTAATTCCAATCAAGTAAAATTTCCCCCCTTCCAAATCCTCCTCTCACGTAATTGACAACAGTCTCCACCCAACCTTTGTTTTTAGTCGCTAACCTCCTACAAAGAATGGGGTATTCCTTACCCTTTCGATTGTATTGGTAGTACAACATGTTCAACCGAAGAAACAACCAATTTATATATAACACCACTATTAATGCATGAAAAGTGTTTTCAAATTAGTGGCAAGTATCTTGTATTCTTCACTTTTTTTTTTTTTGCCCCAAGGATACTTTTTAGCAAGACCCTTTTACATAATATGCATATCTATATATACATGAGGGCATCTCCAACCCTTACCTAAATCTTGACTCCAACTTACATTTGAGTAAAACGCCACTAAAATCCCCTTCACTCCTTTATTCAAACCTATATGAAATTGAGTTTTACACAAATCATAGGAGACCAATTTCCTCTATTCAAATTTCTATCTAATAAAAAATAAACACATATGTGTTCCAAATTCTCATTTACTGCAACTCCTAGCATCGACTCAAAACTTGACACTTGTAGGCAGGTGGATGTGTATTAGGCCATCTTCAAACCTCAATTTATACTTGTACTCAAATTAAGTAAAATTGGGCTCGTAATTGAATTGTACAAACTAATCTTCATATTTATAGTACATTTATATATAAACACAATTACTACTCATCAACTAATCTGGAAACCAAAACAATGAAACAAATTTATATATTCGTAGGTATATAGAAGTAGAAATATGAAATGGGGTTTTGAAAGTTATTGCAAAGCCTGGTAAGTTAATTTGACATGGGGTTTTTACATATGGGTTAATGTGATTTTTTTTATTGCTGTGTACATGGTTGCTCCCTCCTTGGAGCCACTACTAGATACTTTACCTATTAAATGAAAAATTGATAGAGAGAGAGGGAAAGAGCACGCACAAGATGCATCTGACACCTACAATATATTAGTATAATGTGTTAAAAATTTCCATATGTATATATATAAATTTGATAAAACGTAAAATTCATCAATTTGTAAATATTGCACCTCTCTCACACTTATACTCCTAGCCACACCTTGTGACTCTAAGAACAAAACACGTGCTGTCAAGTTCTCGATCGTTGTAGTGAACCTAGACTCAACGTTTTGTGTCACACGTCGTGTGATTTCATAAATAAATGAAGCGGCTGTTGATGATTGGGATGGACCACTACCTCATGCATACACCGTACTCTTGCTCATTCCTATTCCATATATCTTGCAATACCCATGTCTAAAAAATGCCTACATGTATTAGCGACCATCTTGTTACTGTTGCAAAAAAATTAAAAAAGAAAAAAGAAAAAAAGCCTACAATGTTTTAACAATCTATATTCTCGTATATATATTCAAATATTAAATACAATAAATGTAAAGTGATATTTACAAAAGTTCTAATACTCATGTATTATTTTCCATCACTTCCCTCAACAAAATTATCTTTCTTTAAAACAAAAAAAAAAAAAAAAAACAAAACAAAACAAAACAAAACAAAACAAAAAAAGAAAAAGAAAAAGAAAAAAAAGAAATATGTATACAAAATATAAACTTCTATACATGCAAACAAATATCCATCAACCAGTATTTATACAAAATACTAATAGATTCAAGAAAAAAAAAAAAAAAAAAAATCTCAGTTTAGCGTTCAATATTATCAACCCAATCGTATCAACTACTCCATCAACACTACCTGCAAAAATATACATCAATAGATTAGACATCATTCAAATTATCTTTGCTTCAGCAATAAATACCTATGAGGTTCATTTTAAACAGTCAAACAGTTTAGACCTTCAAGCTTAAATGTTAAGCAAAGTAAACCACTTAGAGCTATTACATCCTACAAACAAGAAATAATTTTTCTTGCAAATAACATTTAAGCTTCTTGTACTAGAATATACATAAGAAGCAAGACTGCCAATGTACATACAAAACCTGCAAACAAGAAATAATTCTTCTTGCAAATAAGAATGTAAGAAAGAAACTAACCATATTGTTCTACAATTTAATTCCAATCAAGTAAAATTTCCTCCCTCCCAAATCCTCTTCTCACATAATTGACAACAGTCTCCACCCAACCTTTGTTTTCAGTCACTAACCTCCTATAAAGAATGGGGTATTCCTTACCCTTTGGAATGTATTGGTAGTACAACATGTTCAACCGAAGAAACAACCAATTTATATATAACACCACTATTAATGCATGAAAAGTGTTTTCAAACTATTGACAAGTATCTTGTATTCTTCATTTCTTTTTTATTTTTTGTCTTTTTCTTGTGCCCCAAGGATACTTTTTAGCAAGACCCTTTTACATAATATGCATATCTATATATACATGAGGGCATCTCCAACCCTTACCTAAATCTTGACTCCAACTTACATTTGAGTAAAACGCCACTAAAATCCCCTCCACTCCTTTATTCAAACCTATACGAAATTGAGTTTTACACAAATCATAGGAGACCAATTTCCTTTATTCAAATTTCTATCTAATAAAAAATAAACACATATGTGTTCCAAATTCTCATTTACTGCAACTCCTAGCATTGACTCAAAACTTGACACTTGTAGGCAAGTAGATGTGTATTAGGCCATCTTCAAACCTCAATTTATACTTGTACTCAAATTAAGTACAATTGGGCTTGTAATTGAATTGCACAAACTAATCTTCATATTTATAGTACATATATATATATATATATAAACACAATTACTACTCATCAACTAATCTAGAAACCAAAACAATGAAACAAATTTATATATACATAGGTATATAGAAGTAGAAATATGAAATGGGGTTTTGAAAGTTATCGCAAAGCCTGGTAAGTTAATTTGACATGGGGTTTTTACATATGGGTTAATGTGAATTTTTTTATTGTTGTGTACATGGTTGCTCCCTCCTTGGAGCCACTACTAGATACTTTACCTATTAAATGAAAAATTGAGAGAGAGAGAGAGAGAGCACGCACTAGATGCATCCGACACCTACAATATATTAGTATAATGTGTTAAAAATTTCCATATGTATATATATAAATTTGATAAAATGTAAAATTCATCAATTTGTAAATATTGCACCTCTCTCACGCTTATACTCCTAGCCTCACCATGTGACTCTAAGAACAAAACACGTGCCATCAAGTTCTCGATTGTTGTAGTGAACCTAGACTCAACGTCTTGTGTCACACGTCGTGTGATTTCATAAATAAATGAAGCAATTGTTGATGATTGAGATGGGTTGCTACCTTTCGCATACACCGTACTCCTGCGCATTCCTCTTCCATAAGTCTTGCAATACCCATGTCCATCATTCCCAACAATTTTATGGTAAATCCCATCGCAATACTCAATTGTATGTTTCTCCTTAGGAACTTTCCAAAGATGCGCATTGTATTCCTCCTACATTTTGAAAACATAAGGACAATGTTTGTAAAAAGCAAAATATGTGTAGAAACTTTTAAACCATAGTCATGCCACGATTGCCATAACATCGGGATCAATCAAGTTGTGTGCCCTCTTCCAATGACTCATCTTATCTATCTGCTCCCCTTTATGTGTCATCTATAATTTTTTTCAAGTTAGGAGCTGAAGTCTTCACAACATAATAAGTCGTAAGTACAACACTAGATCAATACATTGAAACAAATATCTGAGAAAGATGTCCTTCTAGTCGTATGTGGAGGCCCACGAAATCCCCGATTAAAAGAATTCTTCTTAGCAATCGTCTATGACATTGGTTAGAATATCAAACATTAGTTAAAATTTTATAAAGAATACTTATACCTGTACTTCTTTACTCACCCAATATTGTACAAGTTTCCTCCACTGGGTTGGCACTATGTTAGTAGGTACTCTAGAAGCAATGTTCGGATCATTCTTGAATGGAACCCAATACTTGGACTTTGTCTTTCTTTTATGATCTTTCCACGATGTCCTACAAAGTCACATGCAAACCTCCTTGAACTCATCTGGACAGTATACCAAGTTGTTCTACAAAGCACAAATTTAAAAAATTGAGTTGTATAGATTGCAGAATAATATCCTTGACTTAAAATTAGAGAAGGGGACATGCTTGAGGATCTATAGAAACCTAAGAAATGCCTGAAATTATAAGTTCCTAAAATTATAATAAACATGTATGTTAGGGCTATCAATAAATTGAATTATTAGATATTTCAGAGTATCATACCTTCACCTCCTGCCAAATATTCTCCTTTATATCAACATGCATCATATTCCAACTGAGATATGTAAGTGGGACTCTATGCCCGTTGTGCACAATCAACCCCAATTGTCCCTTCAACCTTTTGCCATCATCCTTCACTGGCTGAAACTTATCATCAAATTTTAATTGGATCTTAGTGCCTGCACCCCATTCCTTTATCCATTGAGCAAATCCTTGACCTTGTCGTGTACTTGAAAAATTGTTGGACCTAAAAAATCTTAAAAATAAATAAAACAATACATGATGGCTGTGAGGAAGCTGCCATAGAGGTAGCTAATACTATATGTAGAGATGAAACGGATGAAGAAGATGCTCCATCCATAGTGCGAGCTAGCGAGGGACTTATCTGCACACGTAAAGCCCCATCCATAGTGCAAGGGGCCTTAAAGGTCTTCTTCTTCCCTTCTTCATTCTAAAATGAAAGAAATATGAAAAGGTTAATACACAAGAAATATGGATATCAATTTACTTATAATATAATACAAGATATAAATATATACAAATGATACAAATCAATTTCAGAACAAATAGAACTTTAGCAGTAAAGTTTACCTCGAAACATATGGAGAAGATGCTCCATCCATAGTGTACAGTAGCGATGGACTTGCCTATACACGTAAAGCATCATCCATAGTCCAAGGGGCCTTAAAGGTCTTCCTCTTCCTCTTAGCATCCTCGGTCATCTTGCTAGCAATTCTTCCTTTGGGTGATGTTGATAACTGTCAAGAATGAAAGTTAAATTTAAAACCAATTTAATACATGAAAAATAGCATCAATTAACAAGATAAATTCATAAAATACTCCTACGAATACTGACTTAAGAGGCAACATCAACTCCAATTTCGTCTAGGGCCTATCAAGTAAATAAATAAACTACCAAAAGTCCCACCATGCCATGCGTACATTCCGAATGTGTTAAAAAAATATTCAGTAAATATTAAAGACCAATTTAAAGTCAAATTCCAACAATAAAAAAACCTAAACATACAGGCTTGTAATTGCACAAGTGCTTAAAAAATGAACCTGGTTGGTTAGCTTTTCAGTTTCCTCCTCAGTTTGCTTAACTGGGGACATTTGCTGCAAACAAGCTTGTAATTTTGCTATTTGTTGCCTAAGCTTGATTAATTGACATGTTGAAATTTTAGTTATTGCCTGCAGAATGCAGATACAAATAAAAATAAGAAGATAAATCTAAATATAAAAATAAGAAAGAGAAATATATCCCAGAATGTACTTCATTTCCAATTTTAGCAGTTCTCTTTATCTCAGCAACAAGCTTCTTTTCCTATATCAACAAATAATTTATAATTAGATCAAACACCAAAAACTTGCAACATAGACATTATCCATGAACTCGTTAACATACTTCCAATTGCAAGGTAGTGATATCCCTCTCAATACCTAAAGCAAGATAAAAGTCTAAACATTAATATGAATTTCTATGTATATAATAGTAATCAAATTAATTGATTCAGGACATTAACATTTACCAATAGCAGCAGATACATTTAATTATAAAGAGATTAAAGAACGATACCTCTGGTCGAATTGGTCATTTCATGCTTACTCTCTTGAAGCTCCTCTGTAATCAAACAATGTGGAAACAGAATAAATCTTTCTTAATTGAATTAATACATTCATGTAATTGATATGAATTATAAATTAGGAAGAAGAAAACTAGGGCACAAACCTTTGGCTATGGGTTTCTTGGCAAAGATGTTCATGATTTCTAGAAAAAAAATGAAACAATTAGCAATCAAAAATAAAAATGAAGCAATCACAAACACACAATGATATGCACAATGACATATAATTGAATAGGACTTCCATTTCTGTATATCCACATTCAAAAGTACATATGATCATACTATAAAGGGCACAGAAACACATATAAATTTCTCACAAATTCAGCAATTAAGCATGAAACAAACACGCTATTGTGCACTAAGAAAATCAAAGTTCAACCCTTTTCTTCAACATCAATTGTTGCTCCTTTTATTCCTTCTCTCACCCAACCAATTTCTTCATCACGAAACATAGTGTTGTCTTCCAAATGTTGAGTCATATAGGGTTCAACTTGAGGGTCATCCACCACCTTCTTGCTTCATCTTTAAGAGTAAAGGTGGCTAGTTTATGTCTCTGTGCATGGAAACACTTCAAATAATTTCTCGATTCCCAATACCTAGGCCTCAACCTTTAGCGGATCAATTCCCCTATGAAACAAGAGTGGCTTCATCTTTTTGAATTCTCTAGTTAGAGCAATGGTTCGGTCATTTGTTTGATAACCTTGTATTGATGGTATGGGCATCAGAGGTAGGGCTAATGGTTGCTATTCTTGCCATTGTTGTTGTTGTCTTAGGCTCTCTGCCATAGCATGCATCATTCTTTCCATCTGGTCAAGTTAGTTAGAGGTAGACTTCTCCAATTCATCCTCTCTTGTCCTCACCATTATCTATATGAAACTTGTACCATGAAAAATACATTGCATACACACATTTACATATACACATTTTCAAAAGGACTAGTGAATGCAATCCTTAAGTCTTTTCTACACCTTATTTCTCAATGGACTAGTGACTGAGATATAACTCGTGTTTTGATATCAAAACTGTCATGACCCTAACCCGTCCCTAGAGGTTTAGGCCATGACCGGCCAATAATCCCAAATTACCTTCGGCCTCAAAGAGAAAATTGATAATTAATAATAATAATAATGGGGCATTACAGAAGCAATATTCAAATATAAATATGTCCATCGAGTAGTGCATACATGCAATTTCGATAAGTAATAAAAACTTCAACCCTTCTTCATAGATATAAACACATGGTACGTCAAAACATCTTAACACTTGTACAAATTATCCATACATAACAAGCTTTCAAAAACAAAGAAAACAAAACAAAGTAACTTGATCCACATGGTTGACAGAACTTGGCTCCAATGAGTCCAAGATTGCCCTATCACGGAGGCACTTCCAAAATGGCTTGACTAAAGGGTGGACTCCGGAGGTTGCTCTACACTTGATGCTCCAAATGCTCACCTACATATATATAGGGGAATGAGGTGAGCTAAAGGTCAATGAGTAATACCATTATAAAGAGGTTAAATAAATGATGTCTATCATTGAACAAAAATCATGTCACATGAGTTTGAACCAAATTGTATATGAGTACTTGTCGTATCAAAGTTCACAAATCATATTCATATGTGGTACATCCAATAGTGTGACGAAGGGCCTGAAGGCATAACGAAGGGACCATATGGGTCTAACAAAAGGACTATACAGGTCAAACGAATGGACCACTTGGGTCAACATCAGAGATCTCTATGCACATATAACGACGGGCCACAGTATTGTTACCCCCAAGCGAGGGCCACAAAGGGCCACGATATTATTTCCCCCGAGCAAGGGTCTTATAACAAAAGGCCATGGTATTGGTACCCCCAGGCAAGGGCTACACTAAGGGTGTCACAATTACATTTCCAAAGAGACAATCATTCATTCTTATCAAAATAGCATTTCAAAACAATATTCTTGTAGTAAGCCAAATACACTTTAATAACATATCTTTATAAAGATACTACTTATAATGGGTTGGTACTGATGATAGACCTCGGTTGACTACACAAATCACATAACATAAATACACATTGAACACACGTTCGAAACGAGTAACATAACATAGATTGATTCTCTTACGCATATTTCTAGCTTATTCCATCTCTAAGGATGTTCAAATGATGCAAAAGAATGCCAAAAAGGGCATGAGGATGTAAATATGTGCTTATAAGTGTTAGTCAAATCTTGCTGAAAACAGGGTCTTCGTTTAAGCACACACTTGGTCGCTTAAGCAGTGTGGCCTGACTACAAAAGTACTAGATGCTCAAATTTTATGCTCGATGGTCACTCAAGCCAAGTGTTGAACAAAAGTGGGTTCGTTTGAGCACACACTTGGTCGCTCGAGCCAATGGCCAAATGTTCGTAAAAGTACTGCATGCCTTTATTTTTCACTCGAGTGACCTGGATGAATTCTGTGTTTTCCAAATGTGTGTTTGAAGTTAAAAAACATGCCCTTCAAGTTCAAAGCTTACATGGTTGGTCTCAAAAGCTTAGAAACACTTTATAAAACATGAATCTTTGGAAATTACGAAACTATGATATCAAATTCTCTTTCAATTCTTCAAAACAAAGCTTAATACATCATGTTCTTAACATGTATGTAGGAAATCCAACTCTTTTCTTTACAAAGGATGTTTATATGAGGTGTTGAGTGCAAAACCACGAAGAACCTTAAGAAATAACTTGAGAATCTCATACATTTATGAATTTGAAGAAAACAAAGTTAAAAAATGAAGAATTATGCATGCATGTATACAATTCACTTAAACTCTCTATATTCATGATGATTCATGCTCAAGTCTTTTCAAATACATGAAAATGATGCTACAACTTGGTGAATTCATCTTCCTACATGGATTATCTTCATGAATTATGGGTAAAGAGCATACCTAAAGCTTGAATTTCCCTTAGTTAAGCTTAATCTCTTTAATCTCCACTTAATTCTCTTGAATTCTCTTCTCTTTCTACAATGTTGTGTTCTCTCTCCAACTATAAATTTTCAACACATGAAGGTGTAGAAATGAGGTCTTAAGCTCAATTAGTACATATATATATATATATATAAATATGGGTTGATTAAGGTCTCACTAGTCACATATGATTAAGATTAATCAATTGGGCTTAAGTCTAATCAATTATGATTATTTATTCTAATTATTTTGATCCGAATAAAATTTTATTCAAACTTACCATGTGGTTCTAAATATTCCAACTAGCCTATTGAATTAATCAATTTTGGTTTCTGAATCTGTTAGGGCCTTCAATTTCAAAGTCTAGGCCGACAATTAAACAGATAATTCACAAATAAACTGATAAGTATCAAATAAACACATAATCATGCAAATTATGCCAAATAAAATAATATGTAAAAATGATACAGAGGTTAGGGTCATTACAATTTTGCATGGAATTATTGTTGGTAAGGAGAAAGACTTAGAGTCATGGAAAAGATAATATTTCATTAGTTTTTACTTATTGGATTCTTGTGCAATTAAATTGAATTTTGCGTAAATTAGAACATTTGTAAATTCATGCATCGCGTTGAATTCTTATGGTTTTGGACTAAGTGTCTGGTGATTTAAAAGTGCGTTTGTGTTTTGGGTATTCATCGTGTGTGTTGAGGTGCCCAATTGCCCTTCTGTTTTTGTAGGCTAGAAAATATGGTAATGTTATCAATATATTGTTAAGGTGCCCAATTGCCTTTTCGCGCTAAACGCTAGTAAATGTGGGGGATACAGTTAAATAAATTGTTGGTTGTCCAATTGTCCCTCCATGCTCGGTGGCCAGTAAATGTGGAGATGTTTTCAATATAAAATGGGTGTCCAATTGCCTCTCTGTGCTCGGTGGCCAGTAAATTTGAAGAGTGGTTAAGATGTGTAACGTGGATTTTATTACAAAATGAAAATTAATTCCTTATGTTAAAGGTTAAAGAGTTGTGTCAAATAGGGGTTTTAAATTACACATTGAGCATTTGAATTTCAAAACAAAGTCAAAGGCTTAAGCATGGCATGGCATTGCATGATCATAATCATATCAAACTTTTACATATTGGGTTAAGTTTATTTCCTACTAGGTGTAAAAGCTCACTCCCTTTTTATGGGCTGGATATCCAAAATTCTAGGTGATAAAGATGTGTCTCCAACCCGTTGAGAAGAAAATGGAGTTCTAGATAGAGCACTGAAGCTCCTTTTGATGTTACTTTGTTTACAAATGTCGAGCTGGTATAGGATTATATTTTGTTGTGATCAAGGCCTTTAACCTTGCAAGATGTAAGCCCTTATGGCAATATGATGTGTATTTTATAATTTTGTTTATTATAAATTAACGTACGAAACTTGATGAAAAATTTATGAAAATTAGATGAGTTTTGGCCTGTAAGATTGTTGTTTTTTATCTATTGTTCATGTTAATGTTATGGAATTGGGTAATAGTAATGGGTTGGTAATCAGGTTTGAGAACCTTGGGCTAGTGGGAAGTGACGTTTGTCACAATGGGTTAGTACACTAGAATGAGACGTTTATGGGCTTATGTGACTATGCGGGCAGCAGATTAAACTCTTATGATGAGATTTGTGCCTATGAGTTTCGTAGGAGTCTTGTTAGAAGGGCACTTGATCAATGCTATTTTAACTTGAACTCTTTGAATTTTAGTGGGGGCAAATTGACATCTTAGGAGAATAACTTGTATGTGCTTTATGTGATTATGTGTTTATGTGGTTTGTCCATTGCAAAAAATCGTTATGTATATAGGCATGTGTAGGCATTTCGGGTAACATGTGGGGTTTCACATGGGATAATTTGTGAGCTAATTTTTGTCTTATTCTTATATAGGATGTTTAGACATAATGATAGAAGCTGTGGTAGACCTCGTCAAGGTGGTTAGGGTGTTCCCCTTCAAGGAGAGGGAGTAGGCCAAACTAACATGGTCGAGGAGGTGTAGGGTGTGATCGGTTTGTTGGCTCAAGAATTGGTAGGTGCACCTTGGGAATCTATGAATATTTTGAGGGCTGAAGAAGTAGCACATGCCGCTATAGAAGAGACTAGATCCTCTTCTTTGGCAAAGGAATTCTTTAAGTCAAAACCTATAGAATTTTATGGCAGGTCTAACCCACTTTAAGCGGATAAACGGCTAGAACAGACGGTGAAGACGTTTCAATCATTTTACATTGTTGATGATGAGCTTTAGTTCATGTTGGGGGCTTTTCAATTGAAAGGGGACATAGCTCAATGGTGGAAATATGCCAAAGATCGTATAGTGCACACATGAGAGGCATTCACTTACGCCTTCCAAGAGAAATATCTTCCATCAACGGCTAAGGAGGTATTTGAGGAAATAGTTTGAAGAGCTCGAATAGCTCAACATAACCGTAGCAGAGTTTGAGGTAGTCTTTACTCTCTTGTAAGCGTTGTTGTTTGGAATTTGAGAAGAGGCTTAGGTGGGAAATCAAGACGAAGGTGGTAGGTAGTACGATTCAAAGATATGATGGACTTATAGAAGCAGCCGCACATGTGGAAATCACTTTGGAAGAGGGAAAGAAACAAAGGGGTAAGAGAGAAGGGGTATTATTAGCACTCAATCGCAATCACAACGGACTAGGCCTCAGGCTTTGATAACAGGGATGAGTTTAGGGAGTACTAGCCAGAACAAAATGACTTGTTTTTGATGTGGCCAATAGGGTCGCAAGGCTTCAACTTGCCCTCAAAAGGAGGGAGAGCAATTGCAGCAGTGGTCGGCTCATTCTCAAAACCAGTTTTGAGATAGTGTTTAGATGTCTACCTGCTACCAGTGTGGATAACCAGGGCATGTGAGGAGACTTTGGCCACAGTTGGTAGGGGTTCCTAGTACAGTTGGTTATGGGTTGGGAACAACTTCATCAATTGGCCTAGTTACAAGATAGGAGACCGCCCACTTGTTTTAAGTGTAATCAGCTAGGCCATGTTAAGTGTCATTGCCCTCAAAGTGGGTGGAACTAGATTGATAGTTCAAGTGAGGACGGTGATGTTATGAGGGAGTAGTGTGATGTTTTGTTGTTTTGGTATTGTAATGCTATGGTGTTATAGGTAGGATAGTGTATTTACAGATGTTGCATGTGTGTGTGTGTGTGTGTTCCAAGGGAATTGGATTGTAATGAATTATAATTCTAAATGTTTTGATGAATCCTAGTTAAGACCGGTAATCTTAGTCCTGTGCAAAAACACTATCAGCTCATATAGTTGAGCATACGATGGCTTTTGAGCCTTATATTTAATTAAAACTAGGTTATTGAAAATTTATAACATTATATTTTGCGAGACTCATTTGGAATGTTTAGGAATGAAGTGGTTTTATTCTAGGAGGGTATGGTTTGGGGGTAGTATAACCCATTAAAATTTTATAGAATGGGAGAGAGTTGTTTGGTGTAGTGTTAAGAGGTTCCTTGAGAAAGTGTAACACTTTTGTCTCTTGATGATGAGGGTAATGGTCATGCTTGTGGTTCTATGTGTTCAAGTTGTGTGATTGGTGAGGTTGTTATCAACCTTATTGGTCCATTGGTAGTAAAATGAGGTCTATGAGTTGCTATGTAGGCATGAGGGTTATAATGAGTCAACTTAAGAATAAGAATTGGGGAATTGAGTTTCAAATGAGGGAATGTCCGATGCAGTGGGTTACAGCATGTGTGATCTTAAGGCATGTTTGATTGAATGGATTAGAGCATGGGATTGGGATTGGGATTATTAATTCGTGGGCCCAATTATCCTATGTTTGTTTTAACATTTTGGTTTAGGATTATTAATCCAATGGATAATTAATCTAATAAATTTGTAGGATTATTAGTAATGGGGTAGGGGTGGGATTATTAATCCAATGGATAATTTATCCTATTAATCCAATTGGATAGTGAATACCACACTAATTTTGATAGAATTATTAATACCTCACTATTAGTCTTGTGAATCAAACATGGCCTTAAGGCATCTATCACGGACTCGCAGGCTGTATCAGAATGTGTGTTGAACCCCATGTAGGGGTGAACGATACTAGGTGAGTGTCAGTATTGATGCAAAGCATAGTAGGTTATGGTGATAGCTGATTGATGGAGGGTAAGGGGTTGACGAGTAGTCACCGTAGGAGTTACTTTGGTTTTGATCAAGAACTGTAATGTTAAGAGATGCATTAGAGGGCATTTGTGAGAATGTGTTTTGTGACATTGTTTAGACGGTCAGTGGTGCCGACGATTGTAATGGGAAGAAACTCCCAAAAACTATGAAGTATTTGTACTTTAACATTGTTTTTGCTCCAAGGCCTTATTGGCATGATTGTTATTACTATAATTATTATTATTATAAAAATTCTATAGTTTGGTTGTGATATCACTATAGGAGTGATGGGTAATGTTGGGTGATGGTTGAGGATCACCAGGTATGTTGTTGAAAGAAAGATTTGGAAACTTTTTTAGAATAATGAAAATTTTCTTTTTGCAAGAATGAATGATTAGTTCTTATACATTGCTTAGTTGTGTTGTGCTGAGTGGGGCACGAATTGACAGATTTGTGTTTAGGCATGTTGCCTTGGCGAACTAGAATCATTTAATTCATTGCGTTGTAATTCTTCCCTTTTGTTCATAAATCAAGTTTCCTGAGTGAAGTCCCTTTCAATTATAAGAATTAATTAGAGTTTCTTATTGTTAATGTGGGATCACCCTCGGGTCTGAAGTGTGACCAGTGGAAATTACTTAATGTCTTGTCTTGAGTAAATTAACGTCATCACAACCATAAGGCCGAATTATTGTTTTATGAACCGAGTTTCCCTTGGTGAATGTTATTCTTTGTTAGTTGGTTAAGAGCTTCTTGTTACGAATAGGTAGTACCATCCTTGGGGTTTTTGGATACTTACTGTTTAGTTATTGTCAAGTGTTGGTGTGTGATTGAGGTGTGGATAATATGCCTTTACGTGTGTGGAAACCATCCTTGTGAGATTTTAGCCTTATGGACACCATTAAGTTTTATGGGTCGTATCATCATCTATAGCCTTATATATGTAACATGCCTGGGGGATACCCGTGTGCATTAAATAATTCAAACCCGCAATCTCTTTGATCTAGTCTCACAAGTGCAATGTGAAACATAAAGGGAAGTCCAAATTTGACAACTTTTATAGAAAGTTCATTTTATTGCAAAACCTTTGTCAGAAATGGATTGTATCACCAGATCTTAAAGCCGCAACCTAATATTTTGGGAAATTAGGAAACCCATGACTCGTGCCAAGGCCACTGTTAATCATAACCAAAGATGATTCCATTCAGAACCCTAGGTATGAGGGGGGAAGGTCTTTAATTGAGCACCCCTACTCATCCGATCAAAGATCGGCCTTTATTAAATCATGATACGAGTTTTATTAGCTTATATGTTCATGTTCCAAATAGTTTAATAAATCTTAAAATTTACTATGTGAATTAAACAAGTATAGACTATGCCATTCATTTTGAAACAATTTGATTTCTTACATTTTGAAAGAGTTTTGAAGATATACAACTTAAAGAAATTGAGTTTACAAGCATGAAAATCAATATCATTCCAAATGAAGCCACACAACCTCCATCCACCAGCATTCATACAGTTATATCAAGTAAGTAAGTAGACATATGGTAGGATACTATACATAGTAAGAAAAATACACAAAAGCGGGCTAAAGCATAAAGACTTACATATTTACCGACGTCCCGCGTACAGCTACAAAACAAAGTTAGCGAAATATGCATGATCTTATATACAAAATCTTAATGCAATTCACTCATGAAACGCAACTAAAGATTCGGCTTCTAATAAATGACATGTAAATCATCTCAAAAACATGACGTAGCGCACTGTAGCTCAACTTTTCCGCGCTTCTTTCGGAAGGCGAATGAGCCCTACAGTGTCGAACTCTCGTGGTTTTGAATTTTATTTCACAAGTGCAATGTGAAATAATGAAAACGCAAAAGGGTCCAAATCCAACAATTCTTTTAGAAAATCGATGTTTTGAATCCAATGCCAAAAATAGACTGCTTTGCTATATTTTAGAGTCGCCACCTAAATATTTTATTTTGAGAAATTTAGGAAACTCGTGACTCGTGCCAAAGGCCACTTATCCGTCATCACCAAAGTGTCTCGGCTCGAGAACTTAGGTACGAGAGGGGAATGTCATGAATTGAACACCCCACTCGCCCAGTTAAAGATCGGCCTCTACTAATCATGATGTGAGTTTTATTTACATTATATGCTCTTGTTCCGATTATTAGGTTAACTTTACCATGCGATGCATACCAGTAATGACTAATTTTGCAAGCATTGGAATACTTGATTCATGTTTGTTTTGAAAAAAAAGGTGTTTTGAACATGTACCACTTGACAAAGTGATCGCATATGAACATTACTCAAATTATTCCAATTCAAGCAAATAGTCTTCATCCATAGGCATTCAAGCAATTTATCAATTAAGCATTTAGCCTCATGGAAAGCATGCTAGACATGGCAATAATCACACTCATGCAACGTGCTAAAGCAAATAAAAGCTTACCTTGTACTCCAAGCCAAAAAGAGAAACTAGTTAGAAAAAGGCATGATTCCTATGTAGCATGACTAATGCAACACATGCGTTATGCAATTTACTAGGCTCAACTACTAATTGGGCATATGAATCAATTTGATAGCATGCGGTTTAAACACATATTCAAAGAAGTATAAGAAATAACAATGCGAGTTAAAATGATGAACCAAGCCTCGATGCATGTAATACAAGTGGAAACAAACATGAAGTATGCTAAACGAAACACGATGCCCTAAACTAACCATCATAAGCTGGGAAATAAAAGGGAGAAAGACGTGGGGTTGGAAGACATACACATTATTACATATTTATCCTCACGCAGCAGGGTTCGAATCGATGTCCGAATTAACTACTTATTACAAAACCAAATGAATTAATAAGTAACTAAAGAATAAGCTACAAATCCAAATATGCACAATGCTTGCATGCACAACACCCAGAAGCTGCTCTATCTGCCCAGATTGTTCTATTTCACTTTCAGCCACTGCCCTCTGTTTCTACACAACACACTACCTCACCTTTCATTGATACCCGGCTGGACCTCACTGACACTCGGCCGGGCCAACAGAAGGCCGGCCATGGCTCTGTTCCATGTAAGTCCATTTGGTGTTCTGAAGTGAAAACAGTGCAGGAAGAGTGTTCTGGACTATGTTTGTCCTTTTCACACTTCTCTGTCATGGGAAAGCCTCGAAAGAATGTTGAAATTGATTCCAAAATCATCAATGAGCAAATTGATTGCTTGATGATCTTGGATACAATTTTGGACAAGAATCGATAAATGAAATAACCATAACCACCCCTCCCTCTTGTCATGGAGTGAACTCTAAGAGGGTGGTAGAGACGCTTCAAGAATCATCAAAATGCCATGAATTAGCATATGATCATTTTTTACTCAATTAACTTGGCATAACATCCAACCAAGCCTAAGCAACTTAAGTCATTTTCTTTAAGTGTGTTGATTGCTTTTAAACCAATTCTTTTAGTCATTTCCATTCTTTAGTCCATTTGTCCGAAATGAAGATTAAGTCCTCTAAAAGGAGAAAAGCATCAAATGAGAAGTAATTCTCAACATGAAAGAAACGTTACACCGTTGACAATGAGTCTTTGTAGAGATTAAGCCATTAAGTGCAAAACTCTACTTCATGTGTTGAATAACCATCAACCATTTGAAACGACTCTCAAATGAAATAAAATGAGTGACAACTCGATTATTAAAATGAGATTACTAAATGAGGAAATTACTTAAAGAGAAAATGCAACAAGCTATACAAGCAATACAAGCAAACTTATGAGACAACAAGAAAACTAGTCAGAGCATAAGCAATTTAAACAAATTAAAACAGTCCTAAAATAGCCCATAATATGTGAAAAACAGTAGCTAAAAGCAAAAGAAAGTAAGTAAAAAGAGTAGAGAAAAAGCTATGGAACAAAGCCTAAGGAGGGGTGGCTAACCCCTCTATTGTTTGCAATTTTAAATCACATGTTTCAGCCCCAAAAAAAATCCAAGAACATTCCCAAAACAGCCCAAAAACAGTGGCTAAAAGTGTGTTTAAAGAGCACAAAAAAGATAGACAAAAACAAAGAGACACAAAGCTAGTTAGCAAAGCTAAGGAGGGGTGGCTAACCCCTCCACTTTTGGGACTTCTAAACCATATTTTAGCCTCTAAAAACAGTCCAAAAATAGCCCCAAAATAGTGTATAAATCAAGGAAAAGAGAGGAAAAGAATAAAAGAAAAAATAAGGAAGAAGATACAAAAGTAATACCTCTTGAAAGAGAGGATGCTTCTAGTTAAACAAACTTGATTCCAACACCCTCAAGTTTCTGAAATTTAGTTTGAAATCTCAACAAAATGTGCCAAGAACTGGCTCTAATGGTGTATGTATTGTGTATGTATAGCTAAAGAAGGTTTGAAGATCAACGGAGTAAGGAAGATGGTTTTAGCTCTCAAAGCCTTTTGGAAAATTTTCTAACCCCCTAATCTAAATGCAGGGGGTCTATTTATATAGTTTGAGCTAATTTGGTCCAAAATATCTTCAAACAAAGATATTTGTTCAATTTTTGCCAGTTGTCTTTCTGGCGCTACTGACACCTGGTCGGGCCTCAATATTGCACAGCTGGGCCTCAAAATACAAGGCAAGGTCAAAAAAATAGTTTGGAGAAATTTTTGTTCAAGCCTGGTCGGGCCTTCCTGACGCACGGCTGGTGCTTAATGGACCCAGCCAAGTCTCTATGATTGCACTTCAGGCCCGACTTCAAACAGGTATATCTCCTTTATCCGGACTTCTTTGTAGGTCATTCTTGAGTCTAAATTGAAGCCCTAGAAGTCGAATTGCCAATGGAGGTGGCCTCACATCTAAATTCTAAGTGCCCAAAGAGATATGCCTATTTTAGTGAAGATTGCTCAGTTTTGTCTTAATCAGATTGATGCCTAACTTCAAACAGTCATACCTCCCTCATCCGGACTCCTTTGCAGGTCATTCTTGAGTCCAAATTGAAGTCTCAGAAGTCTAATTTCCAATGGAGGTGGCCTCATATCTAAAATCTAAGTGTGCAAAGATATATGCGTATTTTAGTAAAGGTTGCTTAGTTTTGTTTTAATCAGATTGATGCCTAACTTCTCCGAACTAGTTTTCTTTCCTCCCCTCCTATTTTCTTTAACTCCAAAGCTATAAAGAAGATGTTTTGAAATATTTTTCAAAGAGTTCACCTCTCTTCCATGTATTTCCACTTTGTCCTTACTCGATTTACCAAAAGGTGCAATGTTTTAAACAAAATGCAAGCCTCAGAATATCGTAAAAGCATTTGGAAAAATATTTTGAAATGAGGGTTTTAAGGTCTAAAATATTTTGGCCAAAATGGGGTGTAAGGTTGGGATTAGAGCTTGAATCCAAATTTCTTTGCTGAGAACTCAAAAGATTGCATAGTGTAACTTTCATCATCAGGTGTTTGGAATCAAGCGCCCAAGTCTTAAGGCCGGTAAAAAATGGGGTGTCTATACGCATATAATCACATAAGAATTGATTAAATCCATAGATGCAAATGTAGTCTAATCAAGATGCATGAAACATGGATCCAAATCATGGATATGATGAAAAAACAAAATATAATGGTTATATACAAATAAAAAATGCAAATAAAAGAATGTGATAGAAAGAAGCGGGGTGAGGAATTATTATAACATTTGAATAAATTAATTACAAACCAAATGAGAAGAAGATGAAAAAAATATTACAACAAAATAAAACCTCATAAAACTCTCAAATGAAAAGAAAATAGAAGATGTAAGTCTTGAGGATCGCCGGAAACTAGTATGCTCAACGTCGGAAGACTACTTTGTTCCATCCATTAGAAGTTAGCCGACCGCCCAAATAATTAGCTAGCCTACCAACTAGGCCTAGCAAAACCTATTTTGTCGCAACACCGAGAAAATAACAAACTTGGAATATATAGGTGGCTCAACAAACTACTTCCTGTTAGATTACAATAAAACTAATATGAAATGAAATACAAGATAGAAAATGCAAGAAAATGAAAGAAATTGAAAATTCACCTTCCAAAGAAAGAATAAACTTCTTGATTTCCAAACTTCCTCAAGGTTGCGAATTATGTTCTCAGTCCTCAATTCAAAATCTTGAAATTTGAGCTAGAATGGTGGCTTCGAACAAGTATGTTTATAGGAAATGATCAATCTTTAAGTTTCTTGAACTTGGCAAGGATTACTTTCTTTGAGAAAAGCTTTAGGACTTGGTTTCAATAAATTTCTTGAGTGGTATTTTGCAATGGAATATATGGAGGCTAAGACAACTTCAATATTTTGGCAAGACAACTTTTCAAAGTTTTCTTTTATTTCTCAAACTCTAATCTTCTCCTCTCAAACTCATCATTCTCTCTACACTTCTTCTCTTAAATTTATCTCCCAAAATTCAAGACTTAAGCTCTCCTTTTAAAGGCAATGCAAGTGAAACAATGGTGGAAGACAAGAATAAAGCATTAAGGAAGATCATGGAGCACAAATGGTGCTAATGGAAGACAAAAATGGAGCATTACCTTCAATGAATCAAGTAGTAGGCAATGGAGGCTAAGTATGTATGCATTCAATGCATGAATGGGTCAGAAAAGGGGGTTGTGGAGTGCCCCACCCGAGCAAACAAAAATCTGGTGGAAACTACCTCTGGGTAGTGGACCGACCAGAGAGAAAAATGTATGTTTTGCTTCGATTTAGTCCAGCCTTGCTCTGGTGCCCGACAGGTCTTAAACACTTGGCCAAAGAAGGCTTAGGGTTGAGAATAAAGCTCAAATTTCATCTTTCTTACTGGGAATTTTGTGAGAAACACTTTCTTATTTTCATCATTGAGTAATCAAAAGAAAGTTCCCAAGTCTTAAGGCCAGTCAAACTGGAGTGTCTACAGTTGCCCCTGTTTGACAGAGCTCGAAGTCATTTCATGATGTGAGTGAGTGTCAAAGCCCGAAGACAACACTTTTGACAAGGCCATAAGACTTGAGCAAACAAACAAGATGCAAATACAATTAGTTGAACTTGAACTATCCCTTTGTAAGGAATCAAACCAGCATAGTTTAGAGGCAAAATGCAAATGATATGCTCAAAATACAATTGAAAGTTGGACTAACATGCTTTGTGAAGTCGATTGTTTTTCAAAAGTTCATGATCAATGCAACGCAATGCAATAATGATAAAGATGTAAAGATAGCATATGAAAGAAGCAAACAACACGATGCATACTAATCGATGTGAGTACAGTAAAGATTATTGTTCAATCATGCTTTCTATATGAGTGATGCAAACATGTTTTCTACACAAATGCAAGACATGCAAATCCAAACATGCTCTAAGCATGCTGAAATCGTGTGAGAAGGAACATACTCCAACCACACTGCAATTGTGAAAGGATGACCATACTCTAACCACACTATAATCATGAGAAGAGGAACACACTCCAACCATGGTAAAATCATGATAGGAGGAACACACTCCAATCACGCTAGAATCATGAAAGGAGGACCATAGTCTAACCATGCTATAATCACGAGAAAAGGAACACATTCCAACCATGCTGAAATCATGAAAGGAGAAATAGACTCAAATCACGCTGGCATCATGAAAGTAGGAAGAACACATTCCGAACACACTGAAATCATGTGAGGAAAAACACACTCTAACCACACTGTAATCGTGAAAAGAGGAACACACTCTAACCATGCTGAAATCATGAGATGAGGAACAGACTCCAACCACTCTACAATCTTGAAAGAATGACCACACTCTAATTACGTTGAAATCATGAGAAGAGGAACACACTCCAACCATGCTGAAATTATGAGAGGAAGAACAAACTCTAACCACATTGGAATCATAAGAGGAGAAAGAACTCATTCCAAACACGCTGAAATCGTGTAAGGAATGACACACTCTAACCACGCTGTAATCGTAAAAAAAGAACACACTCCAACCATGTTGAAATTGTGAGAGGAGGAATAGACTCTAACCATGCTGGAATCGTGAGAAGAGGAACTGTGATGACGAAATAATGACAAGCTTGAACACATTTTACGTGTAATGGATGAATACAAAGGGAATGTGATGCGTCAAATGCACAAGAACAATGCGATGATGTGATGGATACATAGGAAGCAGTGCGATTTATGAGACAGATGCATAGAGTATGATGAGATTGCATGATAAATGCACATGAACGATCTGATTACACATCAATGCATGTAAACGGTTTGATCATGCGATCGATTCACAAAGATGGTTTGATGGATGCACAAAAATTATTTTCATTTTCATTTTCTTTTCTTCTTCTTCTTCTTCTTTTTTTTTTTTTTTTTTTTTTTTTCTTCTTTTTCTTTTTCTTATTCTTTCTTTTTTTTTTTTTTGTTTTTTTTTTGTTGCTATTTTTTATTTTTTTATTTTTGATGTACATACCATATATACAGATACGGATACAAATGATATACAAAATACGTATTGCATATATATACATATACATACAAAATATATACATATACACACAAACAAACTATATACATATACGGATACATACATATATATATATATATGCGTATACAAACTATATACATATACATATACACATATCTTTCCTCTATTCTTGTCTTTCTCTTCCTCTTTCATCTTTGTCGACACCGTGTCTGGCGCACAATTTCAACAATCGCGGCGCTTGACCGATAAGCGCTGGATCGACCCTTATCTTGCAAGGATTGCCTTAGCCTTCCCCCTTTGTCTTCTTCTTATCATTCGTCTTCTCCCTTCTCTTCTTAAGAACGGTCTGCGAGGGAGAGATAGAGCAGAAAACGAAATTACAAAATCACTCATTGTCATTACTCTACAAACTCTCTGTTTAGTGTTACTCTTCTCTGACATGGCCTCTTCCCGTCGTACTCTTTCCTTTTTCCTAGACCTTAATGATTCCCCAATTGAGGTTATTGACACCAGCTCCTCTAAGCCTTGATAGAGTGCCCCTGTTCCTATTTTGTTTTCAGTTTTCCTACGTTATCAATCGAGCTACTGATGGTAGCGCAATTTGACATCAAGGCCAAGTCTTACATATTGAAGTCCTATGTGGAGACCGTGACCGCGATCTCCAACTTGTCCCGCTGACTGAATATCGATTAAATGCACAGCTCTCTATGTTCCAACGTATGTTCCAAGATGCCCGAAAGGAGATTAGCCAACTGAAAAAACAAAATAAAGAGCTGAAATGACAGGCAACCTCTACGGCTAGATTCAGAGCTCCTTGATGCTCTTCATTTGATAGACAACGGGGAGTAATCTCTTTTAAAAGCTCTGCACATGCTAAAGTAGAGTCTTCAACGGCTTCCAAGGAGTGAAGATGTGGAGAGGCAATCAACAATGGAAGCTAGTGGTGAAACTAAGGCATTAGCCTATACCCTTTGCCACTTGAAACACAAGTTGTCGAAGTCGAGAACAATGCTTGCATTCTCTAATTTATTTATTTATTTATTTATTTTTTGGTTTTGCTTAAGAAAAAACAACAATACTTTAGCTTTTTTTGTTTTTGTTGTTTTTGAAAGCTATAATTGGGGACTTCACCCTGAATTTCAATAAAAGAATTTTCATTTTGTTTGCACATCATGGCGTGAATGGTATAACACTTGAGTTAGAAAACATTTTTCTTGAACTTGAATATGAGAATGATTGAATTTCAATGAGTTTTGAATTGGACATTGAGTCCTTAACTGGCCAAAAATCAAAAAAAAAAAAAAAGACTCAACAAAAGAAAGCCAAGCAAAAAAAACCTAAACAGACCTATTGACACTTGCAGGAATGAAAGACACTCAAAACATCAACGTGGGCGCGACAATAAACATAGCGGGAGCAACCAAGTAGAACAATTGCGTGCGTGGTTTAGAATGTCACGGGCGCGTTTTAGAATACCGCAGGCACAATAATCACAGGCACATTTTAGAATACCGTGGGCTCAATGTCATAAAACAAGATTCAAAACAAAAAATCGTACCAATCAACTGCCCAAACGACCAGCCAATTGAAAGGTTCTGTTTAAATTGTCGGAGGCAACTATTACGCACTTTCTTGTAATGGGTTGACAATGTAAATGGAGACTTTTGAGAATACAGGGAAAATACAAAAAACCTGACTCAACTGTGCCCCTAGTTCATCACTCTGACTTTTTTTCTCCTAAAAAGATTTTAACCAACATGAGAGTTAGATAAGTATACTTTTTCCACTCTTTGTCTTGAAATCATGTAAGTCAAGCTGTGAACACTGAAATTTTCCCTGGTCCAAAGAATGGTCTAGGTTTTCAAAATGGAATAATTTTCGCGAAAATCAGTTAACTTCACTAAAAGTCCTCAAAATTTGTTTTCGCAAATGGCCACCACCCAACCAACATGAAATCAATCCTCGAGATGCATAACCCCAAATTTGACCTTGATCTACCTTGTAATTGAATTTGCCATAAAGAAGAGATAGGACCATCGAACCGAATAAAGATAACCCAATTGAACATAGACAAGACAGTAGAGTTGAGTAAGGATAAACCAATCAAACATGGATGAGAAAAGCATGTTGAAAATGGTTGGGCCCGAACTTTAGGATCAAGCTACATACATATCCCAAAGATAGGAATTAGGCTTTACATAGTTCATGATAAGGTTTACTCAGACATTAACTCTCTCTTTTTGTGCTCTAACTTTTGCCAAAGTTGCCCTTCTGGGTTTTTGACCTTGCAAGCTTTTCATTTTTTCATTTTTATATTTTTTCATTTTTCATTTTTCATTTTTTTTTTTTTTTGCTTTGTTTTTCTGCTCTAACTTTTGCCTGGGTCGCTCTTTCGGGTTTTCAACCTTGCAAGCCTCTCAAGGGTAGTACCTTTGTAGCTTGTACATGTTGATTGGTAATGAGATCTCTAGGCCATCTAAATCCATGTGAATGGATCTAAATTTGCCCCTAGGGTTGTGAATACGAGCTCAATTGTCTTTCAGCAATAAATCTTCTTCTCTTACATTTCGAGATGTGATTTTCTTTCTGATCTTTATTGGCTTGAGAAACAACCTCATTGGAATCTCTGATCACGTCCAACCTTAGTGCCTCTAGTTATAGGGCAGCTTCCAATTCGGGTTGCAAGCCTCATACTTTGGTTGATTATTGAACATTTTGAATCAAAGTGTAAAAGTCAGAGGGGTTGGGCCCAAGGTCGAGAGGGATCCTATGTTATACAATCTCAAGATCAGTTCCAGGCATATCTTTGTAGGACCACACAAAACACATTTTTTGAAATCTTTTAATAAAGTGATTAATCGCTCGTGCTCTTCTGAAGAGAATGTAAAACCAATTTGGGCCAAGCCAGGATCTTTCTCAGTACCCACATTAACATAAATGATCTTATCTATTAAGGGTTTAACACACCTCTCTACTCTCATTTGATCAAATTTTGCAAATCCCGAGGAATTTCCTTCTCTTCGTTTTTATTAGAGTTTTGGAAAAAGTTTTGAAAATGTTTGGTCAATGAAATGAACTAAAGGCACAGAGAAGTAAGCAGAATCTATGACATCTTTCTTCAAAATTTCTAGCTCAATGGTTGAAACAAACTCGAAAGCAAAGTGAGAAGATAGACACGAATAGGATAGTGATGTCTAGGTTATCGAAATCACTAGACACTAACTCATGAGACTGGCTTGGTCCTGATTCCAACTCCACAGACTTGGCAGAATCAGGTTCGTATTCGATACCCAATTTTAGAAAGTCAAATGAAAGCTTTTCCAAATTGCTAATTACAGTGCATGCCATCCACCATGTCTAGAATGAAATTTATACAATTAGTAGGTGGTCCATCCCCTAATCACAGAGCTAGTCACATTATCCCCCAAGTTCATTAATTAGCATTGGTAGACTTTATGGGTTTTTTGGGTGGGGTGATGATCTTGTTATCAATCAAGTCTTGAATTTATGGCAAAGTTGGATGCAATGATCGGTATCATGACCATGTTATTGATGGAAGACACAATACTTAGTATGGTCATGACTGGCCAGAAGACGATTTGAGAGAGGTCAAAGGTCTAGAGGTTTGAGATGGCCTTTTTCCATGACAATTTGAAGATCTTTGGAAGGGAGTATATGGAGGCGACTGAAGGTACGGCTACCGGGCTTGGAAGTATTGACAAGTGGGTTAGCGGGTGTTGACTAGGTTAAGAGAGCTCTTATTGGTTTAGGATTAGAGCTAGGAGGGGTGTTTCTGGTAAGGCATCATTTTTCATGGCTTAACCCCTGATTCCAAGTGCCCCTAACTTGAGTGACAAAAGTTTCATCCATAGTCATTTCAACAACTGCAAGGACTTGTTGTTTGTTCAGCCCTTTGATCTTCAAAGTCTCGATAGCCTATCGGAGATGTACATAAGGATCAATACTTGCCCTGGCCTTATTATTGCTACTTTCTTTAGCTTTGCCAAAGGATTGGGTTGCTATATCTAGGGGAGACATGATATCATCCAAGCTTGAGATGGCTTCTGGTTGGCTCATTCCAATTTAGTTGCCCCAAGATTGGAGAGCTTTTTGAAGTGAAATTTCTGGCATGTGATGTGGTCAATGATGGAGCCAAGATTCCAAAGGTTAAATCTGCTACAATTCTCTGAAGATCCTTAATCATGCTCAACATCTCAAAAGTAGTGGGTTCGGCCATCAGTGCTCTCAATGTATTTTGGATTGATTAGGCTAGGCACTTTCGAGTGGGCTAGAATTTAATTGGGCTATTTTAGAGTTCAATTTTTGGGGTTTGAGAGAATTGAGGTTCATTGCATCCATCATACACAAGTTAATGCCTTATGGAATGAACAGCTCAGGCTTGGGGAAAACGGATTGGAGTGATGTATATATTAGGTTTGTAGGTGGATGGCAATGTATGGATTAGGTTGAGGTTAGGAGATGGTAGTGCATGGTCATGAGTTGACAATGGGTTAGTGGTGGCATGGGCTTTTTTTGGTAGAGCTGTCATCTCATTGTCAGTAAGATCCTAAATCTTTTTATGAATGTAGATACAATAGTCTGTATTATGATCGATTTATTGGTGGTAAGCACAGTATTTGGTAGGGTCATGTCGTGGTGGAAGAGGACTTGGGAGGAGTCGAGGGTCTAGGAGCTATAGGTGTCCTTTTTCTAGTAGAATTTTCAAGGCTTAAGATAGTTGCATATAAAGAGGATGAAAACTTCAGGCTTGGGGCCGAGTTGAAGGGGTTAGGTTTAGGTTATTATCAGCAAAAGGGTTTTTGGTGGGAGTGGTAACAGTGCTTACTTTTGAGAGTTTCACAGCTATACTACTACTAGTAGTAGTAGTATTGGAACTGCAAACAACATTTTTCCTCATAGGCTCATTATCTTCCACAATGATCCATTGTCTGATGGCATCCTCAATTTGAACCCCAATTTCATGGAGGTCCTTAAAGTTAAAAGTGAGAGAACTATCATTTTCTAGAATAGTCTTCCATGCCGATTTGTAACAACCATACATACTTGATCTTTCTCCAGATGCTTGTTTTCCATCATAGCTGCCTTTGCCTTCTATCTAGTAATCAAGGCTACAAAACTTTCGTTTGGTTCCTGACAGGTCGCTTCTAATTCCTAGGTGGTCACTTCGATCTGAGTGTTGTATGCATATTGAGTGATGAAAGCCTCAGCTAATTCTTCCCAACTCTGTTTCATCGAGTCTTCTAGCTTCTCATACTAGATGGCAACCACTCCTGATAGAGTTTGTCTAAATAAAGATAGCTTTTCCGAACAAGTCAAACTATAGGCTTCAAAACATCAGAAAATAGGCGGATATGCACCATGGGGTCACCAAATCCATCGAATCTATCAATATGTGGCATCTTGAATCGTTCAGGCAACTTTATAGTTGTTTTCGTAGACCCATCTTTGAGGTCTAGGATGGAGTTGATTCCTTGTGACCTTTTAAACATTTTTTATAGCCTTGCTAATTTTAGCATAGTCACATCAAATTCATTCATGTCCATGGGGAAAAGTTATCATGTTCGTTGTGGAAGGGGAAAAGGTTCTCCCGAAGGTTGTGCAAGAACCCTCAAATCTATTTGCAAGTTAGGCTTAAGAAATTCCTTAGGTGGTGGAGGTGGATTTCGATGAGTCACTGGAGGTGGTTGGGTAGTGGATGCCCCAGATGGGCGTCGCAATTTAGCGAGAGCATCACCTTGGATGGCAACCGTATTGGCAATGGTATCCATGCTTCAATGAAGAGCCAAAAGCATGTCTACTATATTTTCTAGAACCTGAACCATCATTGGTTCTAGTGAATGGATTGGCGATGATCCAGTTGGTGAAGGAAGGGTACTTTGAATAGTCTACCAGTGCGAGTCTTACAAAAGTTGGGGGATATTGGACCACTCTAAAACTATAGTGCCACACTACCTTGCAAAAATAAAACAGAACCCCCAATCAAAATTTCAGCAGTATTCTGTCTCAACTGATCACTGCTAATGCATGCTGAAAAACTCAACCCCACAAATTGAAATACCTGAACTACTTCTCTGAATCTGAGAATCCCTGTATAGATCCCATACATTGCACATAGCACATAGCAAGAAAGAGAACAAACACCCCTATGGGGGGTAGGGTCATGTCCTAATTTTGGAAGATACTATAACTCACTATATGTAGAAGGTTAGCTCTACTCTAGGGGTTAAAGTCAAGGTGACATCACAAAAGAGCCTTTATTAATAACCAGTTAAGATCCCAAGAAGCCGAAAGAGTCAATATAGCCTCTCTTTGAAGTCTGATAACCTTAGATAGCGGAGCTACCTTTTTGACAGATCTTGAAAAGTATTAACACAAGGTCTTAGAAATAACATGGACATAGGTATAGTGTCACAAAAAGCTTGCTTGTGTTCCCACCAATATCTGGGTAACACAAGGACTTTAAGTGCACCAATGCATGCAATGCAATGAACATATAATTGAAAACAAATGTCATGTTATGGAGTTCGAGTCAATATTTCATAAAATTTCTAGTAGAGTCGCCAAAAATTGTAGCATGCCCGATGGGTACTTGTGTACATTAAATAGTTCGAACCCTCGATCTCTTTGATCTAGTCTCACAAATGCAATGTGAAACATAGAGGAGAGTCCAAATCTGGTAACTTTTGTAGAAAATCCATTTTATTGCAAAACCTTTGCTAGAAATGGACTGCATCACCAAATCTTAGAGTCACCACCTAATATTTTAGAAAATTAGGAAACCCGTGACTCATGCCAAGGCCACTGTTTATCGTAGCCAAAGATGTCTTAGTTCGGAACCTTATGTATAAGGTGTGAAGGTCTTCAGTTGAACACCTCCACTCACCTGATCAAAGATCGACCTCTACTAAACTATGATAAGAGTTTTATTAACTTTAGATGTTCATGTTTCGATTAATTTAATAAAACCTAAAATTTACTGCGTGAAGCAAATAAGTATGGACTATGCCATTCATTTTCGAACAATTTGATTTCATGCATTTTGAAAGAGTTTTGAAGATGTACAACTTAAAGAAATTGAGTTTACAGGCATGAAAATCAACATCATTCCAAATTAAGCGACATAACCTCCATCCACTAGCATTCATACAATAATATCAAGTAAGCAAGTAGCCACATGGTAGGATGCTAAACATAGTAAGAAAAACACTAATGCAAAACAAAGTTACATATTTACATATTTACCGACTTTCCACTAATGCAAAACATTAAAGTATAAAAACTTACATATTTATCGACTTTCCACGAACAAGTACAAAACAAAGTTAGCAAAATATACATGATCTCATATACAAAACCCTAATGCAATTCACTCATGAAATACAACTAAAGGTTTGGCTTTTAATATATGATATGCGAATCATCTTAAGAACATATGGTAGCGCACATAATCACATAAGAATTGATTAAATCCATATATGCAAATATAGCCAAATCAAGATGCATGAAACATGGATGCAAAGCATGGATATGATAAAAAAAAAGACAAAATATAATACCTATATACAAATAAAGAAAGCAAGTAAAAGAATGCGATAGAAAAAAGCGAAGCGGAGAATTATTTCAACATTTGAATAAATAATTACAAACTAAATGAGATGAAGATGAAGAAAATATTACAACAAAATAAAAACCTTATAAAACTCTCAAATGAAAAAAAAATAAAGGATGTAGGTCTTGAGGATCGCCAAAAAATAGTATGCTTAATGCCGGAAGACTACTTTGTTCCATCCACCGGAAGTTAGCCGACCAGCTAAATAATTAGCCGGCCAACCAACTAGGCCTAGCAAAACCTGTTTTGTTGCAACACTGAGAAAAGAACAAACTAGGAATATGTAGGCGGCTCAACTAACTACTTCTAGTTAGATTACAACAAAATTAATATGAAATCAAATACAAGACAGAAAATGAAAGAAATTGAAAATTCACTTTCCAAAAAAAGAATAAGCTTCTTGATTTCCAAACTTCCTCAAGGTTGTGAATCATGTTCTCAATCCTCACTTCAAAAGCTAGGAATTTGAGCTAGAATGGTGGCTTTAGACAAGTATGTTTATAGGAAATGATCACTCTTTAAGTTACTTGAACTTGGCAAGGGTTCTTTGAGCAAAGCTTTAGCACTTCGTTTCAATGAATTTCTTGAGTGGTGTTTTGCAATGGAAGATAAGATATATGGAGGCTAAGACAATTTTACTATTTTGGCAACATAACTCTCTCTTTTTCAAAGTCTTCTTTTATTTCTCAAACTCCAATATTCTCCTCTCAAACTCATCATCCCCTCTACACTTCTTCTCTCAATTTATCTCCCAAAATTCAATACTTATGCTCTCCTTATATAGGCAATGTAAGTGGAGTAATGATGGAAGACAAAATGGAGCATTAAGGAAGATAATGGAGCAAATGGAGCACAAATTGAGCTAATGGAAGACAAAATTTGAGCATTACCTTCAATGGGTAGAGCACTGGGCAATAGAGGCTATGTATGCATTCAATACATGAATCGGTTAGAAAATGGGGTTATGAAGTGCCCTAACCGAGCAAACAAAATCTGGTGGAAACTACCTCTGGGTGGTCAACCAGCTAGAGAGAAAAATGCCCATTTTGCTTCGGTTTAGTCCACCTTTGTTCCAGTGCACAACGGGTCTAAACCACTTGGCTAAAGCAGGCTTAGGGTTGAGAGTAAAACTCAAATTCTATCTTTTTTACTGAGGATTTGTGAGAAATACATTCTTATTTTATCATCGCGTCAAAAGAAAACGCCCAAGTCTTTGGGTCGGTCAAAATGGGGTGTCCTAGAATATATTAGAGTGTTGCTCACGAACCTATGCATAATGGGAACCATTCATTTTGACTAAAATAGCCTCTTAAATCTTTGTGTAGGGAAACTTCCCCTTGAAACCTATTATCGACCACAAACTAGTTATGATTGATTTTGTTATCCAAAAGTAACCTAAGAGAGTGGGTGAATTAGGTTTCTACAAATTACAATTAATAATACCCAAATAAAAATTACAACTAGCACAACAAATAAATATAGCTAATGAAACAAAGATGACTTGGAAAATCACAATGAGAGAATATCAATTAAGTAGTTTTAGCAAAAATACAGTGTTTGATTTTTTCCTTTAACAGATTGTGATTTAGATAAGTAAGCAATTATAACTAACACATAATGGAAGAAAACTAACAGATAGCTATATGTAGTGAATGAAGAGATTTGATGGTTAACACTAGTGATCTAATAACTATATCAGTTTATGAATTTAGCACAATCAGTATATGAGATATAACTATAACAGTTGAACAAAATAAAGAGATAATAGAGAGGGAGGCAAACAGATTTATAGTGGTTCGGCTTCAACAAAGCCTACATCCACTTCTCAAGCTTCACTTGAGATTTTCCACTGTCCTCTAACTTCACAGGGGTGCTAGCAACCTCTTCACAAATGGAGCAATCCATAACAGATTTTACACAGACTTTTCAAGTCCAAACCCTTGCCCTCTTTAGCTGATTCTCAATCACACTCAAAGAGTCAAGAACACTGAGTGTACTACACTCTTACAAGATTGAAATGAAGTTTTTTTCTTTCAAAGAAAGCTACAAGAGTTATCTCTCAAAGATAGATATACAAGTTGAAGCTTTGATTTTTTTTTTTGTAAACCTCACACATGTAAGATAAGCTTAAAGCTATAAGCCTCTATGTATAATTTCTGAGAATAAAATGAAAACCAAATGAAGAACTCCTCAGATAATTAGAGAAAATGAGATTGACGAAAAATCAGAAAATGTTCTCTTGCTTGTGTTGTTGCTATATTTTTTCTTCAGTAGGAGAACTTCTATTTAAGGAGAAATTCATCGACCATTGTATGTTGCATGTGTTGAGAAAATTAAGTGCGATTTTGATTAAATCTACTCTACTCAATCTTACATTTCCTAGACTTTCAAATGTTGAATGATGAGTTAAAAGATGGGTCTGATTTGTGGCAAGTATTTTGAAAAAGATTGCAGCACAGAGTGGTCATCCACCCAAATGTCCCAGATGAAGTTTTATTCTTGGTGGTCATTCACCCAGATGTCCTTTCAGATGTCCGGTCAAGTCCCGATCGTCAAGGATGACTGTCACAGTTGTCAAGTATACTGTTGGTTTGACAGTTTGAGCGAAGCAAAACTGAATTGGAGCAAAACTGGGCCAAAATGTCATGGTTGTTCATCTGGCTAGACGTTCGGCCAATCGTCCCCCTGGACATCTGGAATGAAATTCGGCCGGGTCACAAAACCCACGGTCAGGCTTAATAACCCATGGTCGGATGGTATTGTAATATGGCTGGATGTGCTTCTGCTGCTTTGGTGCGCTGGTTTTGTACCTATTTTAGCCTCATTTTGTACAAGAAGGGCATGATTAGTATATAAGCAATGATCAAAATATCATGGAATAAATTATACTAATTCAATCTATTTTCTCCTTTCAAATAAATTAAAACAAAGTTAAAACAAAAACAAAAACAATCATCAAAATACAAAAGGTCTTACAATCTCCCCCTTTTTGATGATGGCATAACATGATGCTTTGATTTGTTTGGGACAAAGAAAAGATCCCCCTAAAATCATGCTCCCCTTGAATGATTGCATTTTCTAGATATAAGCATGTTAGTACAGTCGCAATCAATTCAAGCACATAAATAGATTGAGATACCAAAAACAATGACAGCAAACATAATATGATTTCTCCCCCAATTTATAACATATATTTCTCCCCGAAAGTATATATCATTGCTTTGTTTAACAAACCATCACAAATTCTCCCCCTGTGACATTATGAAAAACACATAAAGGATGGATTTCACAATGTATCATAAGTGCCGATAAATGCCATGAGTGCATAAGGAGAAATGAACTAGATCAAATGATTGTTCATGAAACACACAATCTATTTTAGCAAGAAAATATGGCATAAATCTTGAAGCAATAAGTTCATCCATTTTGAGAAATTCATGCTATCTCAAGTAATCAAACAAATTTTAGCATAAGCATCAATTTCAATATCAAGCAAGAGCATAAGTCTGATACCAAAGAAAAAAAAAATGCTCATATAAACAAAAGTAGAGCAATTGAGCAAAATAGCAAACAAGCAAGGATATAAATCAAATTCAAGCAAGGTCCAACAGTTTGATCAATGATATGTGAAGCATATTGAGCATGGTTCAAACTAAAAATCACCATACTAAGGATATGTATTGAACAATAAGCAAAAACTAAAGGTTTGCAACAAAACAGAGAAGATTTTTAGCATAAAGACACAAGTATGAGAATTTCAAAATATTGCAAATTCTAAGAGCATATATCTAATTTGGTGGAAATGTTTGAGTGTGTTTGATAACATTCAAATGATATGAGTGTTTCCATATCAATGTAATAGTACACATGCCTCATTTTAAGAAAAATCTCAAGTTTCACATTCTCAACAAAAACTTTAAATTGAATTCGACATTCCAAGTTCACCACAGATAAAATTGAAACGTTCCTCGCTTGGGGGTTTTGTGAAAATATCTGCCAATTGCTTGTTGGTGTTTACAAATTCAAGAGCAATATCCCCTTTTTAAACATGATCTCTTAAAAAATGGTGTCGAATTTGAATATGTTTTGTCCATGAGTGTTGAACTAGATTTTCGCTTAAGTTGATGGCACTAGTATTATCACATTTACTAGGGATATGATCATAATGCAAATCAAAGTCCTCTAATTGTTGTTTCATCCAAAGTACTTGGGCACAACAACTTCCAAAAGTTATATATTCAACTTCAGCCATTGATAAAACAACAGAATTTTGCTTCTTGCTAAACCAAGATACTAATGAGTTACTAAGGAAATGACAAGTATCACTAGTGCTTTTTCTATCAAGTTTGCCCCAGGAAAAGTTGGCATTTGAGTAACTAACCAAATCAAATGCAAAATTTCTAGGATAAAACAGTCCCAAATTTGGAGTGCTAACAAGATATCTAAAAATTGCTTTAACAACACTAAGGTGTGATTCTTTAGGATTGTATTGGTATCTAGCACACATGCAAACACTAAACATAATATGAGGTCTACTTGCGGTTAAATAGAGAAGTGAGCCAATCACACCTCGATATTTAGTTTGATCAATAGATTTACCCTTTTCATCCTCGTCTAATTTAATTGAAGTGCTCATAGGTGTTGTGGCTAATTTGGAGTCATTCATATCAAACTTTTTGAGTAATTCCTTGATATAAATTTATCTCTCAATTTGTTTGATTTGAAGCCCAAGGAAGCAATTTAGCTCTCCCATCATGCTCATCTCAAATTCTCCTTGCATACACTTAGCAAAATCCTTAAATAAAGCTTCACTAGTAGCACCAAATATGATATTATCTACATATATTTGCACAATAAGTAAATCATCATTTTGGTTTTAACAAAAAGTGTTATGTCAATCTTTCCTCTAGTAAAATCATTTTCAATCAAAAATTTGCTCAAATGTTCATACCATGCATGAGGTGCTTACTTCAAACCATATAAAGCTTTTGAAAGTTTAAACACATGATTTGGAAAAGCATGATTTTCAAAACCCGAAGGTTGTTTGACCTAAACCTCTTCATTTATGAAACCATTTAAAAATGCACTCTTTACATCCATTTGATAAAGTTTAAAATCTCTAAAACATGAAAAGACAGGTAACATGCGAATGGCTTCTAATCTAGCTATCAGAGCAAAGATTTCATCGAAATCAATACCTTCTTCTTGATTATACCCGTGTGCTGCAAGTCTAGCTTTGTTTGTTACAATGGTGTCGAATTCATCAAACTTGTTTCTAAAGATCCATTTGGTGCCAATAATGGTATGATATTTAAGTTTTGGTACTAGTTCCCAAACCTTGTTTCTTTTAAATTGGTTGAGCTCCTCATGCATAGCCATCATCCAATGTTCATTGAATTCGGCTTCTTGAAAGTTCTTTGCCTCAATCTGTGAGAGAAAAGCAAAATTACCACAAATATTTCTAGGTGCAGAGCTAGTGGCGATACCTTTGGTGGGATCTCCAAGGATTAAATCCTTAGGGTGATTGTGAACAAACTTCCATTCTCATGGAAAATCATTATTGTTTCCTCCTTCTTCTTGAGGTGGGAGAATAGGTTGTTTAACTTCTTCGTTTACCTCACATGGTTGGTCCTCTTCTTTGTAGATGCTTGAATCTTTCCAATTCTACAACATCACTAGCAACCTGCTTTGGAGAAAAGATGCTAGTTTCATCAAATGACATATGTATAGATTCTTCAACGACAAGAGTTCTTTTATTAAAAACACAATAAGCTTTACTAGTTAAAAAATAGCCAAGAAAGATTGCTTCATCAGATTTTGAATCAAATTTACCCAAGTTGTCCGTACCATTATTATGCACATAACATTTATAACCAAAAACATGCAAGTGATTAATCTTGGGCTTTCTATCATGCCAAAGTTCATAGGGAGTCTTTTTAAGAATAGGTCTAATCAATGCACGATTTAAAATATAGCATTCGGTTTGAACGGCCTTGGCCCAAAAATATTTAGGAAGATTATTTTTGCAAAGCATTGTTCTACTCATTTCTTCTAAGGTTCTATTCTTTCTTTGTACTACACCATTTTGTTGAGGAGTTCTAGGTGCTGAAAAATCGTGTCCAATTCCATGCTCATCACAAAATAATTCAAAATTTTCATTTTCAAGTTAGTATTAGTAATAAGAAAACATTTTTCATTTTGAATTCTATAACAAAGTTTTGTGAAAGAGGAAAAGGTTTCATCTTTGTGTGTTAAAAACATAACTCATGTAAATCTAGAAAAGTCATCAACAACAACAAGACAATAATGTTTACCACCAAGACTAGATGTCCTTGAGGGACCAAATAAATCCATATGCAATAGTTGTAAAGGTCTAGAGGTGGAAATATGAGCTTTTGATTTAAAAGAAGTTTTGGTTTGTTTTCCTTGCTGACAAGCACCACAAAGTCCATCTTTTTGAAAATTAATTTTTGGAAGTCCAACGACCAAATCATTTCTCAAAAGTTTAGCAATTAGATCCATACGAGCATGACCGAGTCTTCTATGCCATAACCAACTATTATCATTACTAGAAAATAAACATTTAACATCACTTAGCATAGAGATTATTGAGATGAAAACATAAACATTATCAAGGCAATTTCCAACAAAAAGTGCTTTGTGATCAATTGTACTTTTAATTGTGCAATGTGATTTATCAAAAATAACTCTATTACCCTTATCACATAATTGGCCAATACTAAGTAAATTATGCTTAAGTCCATCTACAAGTTGCACATTTTCAATAGAAGGGTTAGGAGAGATACCAATGCTACCAATACCAATGATTTTTCCTTTCTTATTATCTCCAAAAGTGACAAATCCTCTGTCTTTGGATGATAAAGTAGTAAAAAACGATTTGTCTCTGGTCATGTGTCTAAAGCATCCACTATGAAGGTACCACATTCCTTCTTTAGCTTTGGACTTAAGGCATACCTATAATAAAACAATCAAATATTGGATTTTGGTACCCATGATTTTTTAAGTCCTTCTTGGTTAGTAATATTAGTACCTTTTATAATCCAAATCTTTTTAGTTCCCATATTCATATTGTTTTTAAATGGACAAATAGATATGTAATGACCTTTCTTTCTACAAAAAATGACATGTAATATGAGGGTGTGTCATGGGAGGTCCTTTTTCAAAAATAGTGTTGAGTTTCTTTTGTTTGTTAAAAGGATCATATCCAATGCCTGTCTTATCAAAAACACACCTTTGACTACCAAGAAGTTTGTTGAGATTATCTCTTCCTTTTACAAAATTTTCAAGAGTTTTATTCAAATCATGAACACAGTTTTTTCAAAACAATTTTCTCACTTGAAACAGTGTCAAGGTCATTTTTCAATGTAATGTTCTCCTTGTTTAATTCATCCACATTACTAGATAAAGAGCAACTAATTTCTTTAATCCATTATTTTTAGCACATACTTTTCTATATTCATCAAGTAATTCATTGAAAGAACTTTCTAATTTATCATAACTAAAATTTACCTCATCTTAAGTGAATTCTTCTTCTTCAAGAGTCATGAGACACAAGTTGGCAACTTTATCACTAAAGCTATCATCACTTTCTCCGCAAGCTGCCATCATGGCCTTCTTGTTCCTTTTGTAGCCTTTGCCAAGTTTCTTCAATTTTGGACAATCTATTTTCATGTGTCCCAGATTTTTGCACTTATAGCAAATGATAGGTTCCTTGTTTTGGATGTCAACGTTGTTGTACTCTTTCTTGAAGGGTCTTTTACCTCCATGATTGTTCTTCTTGTAGTTCTTCTTGAGATTTCTACTAAACATAGCATATTCTTTATCTTCACTAGTGTCCTCATTTTTTTCTTCATGGGATGAGGCTTTGAAAACAATTCCACTCTTTTTTTTGTCCTTAACGTCCTTATGTCCTTTCATAGTGATTTCATGAGTCATTAGAGACCCTATACATCTAATCCAAGAATTGATAAGTTCTTTACTTCAATGATTGCAATGACTTTAGCCTCCCAATTCTTTGGTAAACACCTAAGAATTTTTCTCACCAACTCATTGTTAGTATATGTTTTGCCAAGAGAATTCAAAGAATTTACAATTTCAGTAAATCTAGTAAACATACTTGAAATAGATTCATCGGAATTCATGTTAAACAATTCATAACTATGAACAAACATTTCAATACGAGATTCTTTAACTTGGTTAGTGCCTTCATTTGTTACTTCTAGTTTGTCCCAAATTTCTTGTGCTGTGCCGCAACTAGATATTCGATTATACTCTTTAGAATCGAAACCACATACAAGAGTGAGTTTGGCTTTGGTATTGGCTTGCAGTAGTCTATGATCCTTCTCATCACATTCATCTTCGGTTTTAGGTACACTAACATTGTCCACTAATTTGGTATGGATTTTGGGACCTTTGGTGACTATAATCCACATACCATAATCGGTGGCTTGAAGATAAAGGGTCATCTTATCCTATAATTATTTCCATCAAACAAGGGTGGCCTATTTATGGCTTGACCTTCAATAGTGCTAGTACTAACTATGATTGCCATGGATCAAAATCTCTTCAATGGTTAAATCTAAATAAGAGTTCCTAACTCCGATACTAATTGTTACCCAAAAAGGAACCTAAGAAGGGGGTGAATTAGGTTTCTACAAGTTAAAATTAATAATACCCTAATAAAAATTACAACTAGCACAACAAATAAATATAGCTAATGAAACAAAGATGGCTTAGACAATCACAATGAGAGAATATCAGTTAAATAGTTTAAGCAAAAATACAGTGTTTGATTTTTCCCTTAACTGCTTGTGATTTAGAGAAGTAAGTAATTACAACCAACACTTAATGGAAGAAAACTAACAGATAGCTATATGTAGTGAATGAAGAGATTTGATGGTTAACACAAGTGATCTAACAACTATATCAGTTTATGAATTTAGCACAATAAGTATATAAGATATAACTATAACAGTTAAACAAAATAAAGAGATAAGGGAGAGAGGCAAACAGATTTATAGTGGTTCGACTTCAACCAAGCCTACATCCACTTCTCAAGCTTCACTTGAGATTTTCCACTATCCTCTAGCTTCATAGGGGTGCTAGCAACCTCTTCACAAACGAGACAATCCTCTACAGATTTTATATAGACTTTTCAAGTCCAAACCCTTGCCCTCTTTAGTTGATTCTCAATCACACTCAAAGAGTCAAGAACATTGAGTATACTACACTCTTACAAGATTGAAACAAAGTTTTTTTTTTTTTTATTTTAAAGAAAGCCATAAGAGTTATCTCTCAAAGATAAATATATATAAGTTGAAGCTCTGATTTTTTTGTAAACCTCACACAAGAAAGATAAGCTTAAAGCTATAAGGCTCTATGTATAATTTCTGAGAATAAAATGAAACCCAAATGAAGAACTCCTCAGATGATCAGAGAAAATGAGATTGATGAAAGATCAAAAAAATTTCTCTTGCTTGTGTTGTTGCTATATTTTTTCTTTAATAGGAGTACTTCTATTTAAGGAGAAATTCATTGACCGTTGTATGTTGTGTGTGTTGAGAAGATTGAGTGAGATTTTGGTTAAATCTACTCTACTCAATCTTAAATTTCCCAAACTTTTAGATGTTGAATGATCAGTTGAAAAATGTGTCTGATTTGTGGCAAGTATTTTGAAAAAAAGTCATTGCAACACAGAGTGGTCGTCCACCTGGATGTCCCAGATGAAGTTTTGTTCTTGGTGGGCATCCACCCAAATGTCTGATCAAGTCCTAGTCATCAAAGATGACTGTCACAGTCGTCAAGTATACTGCTGGTTTGTCAACAAGAGCAAAACAGAACTAAACTGGAACAAAACTAGGCCAAAATGTCATGGCCGGTTATCTAGCCGAATGTCTCGCCAGATGTTCAGAATGAAATCTAGCCAGGTCACAAAACCCACAGTCGGGCTTAATAACCCAGGACCAAGTGGTCCTATAATGTGGCAGGATGTGCTTCTGCTACTCTGGTGCATTGGTTTGGTACCTGTTTTAGCCTCATTTTGTACTCAAGAAGGGCATGATTAGTATATAAGCAAGGATCAAAATATCATGGAATAAATTATACCAATTCAATCTATTTTCTTCGTTCAAATAAATCAAAACAAAGTTAAAACATAAATAAAAACATTCATCAAAGTACAAATGGTCTAATAGATCTATGAGCGTTAGTCCAAATGTTGGCTCCTTCTAGCATTGTCGGACTCTTGAATCCTGAGTTACCTAGATTTCAAGGATGAAATTTTGTTAGTGGGGGAGATTGTAATGGCTCAGCCCGAGATCCGACCCTTATTATTGTTTGTACAAAGATGGTTGTATTAAAAAAGTTTTCTATCAAAGATTCTATTTAGCCTGAAAATTTTCTAAGTGTAAAATTAGATTTTTCACAATTTGCGATTTAGAAAATTATTTTTGGCGGTTATTGTTCCTTATATATTAAATAGTCTAATTTGATTTTATGGGATTTTTCTACAAGATATTAACAACTTTACTTCAACGCTAAACTTAGAAACTTCAGTCGAAAATTTATTTTTGTACTAAAACTGGGGGAACCACTTTTTGATTTAATTAGATTTTGATTTTTTTTGTATTTTTCTTTGAATCCAAATGGGGGGGGGGGGGTATTTCCTTATTTACATTGTAAACTGAAATAAATGAAATATAAATGTAAGAGGCTAAATGAAAGCATTACTTACATATGGAAATAAAGTCAATGTGTTGGGAGTGCCTTAGGAGCTGAGCTCTGTGACTTGCCGTGTCCTGGGTGACCGCTCGAGCGGTTGGTTTACAGCTTGAGCGATGAAGGGGGTGCATCTAGTATTTTGCTCTGCAGACTGAAATGCTAAGAGCCTAAGAGCTTAAGTTCATCGCTCGAGTGGTGAAAAGACCGCTCGAGCGGTCTCCGCGATATCAACAACTTAAACGTTGCATTGTTAGATAATTTATTTCTATTTTTATTTTTCTCTTCCTCTCCTCTCTCCTTAACTTTGAAAACCCTAATTTACTCTCTCTAAATATCTCACTTTTCACCAGGATCCAAGCCTAAACCTCTTGTAAAAGACGAAGACTACGTGGAGACCTTGATTTTTACCATTTGGATTGCGATGTCATTGAAGTTCTTGCTTGGGTCTTTGTTGTTTGCTCTCAATCTTGAGGTAGGGGATTCTCTTAACTACATATATTTATGATTTTGTGTGATTTTGTAACATTTTGGGGTTATTGGTTGTTATGAGTTAGAAAACTTTGATCGAAGGTTGTCCATGTACAAAAATGACTCAAATTTTTTAAATGTCTTGAATGTTTTGACATATTGATGAATAATATTTGATGATTTGTGGATTTGATAAAGAAATTAGGAAAACCCCCAATTTTCTCGAAACTCTAGATTTGTGATTTTTAATGTAAAAGAGGGTTTCAACTAAATGGTACTTTATGTTGAAATTTCAATTGATTTTCCTTAAATATATGTAAGTGTGATGAATTTTTAATTTACGATGATGTTATTGAGGATTCATGGAAGTTGAATCATGTGGAAACTTGGGAATGTCGGAAGGATGTAAAGTTAATATTTTACATGAAATTATTGTTGGTAATGAGAAAGACTTTGTTACGAACTAAACCCGCCCCTAGATGTTTGGATCATAACTGGCTAGTAATCACGAGATTACCTACAGCCTCAGACTGAAATTCAAAACATAATTAAATATATGGGACCAAAAGCGAAAAGAAACTAATAAAACTGTCTAATGAGTTGTGCATATATGGCATAAACAAAAACATTTACATGTTAATAACTCACATTCATACAAATACGCTTTGATTACACATTCATTTTAGACTTCTTGTACAAAGCTTAAACAAAAAGGTATTATTCAAGAACTTACAAACTTAAACTTCTTAAAAACAAAAGATGGTCAAACATGTCCAATAAAAACAAAACAAAAGACAAAAGCCCCAAGCCCCTTTCGAGAGGCATTCCATAGCTGACATCACAAAACTTGGGTAATCTTCCACATGGTTCACTAGGGATGGACATCCCGCTGCTCAATTACATACATATATAACGAAGTGAGCTAAAACCCAGTGAACAGCATCAAAGTAAAGAGGTTACATAAATGAGATTTATTATTCAACATAATTATTCTCATATTCAAATTCTTCTCATAGCAGAATGACCTCGGGTCCAAAACTTGACAGAACGACCTCTGGTCTAATATATCACAGAAGTACAGGACAAAATAGATCATACTTTGTGGAATGACCTTGGGTCCAATCAATTACAGCTGTACAATGACTATTTGGTCAACACATAACAAATATATCAAACTTATTAGATAATCAAAACCACCTTGGGTCTACTTTATCAGATATACAGAATGACCTTGGATCCATTATACGGATTCACATTTAGTCAATTCCATTTGCAAATATCATGTTGATCAAACAGATAGAAACTCATTCATATTCACAAAATCATAAGTTTAGAAGAGCTTACTACATCGGAAACATATAGAAAATAACATATATTAAAATATTCTTACTAAGATATTACTAATAGGGATTTGATTGTTGACACGGCTTCGTGGATCAACCTACACAATACATAACACATAATAAACATTGCAACACATTGCTTAATTGAATCATTCTTAACTTATCCAATTCCTTTAAGTCCATTTATAGCTTATTAATTCATTCATGAGGCTTAATTCATGCCTAAGAATGCTTGGAAAGAAATGGAAGTACAAATATGAACAAATTGCAACTTTTCAAAATATGCTAAAATAGGACAGTTTGCTCGAGCAGACCACATATTTTGCAAAAGTATAGGATGGTTGGAATGTAGGCTCAATGATGGCTCGAGCTATGTGTGAAACAAGCTGAGGTCGTTGGAACGAACACTTGGTTGCACGAGCAGTCGGCAAAATTCTATAAAACAACTGGATGCTTGAAATCTAGGCTCGATGGCTGCTCGATCCAAATGCAATGAAGGTCGCTCAAGCAGTCACTTGGTTGCTCAAGCCATGCGTAATGTTCTGCAAAAATACTAAGAGATCTTATTGTGCGCTCGAGCGGTGACTTCATCGCTCGAGCGATGGGGCTGAATTATGGGTTTTCAAACGTGAAGAAAAATGTTTCGAGCTTGAATTCAAAGCCAAAACTCTTGCATGACACACGCCAAACCATGAAAATACTTCCAAAAATATGAGTATAAGGTCAATTCCAACCTTTAGCTCAAAACTCCACGATTTCACAAAATTGAAGCATAAAAACTTCACGCATATATGAACTTGACTCAAATTCTTCTTCTACAACTTTCAAAACATGAAATTGAACTTCAAAACTCTTCAAATCATGGATGCATGCATGATACAACTCTCAATTCAAACATAGATAATAAAATTCATGATCAAAATGATGATTCTTCACATAATTATGCATGTATATATGCTAAGCCTCCAAATTCATCATCTTTGAACTATATCTTGTACTTAATCTCATTATCATCTTGAATTCATAAGTTAGATGATTTAAATTCTTGAATTGATGATCAAACTCTTGCCTAGAGTCTTGAATTAAGCTTGTTGTAGCAAAATCTTGAGCTTATTTTCTTAGATCTTCAATTTCATAGCAATTCACCAAGCTTTCTAGCCTCTCTCTCTCTCTCTCTCTAAATTGATCTCGCTCCCTCTCTAGAATCTTCCTCGGTAGATTTTTTGTTTCAAGAATATGATTAGCTTCTAACTTAACATATATATATATATATATTTACATGGTAATTATCTTAAACTAATTAAGCAAGCTTAAGGTTAACTAATCTCACTTAATTCTAATTGATTTTATCTAATTAATTTAATCTGAATCAAATTTTAATCAAACTTCTCCATAGGTTCTAAAAATCATGCCATCATAATTGAACTTATCAATTTAGGTTTCTGAAATCATTAAGCCCTTCAATTTCAGATTTTAAGTAGAAATCCCAAAATATATTTCATCAATGAATAGATATGCATACAAATTACACATCAAACACATAATTAATATTCAAAATTAAATAGATAAAAATACTATGTGATGGGGTTATCACAATATTCCCCCCATAAGAAGTTTGGTCCTCCAAACTTGTATTACCTCGAGTCGGAAACAACTTGGGATACCTTTGTCTCATTTCAAATTCTTTCTCCCAAGTAGCTTTTGTGCCAAATGTTCTTTCCACTCTACCTTAACTGTAGGGATAGCTCTATTCCTCAATTTTTGCACTTGCCGATCAATAATTTGCATCGGTCTCTCTTCGTATTCCATATTGTCATCAAGAGCTATCCGGTGATAATCAATAATGTGAAACAGATACTAGAGGCAACCTCTTAACATCGACACGTGAAACATATTGTGCATTTGTTCCATTCTTGACGATAAAGCTATTCGGTATGCAACTGGACAAAGCCTTTCCAAAATTTGGAATGGCCCAATATACCGAGGTGATAACTTGTCTTTCTTCCCAAATCTTGACTAACTTTTCATCAGTGTCACCCTAATAAACACATGATCACTAGCATCATACTCAAGAGCCCTTCTTCTTTGATTTACATAACTCTTTTGTCGGCTTTGCACAATTTTGAGCCTTTGCTGAATAATCTTAATCGTCTTGGTAGTTGTTTGCACAATTTTGGGCCCAATTAAAACTCTATCCCCGATTTCTCCCCATCAGATCGGAGATTTACATTTCCTGCCATACAAAGCTTCATACGATGCCATACCAATGCTAGAGTGGAAACTGTTCTTGTATGCAAATTCGGCCAACAACAAATAGGTTTTCCAACTACCTTGAAAATCTAGAGCACACATCCGAAGTATATCCTCCAAAGTTTGAATGGTTCTGTCAGACTGTCCATCGATTTATGGATAAAAGGCAATACTTATCGCGACCCAAACCCACCCCTGTAGATTTAGCATCATAACCGACTAGTAATCCAGGGATTACCAAAGGCCTCTGATCTGAATATCATATGATAAGGGGCTACAAAAGAAAATATAGAAATATTCATAGTCCATAGAGCCGTGCAGACATACATGGAACAAAAGCTTCAAATTCGATACGTAAGTGTGACGTTATATAAATACATTAGTCAAACATCATCAAAGCCACATATACAGAATTTCCAAAAACATGTTCAGACAAAATATAAACATCAGAAGCCCCAAAGGCTTGTTTCTTAAAAACTTGATCGGATCCCAAAAGGGAACCTCCACGGGAGGCATGGTGGCTAATTAACTCAAACTCTCCAGGCAACAGCTTAGGCCTAGTCACGTGCTTGCTCACCTATTGTAGACCCGACTTTTTTCACGTGCCCCCCCTCTCGAAGAGGGCGCGAATTTGGTCTTACTATAGTTCGGACTCCTGTCACGGTTCTGAATCTAATCTCACAAACTGTAATGTGCTGATAAACACCAAAGAGTCCAAATTTGGCAATTGGTTTTGGAAAATCAATTTTGAATAAAAAAAGTGCCAAACATGGATTGCTTTGCCAAATTACAGAGTTGCCACCTAAATATTTTGTTTTGGGGAAATTTAGGAAACCCTGACTCGTGCCTAAGGCCACGTGTCCGTCATCACCAAAGTTGCCTCAGCTCGGGAACTTGGGTACGAGAGGGGAAGGTCATGCAATGAGCACCCCCGCTCGCCCGATCAAATGATCGGCCTCTACTAAGCATAATATGTTGTTTGATAAACACATCTATTCCTATTCCGATTATTAGCTAACTTTACTATGTAATGCGTACAGCATACAAGTATAGACTCAATCATGAGAATTGGAATAAAACATCTCATGTTTGTTTTTGAAAATGGTTTGAAAGTGCTACTCGCAAGTAGGCTAAAGCGCGGATTTTCCACCCTCAAGTGGGCTTGAAAACATGATTTTGCCACTTTGCAAAGTGGGCTTAAAACTTACATTTGATGAATTGTTCCAATTCAAGCAATCAAGCCTCCATCCACAGGCATTCAAGCAGTTAAGCACTTAAGCAAATAGCCTCATGTCAAGCATGCTGTCATGGCAACACTCACACTCATGCAAGTATACTCAAGCGTAAATACTTACAGTGTACTTCGAGCCAAAATAGAAAACTAGTTAGAAATCATGCATGATCCTAACTATGTTAACAATGCCTAATGCAACACATGCAATAACGCAACTAATAGGCTCGGCTATCTAAGATGGCATATGAATGCAACAATTTGATACATGTATTCAAATAGGTATTGAAATACAATGCAGTTTGAATGATGCGCCGAGCCCGGTGCATGCAAGACAAACGAATGATGCACGCAGGCAAACATAAGGATGCTAATCAAAACATGCCTTAAAACTAACCATCGAAAGCTGATAAGTAAAATGGAGAAAGAAGTGGGGTTGGAAGACATGCACACACACATATGCATGCTTATTACAACATTGCGCCCTCACGAAGGAGGGTCCGAATAAATAAGCTAACTAGCTACGCTAAACTAAGCTACTTATTACAAAACAACTAATTAACTAACTTAGCTAATTAATTATTACAAACCAAATGAGATTGAATAACTAGCTAATCTAAGCTAATTAGAATATTACAAAGACGAATTGAATTAGCTAAACACATTAACTAATTAATTACAAAACCAGTAAATTAACTAGCTAAGTAAAGCAGTAAAATGGCCTCGGGGGAGGGAGACATGCATGCTCGGTGTGCTTCGCCTGAAAACGCATTGCCTTGGCATGAGTTGCCTCTGTTTGCACTTACTGTGATCTCAAAACATTATATGAACTTCCAGGTTGCATCTGCCCCAACACAGGAACATTTTGGACAATTTCTCCTGCAGGTGGCTACTTCAACTGGCCGGTCGACCAGTACAAGTGGTCGACAGGCTAGTGCAGGTGGCTGGCCAGCCACTTTTCTTTCCAAAATCCTACCTTTGCTGCAACAGGGAGCAATAGAGCCAAAGCAATGTATTTGGCTAGAAATGTGTGTACTACCACCCTCCTTATCATGTCTCAAGCTCAAAGGAGTGTGGTACTTGGCTCTCGAGCCACCAATCAAGCATCTCAATGCATGATGGCCCAAAAACCAAGCTTGTACATGCTTAGTGAATGTGCACATAAGACTTAAAGTGTCGTCAACCTATCATGCATGCTCAAGGGTGACAACGACCAAGGAATGCGACACGTTTCATCACTTTGAGTATGAAATGTCTCACATTTCTTGCATTTGGATTAACGTCCGATCCAAACACATGCAATACAACACACATATATTGTCTTGGCATGTTTTACTTTGCTCATTCTTCGTTTACTCATTTACATTACCAAACCATTCCTTAATTGGTTAAGTTCAATGTGAAAGGTCCTCCAATTTGAAAGATGACCTAAGCTTCGAATGCCTAGAGCATGAAGAAAGTATCATGCTATTGGTTAGCAGAAATCCTCAAGGGAGGATTAAAACCAATGGGCATGAATGCCTCAAGTTCATGCTCAAGCCAACAAGGGGCTTAAGACCACTTTCAAGATAAATGAAAGTTTGAAATAATGGAGTGCAATGACACACATTTTAGCACTGAAATAGCATGCTAAGCGACTTAAAAATAATGCAAACAACTCATGTAATGCATGCTCAAAAGCCAAATACATTAAGTTAGTAAAGAGCATCACTCTAGAAGCATGCAAAATCAAACTCAAAGGACCAAACCAACTCTAGACAGACCTCAAATATGTCAAAATAAAGGCCAAAACATGCTGAGATGGAAGTCCATGAGGCAATAAAATCAAGCTCAAGTATTGGCTCACAAACAAGGCATAAGGCTCAACTCACAAAAGCTATGACAGAGTGGAATATGTGAGAATGTGACTATGCTATATACACCAAAATCATGTGAGAAATAAGGCTAAGGCATGCAAACAACTCAAGCAAAGCATGCTAGGGACTTTGAAACTCAAAGCTAGTCAAGGGCCCTTACACTACAACCATCCACAACAAGTCTCACATGGCCAAGACCACTCAAAGAAGAGTTAAAGCATACTAAAAAATTAGCAAAAATGTGCTGGAGTCAAGCTAACACATGCTAGAATGATGGACTAACTCATTAGGCATTCAAGGCCATTAAGCAAGATTACACTACAAGTGTAAGATATAAGCAACAAGTGGCCAAACCAGCCAAAAATAGAGTTAGAGCATGTCCAAAAAGTCACAAAAACATAATTGAACTAAGCTTCAAAAAAGAGAGAAACACATGCTTACTTGGTAGGCCATCAACACATGCCAACAAGACATGAGGAGATGGGACCACCCCTCCCATTTTGGACCTCAAGACCACCTTTCCACCACTGAAATTTCTCTAGAATTCAGTGGTTAAAGGGCCAAAAAGAGATTATTTCAAAAGCTTTAAAGGATGGCACAAAGCTTAGCAAATAAGCAATGAAAGAGGGTAGACCACGCCTAATTCCAACAAGGACTCAAACCAACATTTTTAACACTTAAAAATAGTAGTTTTTTTGTAATTGACAACTAGGCCAAAACAGCATGAAAACGTGGCCCAAACTAGTGTACAAAAACAAGCTTAAAAGGGAAAGAAGCTTACCCTTGGAGAATAGCAGCAAGACAACAACAATTATGAGCCAAAACAAAGTCTAAGCCCTCAAATCAAGCTTCAATGGACCTCAGCTCCAAAGTAAAGGTGTTTGACTAGGTGTCTTAGTGCAAATATGTGAAGAAAACACACTTTTAAGCTCAATATAGCACAATATAGAGGAAGAGAGTGAGAATTCTAGAGAGAGATAAATTTCAGCTCTGAAATTTGTGAACCTCTCTAAAGGGGGAGGGAGCTTCCCTTATATAGAGCAAGCAAACAAAAAGCTTCCTTCATTCCCCCATACACATGTATGGAGGATGAGTTCAGTGAGCTACAACTGGCTCAAAAGATCTGAAAATATCTAAAAAGGAGAAAAATTGGCCGCCAGCCAGTTAAGGTGGCCGGCCGGCCGGCCACTTCCTCTAGCCGGCCGACCACTTCAAGTGGCCTACAAGAGAGGAAAGTGGCCGGCAAGTGCCACAAGTGGCCAGCAAGGCCTTCTTCCCCCCCTAGGCAAGAGGCAACAAGGTTTGGCCCAAAAACAAGACCAAAACAAAGAGATTTAAGAAGCTCAAAGACAAGGCACTCAGCCGAGCCCTTCGGGCGCTCAAAACAAACACAAACATGCGCAATCATCGAGTGCACAACTGATGACGCCAAAGTCTTGAGGTCAATCAAAAATGGGGTGTCTACAGTTGCCCCTCTTTGACAAAACTCGGAAGTCATGAAATGACAAGAGTGAATGTCAAAGCCCAGAGACGACCCATTTTTAACAAGGCCAAAGACTTAGACAAACAGGCAAGATAACAAAACAAACGCGCCCGCATGCAGGGGCAAAATGCAAGTGACATGCACAATGTAGAACATAACTTATGATTATGCAAAGAGGGCTATAATGAAACATCTAGATGCAAATGTTATGCAAAGAAATGCTACAGCAAACTCGTAAGCAAACACGCTACGTGTGGGAACTACAAACCGAACTATAGTTCATGCAGAAAGGATGTAAGAAATTATGCAATCTTCACTGCGCTTCACGCAGGAAAGGCTAAAAGCGACTATTGGGCACACCCGAGGTCTCAAACAAGATTCCGACGCATTGCGCGCGAAAGGAAAAGGAGTGGTATAAGCATTGGAACATGTTCCAAATACTCTTAACCAAAGAGGGTCTAACCCATCGCGCGCGCGAGGAGAAAGAACAACAATGCCTAAGGCATACGAGGTTAAATCCGATAGATACACAGAGTGAACATGTGCAATAGATGCACAAAGTGAACATGTGCAATAGATGCACAAAGGTGAACATGTGCGATAGATACACAAAGGTGAACATGTGCGATGGATACCCAAAAGTGAGCATGTGCGATAGATACACAAAGGTGAGCATGTGCGATAGATACACAAAGGTGAACATGTGCGATAGATACACAAAGATGAGCATGTGCGATAAATACACAAAGGTGAGCATGTGCGATAGATACACAAAGGTGAACATGTGCGATAGATACACAAAGGTGAGCATGTGCGATAGATACACAAATGTGAACATGTGCGATAGATACACAAAGGTGAGCATGTGCAATCTCTTATCAAGACATAACCAATCTCAAACGGAACTTCTCTAAATGAACCGTACATACAATATCGTCTGGTTGCACTAGCTTCAAATGAACCATACATACAATATCGTGCCTGCCTAAGAAAGAAAATTTACAGGTACAATGCGATACAATGCATGTCTCAAGCGAGACGGATGATCATAACATGATGTTGAGGCATGCTCAATGCATAACATGCAAGAAAAGAAACCGAAGCATATTCTATGCAAAATGATTAACGATGTATATTTGATGCACGATGCGTACTTTACGCAAACATGGTAACGCATGTTCAATGCAACAATTCAAAATGCATGCTCCATGCAACAATATTCTATGCAGCGACAAAGACGCATATCATAGAGACAACTCAAAGGTAACTTCCGATTTACCTCTCGGAGAGTTACAATATATTAAAAGGATACACCTTGTTTGTGTTGATAGGGGATGACCCTCGTGTATTGTGAACACAATTCTGAGCTTCCTCGAAGGCATTTTGAACCAAACTTTGAGCAGAACTTGCATCTCTTGGAACCCAATGACTCAAAACAGTTTGAAAATACTTAGAGGTTTGCCGGCCACAAAAACTGGCTGGTCGGCCAATTGTTGTATTTTCGGGACAGCTTTGTCTTTTCACACGGGGAACCTTAAAAACTCAACTCCCAAACACTTTTTCTCACCTACACAGTGCCGAAAACCTTTGTTCTTCATCCATAGACTCTTCTCCTCCTCAGATCTGTACTTTTCATGCATTTTCCAACGTCCCCTATGAAGTTGATTCGTGAAAAACTTTCGATTCTCTTCATTTTGAACTGAACAAAAGTCATTTTCGGAGCCTTTTCCTCCATTTTCACCATTTAAGGTTTGTTTCCCTCAACTTTGACTTGAGTTTGGTGCCCTTTTCCCAGGCTTTGACTTTCTTTGACTTTTTCTCTTCTCGAGAGTTGACTTTTTGTTGACTTTTTGCATTTTTGCCCATTTTGCTCATTTTTCACCTTTTTTTCAGATGGCAGACGACGCGCCACACAACAAGGGTTCTCCGAGGATGGAGGAGGAGCTCGAGAACATTCCATTACCGTTGAGGATTTGGCCATTCGACCCAATGACGTACCATCCCGAGGTACATGTGCTGCCACTTAGCATAGTGCGCCATTTCACTAGATTTGCGCGACACGCGCCCGCAGATCTATTACTACAAGAGCCTGAGTCCCATCTGCCTTACGACACCACTATGGTACACACTGTACTCTTGTATTTCTGTGATATACTTTACATTTCTTGCATAGCTCGCACTTTTGCACTGTATTTCATCTGCTCATTCTGAACACATTAACACACTGTACTTCTGTTCATTCTGAACACTTGCATTCTGTATTTCTGTTCATTCTGAACACATGCATACTGCACTTTTGCCCATCCATACAGGTTGACTCCTGTTTCACCCGCGGGTATGGGGCCACCACAACGAGGGAGTAGTAGTTGGAGCTTCATGATGGTGTCCAGCAGATTATTGACGAGGCGAGGTTTAGCCTATTCTCCACAGGGCTCTCACGTCTCTTTGCGAGCAGGACCCTGTTAGGAGCACTGGTAAAGAGATGGTGGGACACCACCAACTCCTTCCATTTCTCTGCCACTGGGGACATGACAATGACCCCGTATGACTTTGTGATGCTGACAAGCCTGGACGTAGGAGGTCAGCCGATCCCATATGACTCTGACATAGGCGAGTGGGAGGCTACTTGGACCTATCTGTTGGGAGCGCACCCGCCTATTTTCCGCTCGACAGGCTTGGTCCGGTACACTTGGTTCGCCGACCACTTCAGAGGGAGAGAGCCCACGACGGTCGAGGAGACAGAGCAGTACGCTCGGGGCTTCCTCATGTTCCTCTTCAGCACTACCCTGTTTGCTGACAAAGGGAACACAGTGGGGCTATATTTGCTGAGTTCCTTAGTGGACCTATCTCAAGTGCGACACTATGACTGGGGAGGCGCCGGCCTTGCTACCCTCTACTGTTACATGAGCTCGACCTCCTGCAGGAGCGGGAACAGAGTGGGCAGTTACTGGCGAGACTAGGAGGTACGCTTTACATTTCTGCTTTACATTTTATATTGTGCTTTCTGCTTTGCACTTTCTGTACACTGCACACTGCACATACATATTCTAATCTCTGCTCTGCACTTCTACTTTCTATACACTGTGCCATACTTTGCTTTCCGTGTTTTCTGTATTATGTATTTTCACTGCCATTGTCTCGCTTTTCACAGTTGTGGGCATACACCCATTTCCCCTCACTTGCTCCCGAATTGGAGGTTGAGGCGCCGCCTGAGGTACCCTATTCACATAGGTATGATGGTAGATGCCAGCTCAGGACCCGAGAGACCCTCCTGTACTTGCGCCAGTACTTTGACACCGTGCGGGTGACTGAGGTAACACAAAACCCACAGTTTTCCTGTTTTCATCTTTAATTCACTTTGCATATCTAAATGGCAACTGATGCATTTGTTATCTGTAGGTTACATGGCAGCCTTAGGCGATGATGCCAGAGTTCGCCCGATTTCATTTTGCTGGAGCTCAAGGCACCTCTCGATATCGGCTTGTGCCTGAGGGACTCGTGGGTCGAGCCTGGTTCTTAGGTGAGCGCTTCATGCGCCAAACATTGAGCTTGCCATTGTAGTCAGTTCTTTGTCTCCACCACCGTCTATACGGGCCACAGAGAGTCTCTCCCCTCAGGAGCTTACTGACGTCATCCGAGGCTCAGATGCAGACTGATTTATCGGGAAGGGGGACTGCACGATCTACCTCCAGACATATCTCATGCCTCCATTGACAGGTGGTCGCGCTCACTCGAGGAGAGCAACTAATATTGCGTCGTTGAGCAGGACTCGGACCGCAGGCATCCCTTCGAGGAGCAGGGCTCGGGCAGCAGGTGCCCCTTCGACGAGCAGGGCTCGGACATTGAGAGGTGGGGTTAGAGGGATGCCTTCTACTAGGCAGTGCGTTGGGTGGCCAGATCCCCCGACTGAGTTGACAGGTTGGCGGTATGGGATACCTTATCAGATTCCACTTGAGCCCTCGTTGCTTGATCACCGATACGTGAGGGCGCATGGCTCAACTCCGGTACACTTTACAGCTTTTATGCATTTCATTACAGCTTTCAGATACTTGTGTACGAATTCATGCGCTCATGATTTCAACTTACATTTGCAGCCCTCTGTAGAGTATGTGGAGGGGTTACTCCAGGTGATGGCCTCATTCGAGAGCATGATCTTGCGGAGAGACGATGCTGACCTCCCATGGCATTCCGGTACTTTTCAATTTTCTTGCATTTATCATACTTCGGCTGATATACTAAAACTAAACATTTCATTGTACTGATACACTGTATGTATGGATCACATCTGACACGACACACTGCATGCACATACTGTATCTGATTTCTGCATGTACTCTACATACCGCACTTGCACTTGATACTTGCTGATAAATGCAAATTGTCTTTGCAGGTCACACCCTTACAGACAGGACCCTTAGAGCCTCCTCGAGCGGCAGAGAGAGAGATTCCAGCACGCAACCGAGGGAGACGTCGAGCACCTGTCACATGCGATGACGATGACGACTCCAGTGAAGAGGATGAGCCAGTGAGCCCTCAGTCAGAGCCATCCGAGGGTGGAGGCAACGACACTGGCTTAGGTTCTGAGGGTGGCGACGATACTGAGGAGGGCTCCGAGGGTGGAAGTGGAGGTGGATCTGGTTCAGACAGCGGTGCTGACGGCGATGATGCAGAGTCTGCTCAACAGAGAACGATGATGACGAGGGCCTCTCGATCCTGAGGTGGCCGGCACCGATTTAGATGTTTTTTCTTTGTTTTCTTTTTGCTAGTAGTATTAGCTCATTGTACAGTCCTAAGCACTTTTATTTCTTAAAACTTGTACCTTTGTAAAAAGAAGCCATGGTGGGATGAGAAAATAGCTTTTTGATTGAAAAAAGTATTGTATTTTGTATTCCGAGCATTGCATCACACCATTTTACACAAAAATGAGATTGATGAAAATTGAACATTCAAAATGCATTGTCTTAATCGGGTAGTGAACCAACGAACAACTATAAGAACAACACAACTCGATAAACAACACAGGGCCTTGACAGGCCAAACAATGTAATTACAACTTGATAAACATATTGCAACAACTCGATAAGCAAAGCAACAACTTGATGAATAAAATAAATACAACTCAATAAACAAATGCAACTGTTAAGGAAAACAGCAGGACGTATCCAAAATAGAATCAAACTTAGGTTTTCAGTATCCTCAGCACACAGGAAGGCTAAAAAGCACTCTGCTGGAGATAGACAGAGGCTACCAGCCACTTATTGCTTCTGCCAGCCACTTTTTACTTCTATGGGTGCAGACACCTCATTTTTGACCGTCCTCAAGACTTGGACGTCATCATTTGAACACTCAATGATCATCCATGTTCGTGTTTGTTTTGAGTTCCCAGAGGTCTCGACTGCGTGCCTTGCCTCAAGATCTCTCAACTTGTCTATTTTGTGCTTGGTTGTGGACCAAGGACTTGTGTTTTTGCTTCTGAGGGAAGAGGGTGGCTTGTTGGCCATCCCCTCAACCCATCGGCCAAGGCATGAACCCATCGGCCTTGTTTTCTTGCCGTCGGCCAAAAGTTTTGGCCGATCGGCACTTGTTTTGGTCGATCGGCACTTATGTTTGTCGATCGGCCATATTTTCTGGCCAAGCCCTGTTCATCTGCTTTATGCAAATATTTTATGCTAGCTGTCATAGCTGGCATGCACAATTCACATCCTCCATACATGGAGGGATTTGATTCAATTGCTTAGCTTGCTCAACAAGCTTAAGAATTGAACTTCTATAAAGAGGGAGCACCTCCTCCCTTTCTAGAGGTTCAAAAAAATTATGATTAGAGTGATAGATATAGTTTTGTATCTATCTTGCCTTGATTCTTCATTTTGTGCTTCAAAAGTGTCATTTTGTCTTACTATTGTACACAAACACACACTAGAACACCATCCTCTTGGATCTGAGGTCCTTTGAGGTTGATTTTAGTGTTCTTGGGTTGGTTTTGATCAGAGAAGGCTGCTGGAGCAGTGTTCTTGAAGGTGGTCTTCAAGGGTGAGTTCCTTGCTTTTAAACCCCCATTCTTGTTTTAGCTTTTAGACCTATTGCTTATTGTTTTAAGCTTAACTCTTAACTGATAAAATTTCTATTTTTACATGCTTTAAATCTTTGGTTAAGGTCACTTTTTGGTTAGGGGTCATCTCCTCCCTCCAAGGCCTTGTTAGGCCTTGTTTTAGGCCATCCCTTTTGGCCCTTGTTTTAGGTTTTGCATGATCTTTCTACCACTAAAATTCAAAGGATTTTTAGTGGTGGAAAGATGGTTTTGGAGTCCTAAATAGGAGAGGGTCATCCCCTCTCCTTGTTGTTCTGTATGCTTGCATAAGTGGCTTATATTAGTAGCATGTTGGCTTAGCTTGTTTTAGCCTCATTTCAGTGTGTATTAGGCTTTGTTTTTCCATGATACAACACTGTTTTTGCTTGGTTTTGTCACTCCATGTATGCCTAAAACACTTGTAGTGTAAATCATACAAACTAATCTTATATCCTTCATGTTTGAGCATGTCTTTCTAGCTTATGTTGACTCCATTTCAGTGGATTTTTGGTGTTGTCTTACCGTGTCATACCTCTATTTAGGTTTGGTTTGGTTAGCCTTTGCATGCCTCATGCACTTGTAGTGCATTTCCATGAAATTGCCTTAACATGCTTCGTGCTTTAAGCCATGTTTTTAGCATGATTTTGGCTTGACCCAAAGAAGCTTTTAGCCTTGTTTTACCATGCTTAAGGTCTGTTTGGTGTTGTTTTGGCCATGCATGACTTGTTTTGTATAGCCTTGGTTCAATCTAGCTTGTTAGCTTTGAGTATTGAGTCCTCTAGTATGCATTACTTGGACCATTCTTATGATTTGGCATCATTCCATATGAGATTTCAGTCCATGTTTCATGCTCATATACTTGCACTTATCACTCCTTTAATGCTTTAAAGAGTTGATGTCTTATGCCTCATGAATGGACCATTGTGTATGCCTCCATGCTTAGGTCTTTGGGATGCCATCTAAGTGGGTTTTTGGGCTTATTTTGATATGTCATAACTTTGTTTTTCATTGGATAATTCATGCCATGTTTGGTTTTCATAGGTGTAGTGTAACACCCCTTTGTAGCCTAGCTTGCCTCATGCCTTTTGGAGTTGTATTCTAGCTTGTGTCGGCTAGTTTCGAGCATGTTTTTGGTCTTGTCTTGACCTACCTTGGGACTGTTTTGGAGGCCCTTGGCCCTTTGGGGCTTGATTGTTGTGGCCATGGTTTGAGTCCCTTGGCTAGCCTTAAGCTTTAGACTTTCTTGTATGCTTTGCGTGCTTTGTTTAGTTAGTTTGACACCTTTCCATGCATGATTTCAGAGCTTACAATGTTTGTCACATGTCCATATTTGTCCCCTTTTAAGCGCTCTTGAAAGTTGCCCACCTATGCCTAGGTGTTGGACCATTTACATGTGCATGTTTGTTTTGCATTTTCATGCTTCCAATTCATAACTTTGCCACTGATTTTGGGCATGGCCGTGGTCTGTCCATCTTTAGTTTAAGTCCATTTACCATGTTGTTCAAAGTTGCTACTTTACATCATGCTTACATGCTTGTCATATTGCATGTTGTCACATGCTTGCTAATTGACATGTTGTTGCATGCTCATCTATCTTGCCTTGCATGTTGTCGCATGCTTGTTACATATTTAGTACATTATATGTTATTGCATATTAGTTCCATTGTATGTTGTTGCATGCTTAGGTTGCATTGCATTGTGTGTGCATTGCTTTGCCTCTTGATCAAACGTGATAGAGGTTAAGGTCTCGTATGTGTTTTGTGCATTTCATTTGATATTGAATTGCACACTTGACTCTTTTGGCCATCATGCATTGAAATGTGCGATTGATGGTCCGATGGTCGAGAACTACACTCCTTTGAGTCTCAAACATGATAAGGGGTGTAGCTACAAACACTGTCTTGTGAATGCATTGCCATACTCTGTTTGTCCTCTACTGCAGCAAAAGAGCATTTTACAGGAAGGGATGGCCGATCGGCCATCTTCAGTGCTGGTCGGCTACAAGTTTTTGGCTGATGGCTTCATATTTGGTCGATGACCTATTTATCTTAGCCGATGACCATGATTTTTGGCCGATGGCCTCCTATAGTGCCCATGGGGTGAATCAGAAGTATGTTGGGAATTTTCACACTTTGCAGAGGTACAGAGCAGTGCAAACAGAGGCAACATGAGGCATGGCAACGGATTTTCGAACGAAGCCGATCGAGCATGCATTTGTCCCTCTTGTCGAGGCCGCTTTACTGTTTTTGTAGCTTAATTAATTTGTTCAATTAGTTAAGAGTTGTGTAATAATTAATTGGCTTGTTAGTTGATTAATTAGTTGATTTGTATTATTCTTTCGGACCCTCCGTCGAGAGGGCACAATTTTGTAATAAGCGTGCGTGTGTGTGATGCATGTCTTCCCTCGAGCCAAGCTATCTCCAATCATGGATACTGAGAAATCATCCCCCGAGCACTCTGGTAAGATCTGAGGATCCGATAGAAGACAGGCCAGCGCTGCTCCCATCTCAAAATATGTGCCACTGGACTCATCCACATTACACTGCTCAGCCACAACTGTTGGGTCAGTCTGCTCTTCGGCAACTTCATCCTTTGGTAATTGTAAGTCAAAGAAGATCTTGAATCCTAGCAAGCGCCGCCTCTTTGAATTCAGCCATGGCTTTGGAAAGCCGCAGAATGAGAAATCTTCCTTTTCCCGGACAAAGCTTCCGTTTAGGGTCCCTTGGATAGGTCTGTGCACTAACTCATAGTGCTTCCTGGCTTGTTTAGCTCTGGCTCTTCCAGCCATCTCTTTTCCTTTCCTTACCCAATCCTCTTTGGTAGGTGTATAACCTAGACCAAAGGTATGGGGATTGTGTGGCACTTCGGCCACTTCTTCCTAATCCCATCCCGAGTACATGTTGAAGCTTGTTCATGAGCTAAAGAGATTGTGCACTAACATACAGCCCCTCATAAATAGCTAGAAGTTCTTGTACTACCCAAGCCTCAGCCAAGGTGAACCCAGACAGAAAGACATCCTCCACGCCATGCTCAATCTCCAAGATTGGCGCAGTAACCTCTAGCGGCGGATGTATTGAAGAATTCCCAAAAACAATTGCCACCCCCTTCCTGTAGGGGTATTTCAGCATCTGGTGTAAAGTGGAGGAGACAACCTTTACTTGGTGCAGCCACGGCCGTCCAAGAAGTAAGTTGAAGGTGGCTGGCACATCCAGAACATGAAATTCGATGTCTTGTTGGCTTGGGCCAACCTGAGTTTTAATTTGCACCGTCCCCATCACCTCCTGGTTGGTGTTGTCGTAAGCCCGTATCACCTGCGCTATTGGTGCAAAATCTGGGGCTTCAACCCGATATCATATGTCGTTCGCGACGGACACACATTTATGGCAGATCCTGTATCAACGAGGACAACCGGTATCCACTTATCTCTATACTCTAGAGAGATATACAACGACTTGTTATGATCGGTGCCCTCAGGCGGTAGTTCTTTATCTGTGAAGATCAGAGTTGGTGTAGCACCTCCCGGGAATACCAATCCCGCCAACTGTTCAGGCGTTGTATCAATCGAAAGCTTAGCCTTGTCATGGTCGAAAGGACGGCTTGTCTATGTACCTTGGAGGCCATAAGCAGTCCCCAGATGGAGATGTCTGTTTGAATCTTCTTTAGCTACTTCAGTACAGCTTCTTCCTCTAACAGTCTGTCCTTCTGTTTCTCAGTTTCTCTGTCTTTCCCAGACGCCTCCAGCTTGTCCAAATGTGGGAGCTTGAAGTACCGCCCACTTCGAGTCATATGGTCAACCTCCTCAACATACCAAGTGTCATCTGGGAGATTCTGCCCCCAGTCTTCATCAGTATGGGCTAGACGCAAATCGTCGTCTTCCCACCACATGCCTTTAGCAACCGACAGACAACTATCCGGTTCCGCTGTAGTTGTTTCCATGCGCACAGCACATTCTGTCCCCACAGGACTCTTGGCTTTTCTAGCCCTATCATCATTCTCGATTCTCTCTTGTTCAAACCGCCTCAGCACGACTTCTTGCTCTGTGTCGGCTATACCCAAACTGCCCAAGTCTTGAGCAAAATTCTTCTCACCGGTGCTCTCTAGCGATTCTTCCTTGTTCTTGACCATTCCGGCCACTGTAGATGTTCCAGTTTCTGACTGCCCCTATTTCGGCTGGGACTCCTCAACAATATCTGGCTCGTCACTGAGCCACCCTGTAGCATCTGTTGCTATGTTCGCATCATACTAACCAAGCTCCACATCCCCCAAGTCCTGCTCATCAAAGAACTGTAGGTTGTTGATATCCTCCTCAAGGTTGGCTAGATCATCAAGCCCTTGACTCAGCCCGTCCTCCCAGACAACATGTACCTCTGCCATAGTTGGCCACTCTACCCTCGGCTTAGCCTGATCTGTTGACACAATATAACTGCACGGGTTGTATGCTTCCTCAGTTAAGCTCGCAGATCCCCCAGGTTCTGAACCAACATTCCCATTTTCCTCTAACGTCACCCCAGCTTTGTCTTCGATAGTCACCACCACTGGCTTGGGTTGGGTTGGGGAATCGCTCATTATGCACAAGTCTGTGCTATTTGGGATGAACGCCTCAGGCTTAGGTAGGTGGGAGAGAGTGATGTATATGCTAGGGTTGTATGGAACGGCTGTGGTTTGAATTAGGTTTATCTGCCTAGAAGGAGGAAGGGGGTTATTATGTGGTAGGAGAGGCTTAGTGGTGACATTTGGCTTTTCGGGAGGCCCACTCACCTTGTTGTCAATAAGATTCTGAGGGTTGGTTTGGGATGTCCTAAAAAAGTGTACTTTTTGACTTATTGGTGGGTTTGGGTTGGGTTTGGGTTGAGTTTGATGTGATGTGTTAGAGAGGTGATGTGATTTAAATAAGATGATGTGACTTAAATAAGATAGTGACTTTTTGGCTTTTTGACTTATTTAGGTTATGCCAAACTAGCCCTGAATCTCATGACGTAATCTGAAGCACTGGTCAGTGTCGTGACTATGTTGCTGATGAAAGGCACAATATTTGGTCGGGTCATGCTTTGACGAGAGAAGATTAGGTAGAGGCCATTGTTCTAACAGTTTTAGATGTCCTTTCCTACGTAAGACCCCTAGAGCTTTAGACAAAGGCATATAAAGTGGGGTGAAAACCCTCTTGCCTCGGGGTGGATAGTTTGCTGGTTGAGAGGTGGTTCTGGATGCGCCGGTGAAGGGTGTGGCTGTTTTTGGGGTGGTGGTGGTGGTGACCATGCCCACATCAGAAGTACCGGCGGCTACGCTACTACTTGTAGCTGCATTAGAACAGCGTGCAAACACCCTATTGGGCTGCTCATTTTCCTGGTCGATCAGACCTTGCTTCATAGCATCTTCTATCTGTACCCTAATCTCGTGCAAGTCAGCAAAGGTGAGGAGAGGTAAGACGATCATCTTCTGCATTAGCTTGGGTTGCAAGTTGCGCACAACCATCCTTATCTGATCCTTTTCTGGTAGCTGAGTTGTCATCATGGAGGCCTTGGCCCTTCATCGAGTGACAAAGTCAGAAAAACCTTCCTTCGGCTCTGGCCTGGTCACTTCAAGATCACGGGTTGTGACCTCGATTTGAGTCTTGTAAGCATATTGGGTAATGAAGGCCTCGGCCATCTCCTCCCAGCTCCTTTTTACTAAATCCTCCAACTTGGCGTACCAGATGGCCGCGATACCTGACAGGGTTCGACCGAAGAGAGATAGCTTTTGGAGTCTAGTCAAGCCCATCGGGCGCAGAATATCCGAGAACAGCCTCAGATGAACCATAGGATCGCCCGAGCTGTCGAAACAGTCTATGTGGGGCATTTTGAATCTGTTTGGCAATGTCACCGTCGAGTCCGTGTATCCATCCTCTATGTCCGTGATTGAGTTAACTCCCTGAGCTCGTTTAAACAGCTTTTCAATCTTGGTCACTTTCAGAGCAGTTGGATTGACCTCAAATTCGAATGGTGTGTCAACTGGGTAGGTCGGTGCCTTTGAAGTCTGTGGTAGGACTGGTGGTGGAACTGGCCTTGTAGGAACGTCCGTATTCTCCTGGACGTTAGCTATTTCCCCAGGTGTTGGAACCCTAGGTGGGGGTGGGTGTGAAGCGGAAGCTTCGACTTGTTGTGGTTGCTGTTGTTGTTGAAGCCTAGCAATTAGTTCTACCTATTGAGCTACAACTTCCTCCTGACGAGTGGTGACCTCTGCTTGGCGAGCAGCATCACGCTGCATAGCCTCCATGGTCTATTGGAGTTGACACATCATCTCTTTCATACTGACTGAAAACTACTGATCTATCTGAACAGGTGTATACCCTCTCTCTAAGGTAGAAACAGAAAACTGATTCCCACTGCGCACAGGTGAGATAGACAATGACTGCTGAACTAGCGACTGTTGTACTGATGCTCTATGCATGACTGCCCTCCATCTTGTAACTGGGGGTAATGAAGTAAACACTGGTTGTCCGTCAATTAGATCCTCAGATCAGGAAAGCCGTCTACCTCTAGTCCAAAGTGCTTGGGGAATAACTACCTTGTCGGAAGCAATGATGAAATACTAACTTGCAAAACAGAAAATAAAGCAAAAGACAAAAATCAGAAAAACAGACAGCATCTCAGCTTAGATAGGGCCAACACACAGTTGAAAATCATAAGCTGGACTAACTGTACTCAAACACTGATTTCTGCCCCCCAAATTTTCTGTCCTAATACTGATACCCTCAATCACTGATGTCCTCAGACCAATACCCAGACTTACAAACTGATACATGTATTTCTTGTAGAAACACACCCTAACAACACATAGCAAGCAAGTGAGAGCCAAAATACCCCTATGGTGGGGTAGGGTTTCCCTTTCCTATTTTGTCAGGAGCTAGGGTTCACTACGCACGCATGCGGTTTCAAACAATCCTGTATTCGGGTGAGCAACCTGTCCTAGTTTGGAACAGTCTCTATGGCTTCCGATATGCAACTAGGTCAAATAGTCAAAAAGAGTGCCTCGACAAAACTAAGGTTTGTGTTCCCATCGTGGCAGAACCCATAACCGGTCAGCCTTATGGCACGCTTTTTCCAAGCAAGCCTCTGACAAACCGTTCAGGAAAAATAGACGGCAAATACTGTGACTTAAGCGCACCAATGCAAATGCAATGTAAAGAAACACATAAGTATAGATAAAACAACATATCATGAGTTTCAGGTCAAGTTCTCTAAATCCCCAGCAGAGTCGCCAGAAACCGTAGACCCAACTTTCTTCGCGCACCCCTCCCTCTCGAAGAGGGCCCGAATTTGGTCTTACTACAGTTCGGACTCGTGTCACAGTTCTGAATCTAATCTCACAAAGTGCAATGTGAGACTGATAAACACCAAAGAGTCCAAATCTGGCAATTGGTTTTGGAAAATCAATTTTGAATGAAAAAGCGCCAAACATGGACTGCTTTGCCAGATTACAGAGTTGCCACCTAAATATTTTGTTTTCGAAAAATTTAGGAAACCCTGAATCGTGCCTAAGGCCATGTGTCCATCATTACCAAAGTTGCCTCGGCTCGGGAACTTGGGTACGAGAGGGGAAGGTCATGCAATGAGCACCCCCGCTCGCCCGATCAAAGGATCTGCCTCTACTAAGCATGATATGTTGTTTGATAAACACATCCGTTCCTATGCCGATTATTAGCTAACTTTACTATGTGATGCACATAGCACACAAGTATAAACTCAATCACGAGAATTGGAACAAAACAACTCATGTTTGTTTTTGAAAATTGTTTGAAAGTGCTACTCGCAACTAAGCTAAAGCGCGGATTTGCCACCCTCAAGTGGGCTTGAAAACATGATTTTGCCACTTTGCAAAATGGGTTTAAAACTTACATTTGATGAATTGTTCTAATTCAAGCAATCAAGCCTCCACCCACAGGCATTCAAGCAGTTAAGCACTTAAACAAATAGCCTCATGCCAAGCATGTTGTCATGGCAACACTCACACTTATGCAAGTATGCTAAAACGTAAACACTTAAAATGTACTCCGAGCCAAAACAGAAAACTAGTTAGAAATCATGCATGATCCTAACTATGTTAACAATGCCTAATGCAACACATGCAATAATGCAACAAAATAGGCTCCGTTATCTAAGATGGCATATGAATGCAACGATTTGATACATGTATTCAAATAGTTATTGAAATACAATGCAGTTTGAATGATGCGCCGAGTGTAGTGCATGCAAGACAAATGAATGATGCACGCATGCAAACATAAGGATGCTAATCAAAACATGCCCTAAAACTAACCATCGAAAGCTGATAAGTAAAAAGGAGAAAGAAGTGGGGTTGGAAGACATGCACACACACACGTACGCTAATTACAACATTGTGCCCTCACAAAGGAGGGTCCGAATAAATAAGCTAACTAGCTATGCTAAGCTAAGCTACTTATTACAAAACAACTAATTAACTAACTTAGCTAATTAATTATTACAAACCAAATGAGATTGAATAACTAGCTAATCTAAGCTAATTAGAATATTACAAAGACGAATTGAATTAGCTAAACACATTAACTAATTAATTACAAAACTAGTAAATTAACTAGTTAAGTAAAGCAGTAAAATGGCCTTGGGGAAAGAGAGACATGCATGCTCGGTGTGCTTCGCCTGAAAACGCATTGTCTTGCCAAGAGTTGCCTCTGTTTGCACTCACTATGATCTCAAAACATTATATGAACTTTCAGGTTGCATCTGCCCCAACACAGGAACATTTTGGACAATTTCTCCTACAGGTGGCTACTTCAACTGGTCGGTCGGCTACTTCAACTGGTCAGTCGACCAGTACAAGTGGTCGGCAGGCTAGTGCAAGTGGCCGGCCGGCCACTTTTCTTTTCAAAATCTTGCCCTTGCTGCAACAGGGAGCAATAGAGCCAAGGCAATGTATTTGGCTAGAAATGTGTGTACTACCACCCTCCTCATCATGTCTCAAGCTCAAAGGAGTGTGGTACTTGGCTCTTGAGCCACCAATCAAGCATCTCAATGCATGATGGCCAAAAAACCAAGCTTGTACAAGCTTAGTGAATGCACACATGAGACTCAAAGTGTCGTCAACCTATCATGCATGCTCAAGGGTGACAACGACCAAGGAATGCGACACGTTTCATCACTTTGAGTATGAAACGTCTCACATTTCTTGTATTTGGATTAACGTCCGATCCAAACATATGCAATGCAACACACATATGTTATCTTGGCATGTTTTACTTTGCTCATTCTTAAATTCAAAGCCAAAACTCTAGCATGACACACTCCAAACCATGAAAATACTTCCAAACACACGAGTATATGGTCAATTCCAAACCTTTAGCTCAAAACTCCAAGATTTCACAAAATTGAAGCTTAAAACTTCATGCATGTATGAACTTGACTCAAATTCTTCTTCTGCAACTTTCAAAATATGAAATTGAACTTCAAACTCTTCAAATCATGGATGCATGTATGATACAACTCTCAATTCAAACATAGATAATAAAATTCATGATAAAAATGATGATTCTTTACATAATTATGCATGCATATATGCTAAGCCTCCAAATTCATCTTTGACCTATATCTTTTACATAATCTCATAATCATCTTGAATTCATAAGTTACATGATTTAAATTCATGAATTGATTATCAAACTCTAACCTAGAGTCTTGAATTAAGTTTGTTGTAGCAAAATTTTAAGCTTCTCTTCTCAAATCTTCAATTTCTTAGCAATTCACCAAGCTTTCTAGCCTCTCTCTCTCTCTCTCTCTCTCTCTCTCTAAATTGATCTCATTCCTTCTCTAGAATTCTTCCTCAGCAAATTTTTGATTTCAAGAATATGATTAGCTTCTACCTTAACATATATATACATGGTAATTAGCTTAGAGTAATTAAGCAAGGTTAAGGTTAACTAATATCACTTAATTCTAATTGATTTTATCTAATTAACTTAATATGAATCAAATTTTAATCAAACTTTTCAATAGGTTCTGAAGATCATGCCGTCATAATTAAACATATCAATTTAGGTTTCCGAAATCATTAAAGCCTTCAATTTTAGATTTTAACCAGAAATCTCAACATATATTTCATCAATGAACTGATATGCATACAAATTACACATCAAACACATAGTTAATATTCAAAATTAAATAGGTAAAGGTATAATTCGTGATGGGGTTATCACAGACTTGGAGTCATGGAAAAAATAATATTTCATTAGTTTTTACTTGTTAGATTCTTGTGCAATTAAATTGAATTTTGGTTAAATTTGAACATTTGTAAATTCATGCAATCACATTGCATTCTCATGGTTTTGGATTAAGTGTTTGGTGATTTAAAAGTGCATGTGTGTTTTGGGTATGCATCGTGTGTGTTGAGGTGCCCAATTGCCCTTTCGTGCTTGTAGGCTGGAAATTGTGGGAATATTATCGGTATATTGTTAAGGTGCCCAATTGCCCTTTCGTACTAAATGCAGTTAAATGTGGGGGATATGGTTTAATAGATTTTGGGTGTCAAATTGCTCCTCTGTGCTCAATGGTGAGTAAATGTGGAGATGTTTTCAAAATGAAACGAGTGTCCAATTACACATCCATACTCGGTGGCCGGTAAATATAGAGATGCTTTCAAAGTAAGAGGTGCCTACTTGCCCTACCGTGCTTGGTGGCTGGTAAATGTGGGGAGTGATTGACATGTGTAACATGGATTTTATTACAAAATGAAAAGTTCTTGGTTATGTTAAAGGTTAAAGAATCGAGTAAATTGTGGGTTTTAAATTATATATCGAGCATTTGAGTTTCAAAACAAAGTTAAAGTCTTAAGCATGGCTTGGCATTCCATGATCATAATCATATCAAACATTTATATATTAGGTTAAGCTTATTTCCTACTGGGCGTAAGAACTCACTTCTTTTTTATGGGCTGGATATCAAAAAATTCAAGTGATGAAGATGTGCTTCCAACTCGTTGAGAAGCAAATGGAGTTCTAGATGGAACATTGAAGCTCCTTTTGATATTAGTTTGATTACAGTTGTTGAGCTTACTTGCCAAAATAGGATTATATTTTGTTGTCATCAAGGTCCTTAGCCTTGCAAGATTTAAGCCCTTATGGCAATTTGATGTATATTTTATAATTCTGCTTATTGTAAATTAACGTAAGGAACTTGATGAAGAATTTATGAAATTTAGATGAATTTTGGCCTATAAGATTGTTGTCTTTTATTTCTTGTTCATATTAATGTTATGGAGTCGGGTAATAATAACAGATTAGTAATGTATAGAGATGGCATAGAAATATCGGGCCGTTACAAATGTGGGTTTACAAGAAACTCTCATTCATAAAGCATATTCTAATTAGTAAGGATGTTTGATATGGAACTCGAAATATGTGGTCGTGGTTTATCTCAAATGATTGCAAATTTGCACATCCGCGTGGGGTGGGGCTTTTTTTGAATTTTGATGGGTTGGTCATCCTAGTTGGCATATTTTCGATAGCTGAGCTGTTTTTGTGACGCCCTCAAAATTAAACCCATTAAACATAAAACAAGACATGCATTATTTGAATCATCAGAGTATTACGAATTAAAACATCAAAATAAATGCCCTACGGGCTTACATCTTGCCAAGCCAACACTTGGACACAATTCCATGAGTTCTAACTCAATACAAATAAAGCCCTAGGCTTGAAAGTTTACATAGTTCAAATAAAACAAATAAAACATATAAAGCAAGTCTTCAAGTCCAAATCCTCACAAGCTAAGTCTTTGGAGGTAATGAACCGCCTGAACCTGAAAATGAAGTTCCCATATAGGGTGAGCCACAGCCCAGTAGAAAAATACTAAACCAAGCATAAGAATTAATTAAAGCATTAGCATTCGACACATGGTTAACACCAGATAATCAATTTCCAATTTCATGACACGAATGTCTACATTGTCTATGACATATTGTCTATGACACCTGTCACTCTCCCATATTTATTCAACTTTCCAATTATAACGTTATGGCTCAGAACCTGGCCAACTATAATAGTGATCCAGATGTTACAAAAAATAAATGAGACTAAAGCTCAAACCACAACACTTCCATACTTCCAATTGATACACACTATAATGATGTATCATATCAACAACAAATAGCAATATTGCTATTATCAATAAGCACACATATGAGTGATGCTACTGGAGTCCATCCCCTATCTCCTCCCAACAAATCCGGTTTAGAGGTACATCCCCTATCTTCCCCTAAACCGTGGAGTTCATCCCCTATCTCCCCCAAACAACATGCATATGCAATGAAACACACAATTGCCATATACAACACATAATCAATACAAGTAATGTTACAGATAATGCAACAACAATGAAGTGACTTAATTCCAGTTATACCTAAGCCACATGCAAGGTCTACAACAATCACGACTATCCTCCACCGATAGCCCAAAACAATTATTTCTAAACAAGAAATAAATACAACAATGAAGGTAAAATTAACATTCTCATAGGCAAGTATTTAAACTACCCAACTATATCATTAATCTCATATTTTCCCCAACTTCATGAATTAAACTCAATTCCACATTTTTCCCTTAAATTAATTATACAAATTAATCTAAGCCAAAACCCTAAGGTTTCTCCCAAAATTACCAAACCACCCCCATATACCAAAATACCAACACTTAGGATTAAAGCGTATAAATGGAGTAGGAAATCCCTACCTCGAAGCAAAGAATCCCAAAAGAAGAAGACGAAGATGATAGCCCAAATTCCAAAGTGCTCCAAATTCAAGTTTGTTCAGATTAAATGAAAGCCCTCACTCTCCTCTATCTTTCTTGTAAAGCAACTAAGGTAAAAACACACCCTAACTAGATCAATCCTATGAGAGAAGATGAGTTGAGAGAGAGAAAACTCGTAACCTAGGGTTTTATAAACTGAAAGGGGCTGAAAAACTGTTTTAAAACGTCAAAACACGATTTTATACCCAGACGCCCCGCTCGAGCAGACAAACCCCCGCTCGAGCGGCCCAACTCCCGCTCGAGCGTACAACCCTGCGCAAGAAATACTGGATGGGTGTTTTTCCCGCTCAAGCGCCAAAACCCCCGCTCGAGCGGACAAGGAACAACTAGTCCCCGCTCAATCGTTAAACTCCCCGCTCGAGCGGACAAGCCAAAAACTGAACATCAACACTTGGTTTCTAAACTCAACCAACCTGCAATCAACCTGCCCAAAACATCCTATAACTCAAGAATAAGGAATTAAAGGACAACAACAAATAATAATAAGACAATAGAATCTACGGAACATAAGTCCGAATACAGTAATCAAAAGGGAAAAGACCGGGGTCGCTATAGTTTTGAAAGTAACATTGTTGTCAAAATGAACAGTCAATATATAAAGGTTGTGATACTTGTCTATCTGTTTATATTTGGTTGGGACCAAGGTTCTAAATATCGGCCGGTAAGTTCCGTACCGGCCGGTTCGTACCAGAAATTTGGAATGCCGAGTCGGATACTCACCGGTATACCGGTGAGAATGAATTTCGCGTCCGTAGCGGCCGGTTCCCGATACGTATCGGCCTGAATCTGATACACGAGCGATATAGTCCGATACAGTTCCGATACGGCTGTATTTGTCATGCTCTATTTTTTTCCATGCTATGATTTTGTAGAGAGAGAGAGAGAGACTGACTGTATAATTGAGAGGTGGGATCAAAAAAGAGGCACGTAGGAGTGTATTTGGAGGATTTGATTTCATTGGCCCATGGCCGTACGTCCAGCAAGGTGGGCTTGCCTTTTGCTTGTTGCGAGTAGAGAGCAGCGGCAGAAAGGCTAACAGCGGTGACAACAAGGCTACGACAGTGCCGATCGGCAAGTAAGGAGGAGCAAAAGCAGAGAGCAGAGAGCAGCGGCGATCGATGAATGAGATGAGATGTTGGGGCGTAAATTGGGTTTAATTGAGAATTGATTGTGTGTTATGCTTTGAATAAGTCATGCCTTTTCTTTTGGCTGAATGAATAAGCAAAGCACCTGTATTTGTTTTTTTTTTTTTTTTTATGTGGTTATTTTGTTTATATTATGGTAGATTGTTTGTATTTATTTTATTTTATATTTATTTATTTATTTGTAATAGATTTTTTGTATGCAATTATGACTGAAGCGAATGATTTATTTTCATGTCCATCTTTCTCTTATTAATTTGTTGTGCATGTGGAAGTATTTTATTGTTGAAAATAAGTAAAAAAATATTTCCACATCAATTTTTATATTAAAAGTTTAACATATATGCCAAATAAAAACTTGAGACTAAAATAAATACATATCATTTAATTGAAAATTAGTCAAAAGTGCCTTTACATATCAAAATTTTGATTAAAATGTGATAAATTAAGGCTAAAAGAGTAAAAAAAAAATGCATAAAATTGAATTTTAAAGGAATTGCTAATGATTTTTGAAATTTCACAGCCGCGACGCCCGATACCCGATACGTACCGGTCGATACTACCGATACCGATACTCTGCGATCGATACCGTTACGTTACCCGATATCGCGATTTAGAACTATGGTTGGGACTGCAAAGATTTGGTGTTATAAGTGAACAGTTAATTGGGTTGAATAGAGATTTACTCTTTGTTAGATAGAGTAAGGTGAAAAATATATTTCCTCACATGGAAAAATCCATAGTTCAAATTTTTAAACTCCATCTATAACCACTGTAAACGGTTGCTTTCTCTTCTAGCTATGATGGAGCTTCATCATCAGCAAACAGGGTAAGCCATGAAGCAACAACCAATGTCCCATACGTCTTCGTGAATATATGAAGATGGCGTAGGCTGAGAGTGATGGGTTTTTAAGGTTTTTGTGTTTTAATTCGGGTATTTTATGATAACTATTTGTTTGTCTAATATGTTGTTGTGTCTTTATTGTTTTGCTATTTGGTGTACAGTAGTAGAATAAGGATTTGTTGCTTCTCCCCTATCATCTTTATGTAAGTATCTCACATCTTTACAACTTTCCATACCGATTATTCTTTATTTTTCCTTTTCCCCACCCTTTTTCACCTCTCGATTATCATGACAACAAGGTAGTACTTTCTGAGGTCTTTGAGAGCTTGCTTTGGTATTTATGTTTGTTGCGCTCGAGCGGCAAACCTAATTCTTATAGAGACTGGAAGGGGGAGACATGTTAGCATATCTTGAGATGTTGAGAGGTCTCACATAAAATCTACCCACTTATGCACACAAAATCTATTTCCAACACCCACAAAATCTACCCACTTATGCACACAAAATCTACTTTCAACACCCACAAAATCCAGCCACTTATGTCATCAACTACGAAACACCTTTAAATATTAATTGTTAGATGGAAACTTCATTGCTAATGTAACTTCATTCATAAACATACATTTCCTTTCATACGTGGGTCATTGCAATTGTGAAACACCCACCCATACTATGTGCTTTTTATTTTTTCTAAAGTCAAAAATGTTGATTACGTTGCTGATTATGTTGTTGGTTGTTTTCCTAAGAGCATCTCCAATGGAGCTGCTATATCAGTTGCCAAAGCTAAAAAATGACAGAAATGGCAAAAATCAATCTCCAATGGTCTGCTATTTCACTTGCCAAAGATGGCAGATGCCATATGTGTTCTCAAATATGGCAAGTGAAATAGCAGATGCCAACCTTGCCAGATCAGCAAAATCCAACAGAAATTGGCACCAAATTCAGTTGAGAAAACAACAGAATTAATCCAGTAGGGAAGCTATTTTCCAAAATCAAACCTAATTTTTACAGATTGTGTATATATAGATATATATGATCAAACCCATGAAGACAGCCTGTATATATATATATATATATGATCAAAATCAAACCCAAAATATATATATATATATATGATCAAACCCATGAACCTCTGCTGACTATATATATATAAATATGTGATCAAAATCAAACCCAAAACATATATATATATATATATGATCAAACCCATAGCAAACCATATATATATTAAATAATCAAAATCAAAGCAAACCGTGCAAACCATATATATATTAAATAATCAAAATCAAAGCAAACCGTGTATATATAGCAAACCGTGTATATATATATATGACATAGCAAACCAAAGCAAACCGTGTATATATATATATGACATAGCAAACCGTATATATATATGATCAAATCCATTAAGAAAGAATTTTTTGATGGAGATAGATCAAAACCGTATATATATCAAAACATATATATATATATAGATGAATTTTTTGATGGATATATATATATGCAAACAAATCAAAACATATATATATATATATAGATGAAGATCGTACCAGAGACGAAGAGTACACAGATCGGAGGGAGACAGAGTCAAACTAGAGAGAGGGGGTTCCGATCTTGGAGGAGAAGGGGGAGATCGGGTTCCGATCATGGAGGAGAAGGGGTTCCGATCTTGGAGGAGGGGGTTTCGATCTTGGAGGAGAAGGGGAGATGGGTTCCGATCCTGTGCTCTGTTTGATTTGTGCTCTGTTTAATTTCGGCCATGGGGGAGAAGACATAGTGAGAATGAGAGGGGGATGAAGAACTGTGGAGGAGATGAGAGGGAGAAGAGACTGAGATTAATTTTATTCATTGCAGAGACTGAGATGGAAAATTTGTGATGGGTCAGTGTAAATAAAAGAGCCATTGGGCTCTGTTTGGTTTGTTCAACCAAAAAAAAAAATATATGAAATTATTTTTTACAACGGCTCTTTAAACGGCTATTTGCCAAACGGTAATAAATTTAATTTTTATAAATTGAAACCTTTCCTTCATTTTTATTTCACACAAATATTTACATTTAATTTTTATTTTCTCCTCTCTTCTTTGAATTTGATTTCACAACAAACCTCTTAAATTATATTTTTTTTAGTTTTTTCATCCAATCATTATGGAAGATTCATCAAAAACAAAGAGAGGAAAATCATTCACCGTTGAAGAAGATATGGCAATTTGTAAATCTTGGTGTCACATTTCGGAAGACCCAATTGTTGGCAATTCGCAATCGTATGCTCACTTTTGGGGAAGAATTTACGAAAATTTTTGCCTGCTTCAGAATGATCAGTCCAGAACACAAGTGTCTATTCAATCTCGATGGGGTATAATCATGAAATGTTCTAACAAATTTCGGGGATGTTTAGCACAAGTCGAAAATCTTCACCCAAGTGGGATTTCTCAAGTTGATATAGTAAGTTTTTATTTTCAATTATTATGTTTAGTTTCTTATTCTGGTATCGTATAAAAATTACGTAATTAAATAATGTTTCAATATGAAAACATTTAATTTTTTGGAATATTAAATAATGTTTATTATTTATTATTCAATTATTATTTATTTTATTTAAATAATGTTTTGATTTTCAATTACATTTAATTTTTATCTAATTTTTTTCAATTACATTAGTTTCAATTACAGTTTATTTTCAATAATTAAAGTGTTTATTTAATTTTTTTAAAGCAGATGCTACAAGCAAAATTGTTATACCATCAAGATGAAAACAAACATTTCGCTTTTGAACATTGTTGGCCAATATTGCAAGACAATATCAGGTGGCAAGATGTAGCTCCCACGAATACGGTAAAGTCAAGGATGCATACAGTGTTTACCCCTGATTCAGGCCCTGATTCCCCTATGGAAAACTGCATTTCTCTTGAAGGCGACAACATCAAGTGTTGGTAACAATCCAACTGTTGGTGAGGCCAGGTCATTGGAAAGGGTAAAAGGCGATGGGTAGGAAATGCAAAAGAATTATTTCAAGAAATCAAGTCATTATCAAGTCCAAAAATGAGTATACAATTAGACACATTTAACCAACACCTTGCTGAGAAGGAAAAGAAAAAAGATGAAAGAGAAGAAAAAAGGATTCAAGCAATGCAGGAGATGAAAGAACTTGAGATGAAAAAACATGACTTCGAGATCAGAAGACAAGAACATGAGATGAAAAAACATGACTTCGAGATCAGAAGACAAGAACATGAGATGAGAAAGGAAGAACACCAAATAATGACTGCGGACATTTCTCATTTGGACCCTCAGATGAAAGCGTATTACACAATGCGAAAAAATGAGATTTTCGCCAAGTGGTCCTCAAATGTGAGCAGCCCAAATTTTTATTTCCCCCTACCTCCTGATGAATAATTACGGGATCAATGTTAGTCTTTATTTTAAGGCGGCAATTGCAGTACTTTCACCAATTCTAATGTACTCGTCTACAGCATCAGCAGGCACGCCGTATTGGAGGATCCGAAGTGCTGCAGTCATCTTCTGTACCCCGGATAATCCAGGAGCACCAGTGGCATCACGGGTTTGGATGAAGTATTCATTCACTTGTTGAATATCGTGTAAGATACTAACAAACAATGACCGCCTCATTCGAAAACGTCTTCGGAAGTATTCTTCTGGATAGATAGGATTATCTACAAAATAATCTCTATAAATTTGTTCGTCGCCTTTGACCCTCTCACGATTAATGTATCGACGACCACTTGTGGAACCAACACGTCTGGTTTGTTGGTTTAGGCTTAACATCTGTAATCTTTGTTGTTGTGCTGTGAATAGTTGCATCATGATGATATCATCATCAGATGATGAAGATTCATCAAAATCTCCATTTAATATGGCTTTGCTCAAATTGTTCATTGTAGGTGGATGGGTGAGTGAGTGAATATGAAAATTATAGAAAATCTTCTTGGTGGGTACAGAGAGTTTTGAAGATATGAAAATGATATGTAGGTGAATATGAAAATTGTAGAAAACCTTATGTTATATTTATAGAGAAAATTGTGGGTGGGTGAATGAATAATGGGTGGTTGTTGGGTGGGTGGATGAATAATGGATGGTTGTTGGGTGGGTGGATGTGAGTGAATGAATGCTGAGTTAATAATGGATGGTTGTTGGTGGTTGGTTGTTGGTGGGTAATTGGTGATTATTTATTTTTTATGTGTAGTTAAAAAAATTTATTAAATATGTAGTGATATGTTTTTTGGTGGGGGTGAATAAATCAAACAATATTTTTTTTTCCAATTTTTAAATTTTTTTAATTTTTTATATTTGTCTAGTTGGGAATAAAATAAATATATAATTTTTTTAACAAACAGATAAAAAAGTGTCACAAAAGACAAAAAATAAATAAAAATAAATCACAAAAGACTTATATCCAAACAACACCTACAAATTTGGAGGGAAAGTTGGTTGAGATTTGCCAAAAATAGCAAATGACCATTGGAGCACCATTGCTATAATTTGGCAAAATAACACTATTCATTGCCAAATTATAGCAATAGCAACCCCAATATAGCAACAACCATTGGAGATGCTCTAACTTCACTTTAAAATAAGGTGAATTACACTAATAATTTTTATAATTTGAAATTTATGTCATTTTAATTCTTAATTTTTTAGTTGTGATACATTTGACTTTGAATTTTAAATCTTATTTTAAATAAGAACAATTGAAGATATCGTTGCTTAATTTGAAGGGCAAAATTATCAATTTGATAAAATATAAACTAATTTGACAAAAATAAATGTCAAAATTTTTTTTTTGAATTTTTAAAAATTATTTCTACCTACAAAAGATAAAATTATGTTAAATTGATAAATCTTTTAGACATTTATTTATTTTTTCACCAAATTAATTTTTATTATGTGTTTGAATGATAATCATGTAATGGGTAGCTATTAGAATTTTAATATGTATTCGGTATATTTAATATAAGAAATGTTTTTAGTTTTGAATTTTTTGATTTAATGGATTGGTTTAATAATGATATAAAAATTGTCGCCATATTTGATTTTTGAAAAAATAGAAATTAATTTAATAAAAATAAAAACAACCACCCATTACATGATTATCATCCAAACACATAATAAAAATCAATTTAAAATAAATAAATAAATAAATAAATGTCTAAAAGATTTATCAATTTTAAATAATTTTATCTTTAGTGGGTAGAAATAATTTTTAAAAATTCAAAAATATTTTGTTGGCATTTATTTTTCAAATTAATTTATATTTTATTAAATTGTCAATTTTGCCATTAAAATTAAATAATAGTACACTACAACAAAAAGCACAATTGGCGACTAAAAATTCTTTTTTCGTCGCTGAAAGTATGATTTTTGTCGACTAAAATGGAATTAGTCGCCAAAGTTGCTCACTTTTGCTGACTAAAACAGTTTAGTCGCCGAAGGTAATGGTTTTAGCGACTAAAAGGCACTTTAGTTGCCACATATAGGGTTTTTAGCGACTACAGGTTGTTTAGTAGCTAAAAGTGACAATTTTTGGCGACTAAAATCATTTAGTAGCCGAAAGTGACAGTTTTGGCGACTAAAAAACAGTTTAGTCGCCCATTATAGGTGTTTTGCCGACTAAATTGCATTTTAGTCGCCCAAAGTAGAGGTTTTGGCGACTAAATTTCAGTTTTGTCGCCAAAAGTGCTATCCTTAGGCGAGATTTAATTGTTTTAGCGACAGAAAAGAAATTAGTAGCCAAAAAATGGAGAATTGGCGACTAAACTTTAGATTTTGTCGCCAAAAGTACTGTCCTATTTTTTTTAGTAAATTTTTGATTTTTTACATACAATATATTAAATAAAAATAATGATTTTTATACATACAATTTTGTATTAATACTAGCGAATATAGTATATAAAGAATATATGTTGCACCATTACGCATGTGATGTTGGGGTGGTCTAGTAGGGAACGCGTGTGGGTGAAGGCACAGTGGGGAGCATGGCTTGGACGTCCCAAGTTCAAACCTTGGGAGCAGCCAAGGCAATTTTTTTTTTTTTTTTTTTTTTCTGGAAATGGTTTTGGCGACTAAAGTCGTTGGTCGCCGAAAGGTTTAAATAATAAAAAAAAAAAATACTATTGGCGACTAAAAGTTTAGTCGCCAAAGGTCAAATTTCCAAAAATGGAATTGCATTTGGCGACAATTTCTTTCGTCGCTGAAGACCTGTACATTGCCGACTAACAGGTTTTTAGTCGCCAAAGGTATTGGCGACCGTCCATTGGCGACAACAGTGGCGACTAAAAGTTTTTGTCGTGGAAAGTGGAAATTCGACCTTTGGCGACTAAAAAATGACTTTTGGCGACTAAAAATTTAGTCGCCAAATGTGTATTTTCTTGTAGTGGTATCTTCAATTGTCCTTATTTAAAACAAGATTCAAAATTCATTATCAAGTATTTCACAATTGAAAAATAAAAAATTAAAGTGACACAACCCTCAAATTATAAAGATCGTTAATATAATTCCCCTTTAAAATAATGTTTATATATATATATATTTTTGTTACAGGAAAATCCTCCCACTCTTCCGCAGATCCAAGGTAGCACCCCTTACAGAGATCACCAAGGTATCCTGTTGTCCGTTCCGAGATAAGAGACTATAACTTGGGAACTTGTCCCGACCTTCCAAGACAAGTTCTGCTTAAGTCAGGACTCGAACAGCGGGGGAGTATTGGGCCCACACCAAGTACTATGGTAGCAACAACTTGAGACTAACCTCCTAACCAACTGTCCTACGCTCAGGAGATCGGCCCAAAAGGGTCTTAGCCCCCAAACCTTTTCCTTACCGTTTAGCACGAGTCCCCTTTTATACATGTATAGGGTGACATTAATGGTTGTTGCCTCGAAAACACCAACCCCTAATGTTCATTCATTCGTGTTCAAATGTTGAGGTTAATTCTCGGTTTAAAATAAAAAAATGTTGATGTTAATTGATGTATGTGATAACCAAATAGGAAGGGTAGGTGACAGCAATTTTTCTCTTTCACACAAGTGTGGTTGGTAAAGTTAAAAAGAAGGCAACATCCCTAGCCCCCCCTTCTTAAAAAGGTAATATTAGATATTGCAATGTGTGGTTGGGAAGGTGTGTACATATAATACGTAATATATAATATAAAAATATATAAGGTGCATATAATAAACATTTTTAGAGATGTGTACAATATAATTTTTTTTATATATTTTAAGAATATTTTTTAAAGATAAATTATAAATACATCCCTTAAAACTTGATTAAAATATGATTTGTCGTGTAATTTTGAAAATTGCATCACGCCCCTTGAAATTTATAATTTCTTAATAAATGACTCATTTTTATTAATAAATTATCAAATCAATTAACAATTTTTAATGATGTCAGAAGTTTATTTCAATTAATAATTTACGTAATTTTATCATTGTATGGGAGAACAGTTAGGAATTTTATTTTTTTCAGTTAATTATATTAAATAAAATATTATGATAAGAAAATATTTGTAATTTTTCAAATCATAAAAAAAATTCGTATTTGAACCAAATCTTAATAAATGTATTTATAATTTGGGAGAGACTTGTTACGCCTATGTGGCCCACCACGAGTCTCATTTCGATAATTCAAACCGTCTAATATGTAGAATTCATTGAGTATTTCATGCTTGTAAAAAATCACGTTAATCAAATATCGATAGCCCTTTGATCGGAATACATTATTGTCAATGGTAAATATGATTTTAAATATAAATTGTTAACAAAAATGTGTTTTGATCAAGGGGCTATTAATATGCAATCAACTTAATTGTTTACAAGTATGAAGTACTCAATATGCTTTACAATATGCTTTACACATTAACTGTTTAAATTATTGAAAAGGAACCCTAATAAACTTTACAAATGTAATAATACGCTCTAATTTACACAGTAAGCTAGAATGAAGCCTCTGCCTCATAATTTACCTATTTTTCTATTGTATTTGTGTGCATTTAGCATCACTCTCTTGGAGAATTTGACAACCTATTGGTTAGTTTTTGTCAAGTGTGACATCTCTCTACAAAAGTAGGAGTGAGGGAGGAAAAATTATTTGGTACTATTAGAGTGTCATATGATGAGATTTTTATCAATTATAATAGGGTAAATTACACTTATACCTCTTAAGATTTGGGTTTAATATATATCGTCCCCTGACGTTTGAGAAATTACACTAACCCCCCTCTCATTGTAATTATTTAGACAGAATAAAGACATTGAACTCATGCACCCTCTCTTTTTTGCTTTGCTTTACTTTCTCCTTTTTTTTTCTCTTTCCTTTACTTATTTTTTTATAATGTAATTTCCTCTGTTTTTCTATTAGAAATTGTTACTTTTTATATAAGCAGGGATTTGTAAAATGAGACTATTAACTACTGGATGGGAATGTAATTTCTAAAACGTCAAGGGGTGGGTAGTAATTGAACCAAACCTCAAGGGTGTCAATGTGTTTTACCCATTACAATATATCATATTTTCTCAACTACTTGACATAAAATTATGAATACTATTTTTTTCATCAATTATAATATTATTGGGATACCACCTAATAATGCCCCTGTCCAACCAATAACTTCTTGTGAGGGAGGCTTGTTGCATTGCAGTAAAATCCAATAGCCCAGATTTTCTGAATAAAATGAAAGGGGCAGAGTGTTTCTCTCTTGTGAGGAGATCCGTGTAGATTATGATCCGGTGGTGCTTCTAACTCCACCAAGATTGCTTAGTCAGATTTAAGTACATCCACAGCCCAAAGAATTCAGTAAAATCCACAAGAAAGCATCTCAACCGGATTTGTGGTGCGGCGCGCCAGTTATTATTGCGTAGTTAAATAGATTTATTTTAGATTTATTTTGATAATTTAAAAAGTTAATATTTTAAAATATATTATGTAAAATATGCCTATGAATATTGTTAACCAAGTAAACGATATTCGATTAATTTGATTTTTTATAAATATATTTTATTCAATATACTTTAAAATACGAATAATTTAAATCATCAAAATAAATTTTGAAATAGACGCATTTAATTACACAACAGTAACTGTTGTGCCTCCATCACAACAGCCACTCCAAGTCCTTCTCACCAATGTTTGGTTTTGGAGTTTTAAATATTTATTTATGCACTGTATTGAACTTGATTTTTTTTTTTAAATATGCATTGTATTTACTATATTTATTCACCGTATATTTTTAAAATTTTTAAATATTTAAAATAAATTAATATTTTTTATTTTAAATACATAATTTTTTAAAAATATTTTTTTATTTCCTTATTTTAAATATTTTATTTTTTAAAAAAAATTTACATTTTTTTTAATTTAAAATTTTTTTGGAAGGCTTAAAAAAAATATATTATTTTTAAAAAATTAAAAATATTTTTCTTCAAAAAAAATAAAAATACTATTTTCTGAAAAGATATTTTTTCAAAAGAATGAAAAATAAAAAATAATTTTGAAAAAAAATAAAACAATTTTTTTTTGAAATATATATATTTTTTTAAAATAAAATTTTGAAAAGAATTTAATTATGAATTTTGAATTGAGTGTTTAATTATGAGTTTTGAAATCTTTTGATTGAAATCGTGATGCCAAAATAAAACCTAAATGCTACCTAAAACTTTCCTCAAATTTTAAAAAAAATTTACACATGTAAGATTTATAGTTTGTTTTAATAATTTGAATAATTCATTTTTTTTTAAGTTTAAATAATTTTTTAAAATATTTTTACTAAAAATTTTTAATTTTTTAATTCACATAATCTAAATATACTTAAAAGAATAAAATTTATGATTTTTTAAGAAAAAATTCACTAAATACTAAAAACCTATTTTAAAATATAAAAATTTAGTACATTTCCGTATTTTTTTTTTATTAATATTTTAAAAAAATCACAAAAGTTTTACTTTGTAAGTACATCTAAATTAAATGCATCGAAAAAATTGACCAAAATATTTTTAAAAAATTACCAAAAGTAGAAAAAAAATAAAAATTAAAAACTAAAAATTATTTTTGAAAACTAAAAATCAAACAGTGTACTTTAGTTTGGAGAACATGTGGACAGAGGAAGGGAAAAAAAAAATTTCTCCCGAATTTTAAGAGAATTATTTGGATTAGTAAGACTCTCCATGGTTCGTTTTCATAATCATTCATTGTGTAAAATACTCTATGGATATTATTTATACAAAAAATTTGGTTGATCCAATAATGGTAGCATTTTTTAATTTATCGTGTTTGTCTCCAAAAAAATAGATGACAATTGTGTTTCCTATTTTTGTAACAAACATAATAAAATAAAAATGTTAAGATTATCAGATTGATTTACTTTTTTCCATAGATGATTTACATGGAGGAACTTATAAAATGAACGGTTCAAATTATCAAAATAAGAGTTGTAATGCACTCCACGGACTCGAACAATTCTCTCAAGTATATGTTTGAACTTGAGAGAAACCAACTAAAAAAAGAATACTAGATAGTCACTTTGATTGCCAAATTTTTTTTTTTTTTAATAAAATTAAATATAACTATTGTGGAAGCCGAGTAATCTCAACCTCTAAACGGCAAATAGGGCACACCCAAGCCCATCTTTGATGGGACAGACTTGGAAAAAAGCCCACTAGTTACAAAGACATTGCTGAATAGGTACAGATGGGCTGAAGAGCGTGCTGAGTTAGGAGTACCTGAGTTATGCTTCTAAGCTGAGTACATCGGGTACGTCGGCATGTCCCCCATTAGGTGGTCCAGGCTGTCCCTTTCGAAAAAGTGTGGTAGGGAGATAGGCCCTGACAAAGTGATGATGAGAGATTAAGCTGCAAGAGAAAATATCAAGTGAAATGATGCGATAAACAAAAGGGAAGGCTAAAGGAAAATATATGTTCCAAAAAACTTGCACTTAAAGGAACAAAAAGACTCTTCTTCATAAAAAAAAAAAAGCTAACATACTTGTCGAAATGTCAATTCCGACACCACCGACTAGAGTTGTTCTTCTATTTCAATTAACATCCCAAGGACCTTTTAAGGGCTTGTATGCATTAAAGGAGTATTCCAAAACCATTCCCTACAATTGGCGTTGTTTATGGAAATAGCCAAACTCATCTATGCCAGACCCGGATCAAGATCCTTCGATCATTGGCAACGACAATGTTCTATCTAGAGCAGTTTTTGGTCCAAAAAATCCTCCCGCACGACGGTCTTTAAACTTTGGTCCTATCACTTCTTCTTTGCCTTCAACATCGACAAAAGACACCATACAAACCTTGATAGACCAAGCAAAGCAGAACTAGCAGTGTTTGGAGGATATGGAGGCTAATAATTAGCGTTTGCACCAAGAACTAGCAAAATCGCAACAAATGCCACTACGGCAATAATGATGCCGATCACTGAGAAGGAAAGCAAAGCAGCATCGTCAACCTCAACAGCATAATGATAATAGGAATACATTAGACTCATCATGGGAGGAGCCTAGAAAGAGAGGTCAAGTTGACCAATCTAGTTCATCAGATGGAGGAAGTTCTCCACAAACATGGTGTATACGTAAAAAGAGAGATGATGATTCATATTCGAAAGACAAGTACAATCTTTTCATACGATGCATAGATGAGGCCATTTTCCTAAGAAGTTTAAAGCACAATCATTTACCCCTTATGATGGCAAATTGGAGCCTACCGATCATGTTTGTCATTACAAGCAAGCTATGACTTTACATGTAGATAATGCGGCTCTCATGTGCCGAATCTTTCCCAGTAGCCTAGAACCTCTGGTCGTTAGGTGGTATTATAAGCTCGAGTCGTCCTCCATTTAAAGTTTCCATCAACTCCAAAAGTCTTTCCAAGCCAAATTCATCACTAATAAGGTACAACCCAAACAGACCGATTCTTTATGGTCAATGAAGATTGGACCAAATGTGTCACGACCCGAACCCGCCCCCATGGGTTAAGGACATGACCGGCCAGTAATCCTAAGATTACCTACAGCCTCAAACCAAAACAGACTTAACTCATCAGAGTAAAGGGGGCCAAAAGGAAGCAAAATTTAAAACTTTGTCCATAGAGTTGTGCTTACATGGCACATCAAAACAAACCATACATATGTACGTTAATAACTCACAACAGAAACATAGTGACATAAATTCTGTACAGACAAGATCATCCAAAACAAAGTCAACCCATAAAAACTATAAGCAGACATATACAAAAACTTCGCCAACATGACAACATAAAACAAAATGACAAAAAGGCGAAGACGAGTCTCGTGCGTGAGACACAAGGGCTGACTTTCCAAAACCTCTGTTGTTCCACATAGACTTCATTGGGGCTGGGTTTGGACTTCTCTGGGCTCACCTACAAACACATGAATGAGCGTGAGCGATAGCCCAGTGAATAATATCAAATCAAATACAGAAGTTACATAACAATGTAGAACGACATGTTCCAAACGGCCTTGGGCCCAATCCATATTTCTATTTACCAGATATATAACTATACGAAATTCAAATCAAGTGACTATAGTTCCAAACATTCTGGCCTTTAGCCCATTCAGATTTCCATTCATGTCAAAATGGCCTTTGGCTCATTCATTTATGTCAAAACGGCCTTCGGCCCATTCATTTCTGTCAAAATGACCTTAGGTCCATTCATATATGTCAAAACGACCTTCGGTCCACTCATTTCTATCAAAACGACCTTTGGTCCATTCATTTCTGTCAAAACGACCTTTGGTCCATACACACTTTCGTGTTAAACTGGCTCACAGGCCTTTCATATCAAACTGGCTCAGAGGCCTTTCATCTCAAACTGGCACATAGGCCTTTCAAACTTGTCATATTAAACTGGCATTTAAGCCTTTCAGACTTTCATTTCAAACTGGCATTTAAACCTCTCAAACTTGTCATATCAAACTGGCATTTAAGCCTTTCAGACTTTCATTTCAAACTGGTATTTAAGCCTTTCAAACTTGTCCACCATTCAAAATTAATGAACTTTACAACACTTACATAGAAGTAAGCAATTGGACAATAACATATTTCAGATATTACTTACAGTGATCGGCTTGTGGATTTGCCCTGGAGCTTGACCCTACACATCACATAACACATATGGGTCACAAATAACATTTTCCTCTTTAGGCTTCATTCTTATCTCTTTAACTCTATTACAATGCTCAATGTATGACTAAGAGTGCTTACAAGTGAAAGGGAACGGAAAAACAGAACACATAATGCATTTTTAAAATTTCAGAAAACAGGGTTCCTGCTCGAGCGTACCCTATAGGCCTGCAAAAGTGCTGGTTGCATCAAAAATACGCTCGAGCGTGAAATAGGGCGCTCGAGCAGAAGGCCTGTCAAAATAGCTCCCCCGCTCGAGTGGACATCAAGTTTGCAAAAAGTACTGGGAGCACACATTTCCCGCTCGAGGGGCAGGTTTCCCGGACCTCAAAATCTTGGAAAACCCAGAATTGTGTTCTTGAGCTTCATTTCGACTTTCAACCAACAATTCATGCATGGTATGGCTCAAATTACTCATAGACATGTACTAACATGGTACAAGCATAAATTACAACATATTGAAGCTCAATTTCATAATTAAATCACATGCATGGCTCAATTTAACTCAAACCCAATTCCATCATACACATTCATGCATTCAAAGCTCCTATCTTTAATTATTCAAACATGCATGCTAATCTCGACTTCATTTCTATTCCAAATAATGCAAATGGTGTTCGTCCTCATGGAACACAACAAAAACATGCTTCCATGTATGATTCAACACTCATATTTCCATATTCAACTTCATACATGCTTGATTATGCAAAATCATGGTGATCCTACACATGCATGTACACATTAGCTTCAAATTCATCAATTATAGCAAAATTCTTGTTCTTGATCACCAATTAATCTTTAATTCACAAAATCACAAGCTCAATCTCATGAATTTACTCACCTAGGAGCCTTAAAAATCCAAGCTCTAGCCAAATCTTGAGCTTAATCCCCAAATTCCCCAGCTTGAGCCAAAAATTACACAATTCTCTCCTTCTCTCTCTCTCTATAGCCGGTTCTCTCTCTATTTTGAGTCCCAAATTCAGCCAAATAAAGTGAAGAAGAGAGGATGGAGAGTGTAGTGACTTAACAACAAAACCCACTAAGGACAATACAATATCAATAAGGTAATTGGGCTCTAATTTCTTAATTTAATCGATTAAATCTGACCCGAATCAATTTTCAATTAAATTTCACCGTAGGTTCTAAAAATTATGACAATCACAATGGCGTAATCAATTTCGGGTTCTGTGGCCGATAAGGCCTCCAATTTAATTTCCAAAGCAGATTATTCAAACAGATATTCCTACGGTGAACAGATAGAAGTTCAAAGCCGCATATTTTCACATAATGGCACACAAAATCATACTAAACACATAATTATACTCATATTAATGACCAATTAACATATTACGGAATAGGGGTATCACAAAATGAGCCTTTGGGCGAGTACTCAAAGAGATACTGGGAATGTTTCATCCTGGTAAATGATGATTGTAATGATTCAATGGTAGTCACAGCCTTCAAAATGGGATTGAAGCTGAACAGCCCACTTCGAAGCACTTTGACTCGCAAACCACCAAAAACGGTTCGGTCTTTGATGAAGAAAGTTGAAGAATATGGCAAGGTGGAGGGCTTCAAATCACTGACTCGACAATGTCGATTTCGGCACAACCGCTAGCTACTATGCCTCTAAGTAGAACATCGCCGAGAAGAAGCCCAGAGTAGCAGGAAAGGCCTAGGAGAGATAGTCGCCGAGATTCACACCAACGTCGTGAGCAATACCAAGTGGACAACAAATGTCCACGGAGGTCAGACAAGAAATATATAGTGCTAATTGAACGAATTGCCCAGATCTTGTCAAAAGTCCAACACCAGACATTCCTCAAATGGCCGAATAAGATATCTAGACCACTAGAGATAAAGAGAAGGGACTAGAGATGTTAATACCGTAAAGTCCATGGGCATACAACTAACAAGTGCTATGCATTAAAGGATCATTTGGAAGAATTGGTGTGGGAGGGACACTTGAATGACTACCTCCCAAAGAAGGTTGCCTTGACCAATGCATTAACTATACGGTCCGAGTCTCCTCCACGTGGATTGATCCATATGATTTACAGCCTCTCACCTCTAAATCGGGTAAATATGGTTCAACTACAACTGGCTCTGAAATCATCCTAGTCTAGCTCACAATCCCTTGAGCAGCCGAAGCAACAGTGACTAGTGCCAACCAATGAGATCAGTTTTTCTAATGCTGATCTAGAGGGTTCGACCCTACCCCATGATGATGCTCTGGTTATTGATTTGTTGGTGAATAAGTTCGCTATTGAACGTGTACTAGTCGACCAAGGCAGTACATCTAAAATTATGTACTCATGGCATTTCTTAAGCTCGACCTCAAAGATGAAAATCTTACAGTAGCCGAATAGCCAACTTGGAGTATCCTTTGAGGAAGATCATGCTACTAGTGCAAGCTGGTGTTCGAACACTAGAGGTAGAATTCCTAGTAGTCAAGCTTCCCTCCTACAACATGATTATGGGCCGAACATGGCTCCATGCCATGGAAGCCGTCCCAAGCACGTACCATAAACTTCTTTTCTTTTCGACTCAGTATAGCATTGAACAAATTTGAGGATCGCAGATGTTGATAAAAAGTTGTTATATGACGACATCGGGACAAAGACCAAAAGATCTCGAGCATAATTCAATCGAAGTTCCGAACTAAGAATGAATGGATGACGTGGGAAAAGTTCCAACCGAAAAGGTGACGGAAGATCTTGATCGAGTCGTCATACCTAGTGATCCTGAGAAGTTTTTTATGATCAATGGTAGCCTTAATATAGTCGAATGATAGGAGCTAGTGACATTCTTACTAGGCAACATCAATGTCTTTTCATGAACCCTGCATGATATGCTCAGAGTAGATCCACCTGAACGTCAATCCCAAGGCCAAACTAGTTATGCAGAGGAGCCTCCGTTAGGATGCCAAACATGCATCGGCCGTAATTGAAGAGGTAGACAAACTATTAGAGGCTGGGGCAATTCGGGAAGTTACCTACCCCAATTGATTGTCCAATACTGTTGTGGTAAAGAAGAAGAGAAGAACATGTCGTATGTACATCGACTTCACATATTTGAACAAGGCCTACCCTAAAGACTACTTCCTTTTACCCCAAATTGATCAACTGATAGATGCCACAGCTCATCATCAATGCATGAATTTCCTAAATGCATATTGGGGCTACCATCAAATTGCCATAGATCACGCTGATTAGGAAAAAATGGTATTTCTCACTCCAAGGGGAACCTTTTACTACAAGGTTATGCCTTTTGAACTGAAAAATGTCGGGGCAACTTATTAGAGATTGGTCACAACCATGTTTAAAGATTAGACTGACAAGACCATAGAAGTCTACATTGACGACATGGTGTGAAAAAAAAAAAAAAAACCCATTTGGCCGACCTCGCCACAACCTTCAATGTCCTTCAGAAGTACAAAATGAAGCTCAACGCGGCAAAGTATGCCTTCGACATTAGATCAGGCAAATTCCTCGACTACATTGGCAACCATCAAGGGATAGAAGCTAATCCCAAACAGATCAAGGCTATTATTGAACTCAACTCTCCCAAATCTGCCAAAGAGGTTCAAAAGTTAGTGGGTATGGTTGCGGCACTTAACAGATTCATCAGCCGATCTTCTGACCGATGTAGGCCATTTTTTCAAACACTTTGGCAGGGAAAGTCATTCAAATGGACTTCGGAATGTCAACTAGCCTTGAAAGGCCTGAAAACATACCTCAGCTATGTCCCTCTTCTGTCTACTCACATGCTGAGTGACATTCTCATCCTGTATCTGGCAGTATCCGACCAAGCTATGAGCGCCATGTTTTTTCATGATGAACTCGGTGGCTAGAAGCCCATTTTTTATGTAAGCATATCCATGGTCGACGTAGAGACGTAGTATTTACCCTTGGAGAAATTGATTCTGGCCCTTGTAGCTAACGCATTATTTTTAAGCCTACACCATTAAGGTGTTAATAGATCACCCCCTTTGAGAGGTGTTGCGCTGAGGAGAATCTCTGGTAAGGTCTCCAAGTGGGCACTGGAACTTGGGCAATATGATCTCCAATTCTCACTACGAACGTCCATCAGAAGACAAGTTCTGGATGACTTCATCACTGAATTCACACAGCCAATGAGCAATGCCGAGATCATCTCACCAGACCAATCATCCCTCCAACCTCACATGGAGTGACGAATATATATAGGAGACATCTGGCAACAACATTGTGATGGATCGTCTAAGAAATGACGTAATGGGGTAGGAGTTATCATCATGACTCCCGAAGGGCCTGTAGTTGAACAATCTATCAAAGTAGGCTTAGACACATCTAATAAAGAGGCCACGTATGACACCCTTCTTGTCAACCTACGCAGCTCACTTCGGATGGGAGCCAAACGGCTGCATGTCTTTTGCGACTCAAATTTGGTAATTAACCAATTGAAGGGGGAATACGTAGCTAAGAATGATTGCGTGGCAACTTATGTGAGAGTAACCAAGTCTTTGTTGAACAAATTTGATAGCTATGAACTTAATCAAATCGCTCATGATCAAAACACTCATGCTGATGCCCTAGCTTGTTTAACTTTGGCCATTAATTCAGAATTCAAACAAACCATTGAAATGGATTTTATCCCTGAGTCGAGTATTAGTTTCCCCAAAGCTGCGCCCATTGTGCATATTATTCACAGACAACCGAGTTAGATAGACACCATCACTGCATTCTTAAGTTTAGAATAATTATTGGAGGATAAGAAAGAAGCCTATAAGCTTCGAAACAAAGCCTGAGGTATTATTTGGCCCTTGAGGGGAAACTTTACAAAAAGTCTCTCTCTGGGCCATATTTAGAGTGTCCATCCTGACAAGGTTAAAGACTTCTTAGCCAAAATACATAAAGGAAGTTGTGGTGCTCATTCGAGAAGATGATCACCGGCTCATCAAGCCGTTACTCAAGGCTACTGGTGGCTGACTATGCGTATAGATACTGAGCACTATGTTAAGAAGTGTGAGTAATGCCAAAGATTATCACCATTACACTACAAGAAATTCGAGTTTTAGTGGTGTTTTTAAAATGTCGCTAAAAGCCTAAAAAACGTTGCAAAATATTACAGCGACGTTTAAAATTTTCGTCATTGATACAGCCGCCGCAATAGCTTTACAATGTTTGAAAACTGTTACTAAAACTATTAGACGGCTTTTTTTTTTAAAACGTCACAAAATCTTTCACGTCCACTTTTGTTTCCATCACAAACTAATTTGTGACGTCATTTAACGGCATTCCTTTTTCTTTTCTTTTTTTTCCCTTGATTTTGAAATAGTATGATGCCATCATGACGTCATTTATTAGCGTTTTTTGAAAAAAAATGCCATATTTTTCCCTCTCCTAATTCTGAAATATCAGAAGAATTACAATCAAATCTTGTCCAAAGAATAGCATTTCAAAAGATATGCACTGAAAGATTCAATACAGTTATGAGGCCCCGTTTGCCAAGATTTAGAAATACAACAGAAGCCAAAGCATTTAACTAAAGAAGGTAGCTTGAAAATTTAACTACGAACAGAAATGACTCAGATTCACATATCCATGCGCCAACCATGCATCAAGCTAATTAGAATTTTTATACATCCAATATATTGTAATCAAACACATCATAAAATATTATACGGAGTTGGAAAAAAGTACATAAAAGTAATCAAACTCGTCTATAAACCAAATTAATTGTACCTTTCATGAGATTCTTACTACACAAAATATATGTACTCTTCAATCCACGTGCTTGTTGGCGTCCAACTCCTCGCGGAGCTCAAATGCATGAAACAATCAACCATCTGTAACATCACCCAAGGGGTACTAGCGCACGTTAAACAATTCGGACTCTCGAGATCCCTGCGATTTAGTCTCACAAATGCAATGTGAAACATAGATGACAATCCAAATTTGGAAACTTTTATTGAAAATTCATTTTATTGCAATTTTTTCAAAAATGGAATACGTCATTAGATTTCAGAGTCGCCACCTAATATTTTGGAAAATTAGGAAACCCATGACTCATACCAAGGCCACTGTTCATCGTAACCAAAGATGCTTGGCTCGAAACCTTAGGTATGAGAATGGAAGGTCAATAATGAGCACCCCCCACTCACCCGATCAAAGATCGGCCTCTACTAAATCATGATATGAGTTTTATTTGCTTTATATGTTCATATTCCGATTTATTTGATAAATCCTAAAAATTTACTATGTGAAGCATACAAGTATAGACTATGTCATTCATCTTGAAACAATTTGAGTTCATGTACTTTTTGAAAGAGTTTTGAAGATGCACAACTCAAAGAAATTGAGTTTACAAACATAAAAATCAATAGCATGCCAAATTAAACGACACAACCTCCATCAACCGGCATTCATGGAGATACATCACATAAGCAAATAGCTACGATGCTAAACATAATAAGAAAATTATGTACAAGCGAGATGCTAAAACATAACAACTTACATATTTACCGACATCCCACGAACAGCTACAAAACAAAGTTAGTAAAATATGCATAATCCTATATACAAAATCCTAATGCAATACATACACAAGACGGCTTCTAAAGATCTGGCTTCTAAAACATGACATGTGAAATATTGCAAACCATGTGATAGTGCACAAAATCATGTAATAATCAATTAAAGTACAAAGATGCAAATTTAGTCGGATCTAGGCATAAATCATGTATGTAAACACGATATGCAAGATATATACATAAGAATGAGATAGAATAAGAAGTGGGGATGGGGAATTATTACAACATTTTAAATATTACAAAACCAAAAGAGATGAATAAATATTACAACACAATATAAACATCCTCACAAACATTCAAAATAAAATAAACATAAGAAAATAGCAGCTTCAAGCGCCTCAAAGACCATCGGAGATTGATCTTCTCAACGTCAGAAGGCTACCTGGTTTTGCCTAGAGGTCCCGGGCACAGTCATGAAGGTCGCGGGCACGATGGTGTACTTTTAGGTGGCTACCCGACAAACTAACGGGCCGGGTAGCCCTGTAGGCTCGGCCAAACTCTGTTTTTTTAGATTTTCACAATAAAAACAGAACTAAAAACAATATATATAGGAGTCTCAACTTACCACATTCAATTACATTACAACAATATATAATATAACCAAAAATCAAAGCAAAAGAGCAAAATAAGTATGAAATGCAAGAAAATGAAAAGTTCGTGAAATTCACCTTCCAAGGAAATGATGAACTCCTTAGTTCACAAATTCCCTCTTGATCACCCTCAAGTGTAGGAAGTGTGTTCTCAAATCCTCAATTCGAAATTATGGAGTTTTGTGGTATGGAAAGTAGCTAACTCTCTAGTTTTTCTCACTTTCAAGCACTAAACACTCTTCCTTATGATCAGGGCAATTGATCTTTGGCTATATCAGAATTTTTGGAGTGATTTTGGCGTTTGGAAATGAGAAATTGCAGTAGCTATGGAAGCTTGGAAGTATTTTGAATCAAGGTTGAAATTTAGACAACTTTTCCTGTTTTGCTCTCTCTAACTTTCTCGAATGATTTTTTTCCTTCATTCCATCCTCTCTCTCTTTAATATACAATCTGAATGTATAAGCCATGAAGGAATAAACAAGTCAAGAAATGGGGAACAAGGTGGAAGATAAAGGTAATGGAGATGATAAAGATGATAACGATGATTAAAACTTTGTTGCTTTTAATTCATCCTTTATGACAAGGCCAAAACCTCTTTTGATAATAGAGGGTGAGTAGAGATAATGGAAAATGAGTGGGTGCACTTGAATGGATCATAAAATGGGTCAATAAGGTGTCCTAATTGAACCAAAAAAAAAAAAAAAGGGGGTCTACTGCTATCTCGGGCTGGGTTAAAAAATATACTCTTAAGCCCGACTTCAAAAGGGCATATCTCCCTTATCCGGACTTGGTTTTAGGTGATTCTTGAGTCTGAATTGAAACCACGGAAGTCGACTTTCCAATGATAGTGGCCTCAAATCTAAATTCTAAGTGTACAAAGAGATATGCCTAATTTAGTGAAACTATTCATTTATTTTTTGACGATTTGATGCTCATCTTTTTCCTAAACTAGTTTTCTTCCATCCCCTCCTATTTCCTTCAACTCCCAACCTACAAAGAAGATGTTTTTAAACATTTTTCAAAGAGTTCACCTCCCTTCCATTTATTTCCACTTTGTTCTTACTCAGTTTACTGAAAAGTGCAATATTTTAATCGAAATGGGAGCCTCGGAACATTGTAGAAACATTTGGAAAAATATTTTGAAAAGAGACTTTTAAGGTCTAAAATAGTTTGGACAAAATGGGGCTTAATGTTTTTAAAAGAAAACCAAATTCCATTTTTCTTGTTGAGGATTTTGTGAGAAACACCATCTTGTTATTCATCATAAGGTGATCAAAAGAAAGCACCTAAGTCTTAGGGCTGGTTAAAATGGGGTGTCTACAGTTGTCCCTCTTTGACAGAGCTCGAAATCATTTCATGACGTGAGTGAATGTCAAAGCTCGAAGACGGCCCTTTTGACAAGGCTGTAAGACTTGGGCAAACAAATAAGATGTAATGCAAGTGGTTGAACTTGAATGTTGCCTACGTATCCTATTGCAAGGAATCAAGCCAGCGTAGTTTAGGGGTAGAATGCAAATGACATGCTCGACATACAATTTGAAAGTTAGACTCACACGCTTTGCGTAGCCGATTGTTTTGAAAATTCATGATTATGTAATAGGATGCAATGTCGTGGAGTGATGATAAAGATATGAAGATAATAACATATGAGACAAGCCTCGTGCAAATAATATAAAGGATAACAGGGGGTATAACACCTATAAACGTGCCACAACACAAATAATAGAAAGAGTGCATCGCATACAAATGTGTCATATCATTGCATTAAATGTGCCACAATTCAGTTGATAGAAGAAAGGTGAACTCAAAATCCAAACACATCTCATGTGAGAGAAGAAATAATGAACTCGAAATCCAAACACGTTTCACGCGGGAGAAGGTATAGTGGTGTAACCAACAAATGTTCTTAGTCGTATTTCATATGGAGAGGGCGAAGGTTTTAACCGGATAAACATCAAATCCTAACACGTTTCACGTGAAAGGTGAAAATGTAATGTAACTAGCAAGCATGCCTAACAGTATCTCATACGAAAATGGGGAAGGTTTTAACTAGGTAAACATCTAATCCTAACATATTTTACGTGAAATGAACAAAGATGGTGTAACCAACAGGTGTACCTAACTGTATCTTATACGAAGAGAGGGAAGGTTTTAACTGGGTAAACATCTAATCCTAATATGTTTCACGTGAAATGAGCAAAGATAGTGTAACCAATAGGCGTACCTAATCGTATCTCATACATGGAGGGGGAAGGTTTTAACCAGGTAAACATCTAATCCTAACACGTTTCACGTGAAAGAAGCAAAGGTGGTGTAACCAACAGGCATACCTAACCGTATCTCATACGGAGAGGAGGAAGGTTTTAACAGGGTCAATATCTAATCCTAACACGTTTCACGTGAAATGAGCAAAGGTGGTGTAACCGATAGGCATACCTAACTTTATCTCATACGGAGAGGAGGAAGGTTTTAACCAGGTAAACATCTAATCCTAACACATTTTACGTGAAAGGAGCAAAGGTGGTGTTACTAACAAGCATACCTAACCGTATCTCATACGGAAAGGGGAAAGATTTTAACCAAATAAACAATTAATCCTAACACGTTTCACGTGAAAGGTGAAAATTGTGGTGTAACCAACAAGCATACCTAACCGTATCTCATATGGAAAGGGGGAAGGTTTTAACCAGGTCAACATCTAATCCTAACACGTTTCACGTAAAAGGTGAAAATGGGGTGTAACCAACAAGCATATCTTACCGTTTCTCATACAGAAAGGGGGAAGATTTTAACCAGGGAAACATTAAATCCTAACACGTTTCACATGAAAGGTGAAAATATGGTGTAACCAACAAGCATACCTAGCCGTATCTCATACGAAAAGAGGGAAGGTTTTAACTAGGTAAACATCAAATCCCAATACGTTTCACGTGAAAGGTGAAAATGGAGTGTAACCAACAAGCATACCTAACCGTATCTCATACGGAAAGGGATAAGGTTTTAACCAGGTTTAAACGGTGTACACAGGCATCAGTGTACACAACATAAGTATACATATACATCAATATACATATACATATACATACAAAGTAAATACAAGAAGATATGTATATATATATATGCAAAGCTATACATATATATGTCTCTATCCCCTCTCCTGTTTTTGTCTCTCTCTCTCTCTCTCTCTCTCTCTCTTCGTTCATCTGCTTCGAGCGTCGTGTTTGGTGCACGATTTCAACAAATATGTCACCTAACCGATAGAGCTAGACCCTCCTTAATTTTTTTCAACGATTGCCTCGTCACCTTCACCCCTTTATTTTCTTCTCCTTTCTCATTTTCTTCTTAAACCAAGGCCTATGAGAGAGGCCAAGCAAAAAGCTACGAACTCTCTCTCCCACCACTCTATAGCCCCTTTCTTTTGCATCGCTTTCCTCTAACATGGCCTCTTCTCATGGTTCTCTCACTCTCTTTCCCGACCTCAATGAGTCCACAATAGAGATAACTGGTTCTGACTCCCTTGAACATCAACTGCGTTCCCCTTCTCATTTCCCTGTTCTCAACTTTCCAATGATGTTAGTTGAGCAAAAAATGGCAGCACAGTCTAACATCAAGGCTAACTCGTATATACTGAGGTTATATGTGGAAACCGTGACTGCGGTCTCTAACTTGTCCCGTCAACTACAGAACAGGACATTTGAAGTGTATCAACTGTCAGCGCAACTCTCCCTGCTTCAACGTATGTACAAAGACGCTCAAGTAGAAATTAGTGCACTGAAAAAGTAGAACAAAGAGCTAAAATGACAGGCCACCTCCGTGGCTCGATTTGGAGTTCCCTCATACTCCTCATTTGATGGCCAGCGAGGAAAATTTTCTTTTGGAAGCCCTGCCAAGGCATAGGCAGAGTCTTCAAGAGCTTCGAAGGAGTGAAGATGAAGCGAGACAACTGACAGTAGAGTCGGGCGACGAAGCTGTCTTTGTAATCTGTGCGGAATTGTAGTCGGAAACTAAGAAAATAATTACCTCCTCTATATTTCCTTTTTTCTTTTTCTTTTTCTTTTTCTTTGTTTTTTATTTTTTTTATTTTTAGAGTGGGCACCTATAGCTTCAACTCTCTTTTGTACAACTTTGGTCAGGGATTCCTGAAGTTTAATGAAAGAGTTTTGTTTTGCAAATGCGAATAGCATGAATGGCACAACACTTGAGCATAAAAAAAAGCCATTTGTTTTGAGTTTTGAATTTTGAATTTGGGAACTGTTGCATTTCAATGAATTCTGAGCAAGATGTTGAGCCTATAACTGACCAAAACACAAAATACAACTTAATGAAAGGAAAACAAAGCAAAAACCTTCCCGAACGCACCCTTTTATGCTTGTTGGAATAAAATGGACACAAAACAAAACATCACAAGTCGACCACCCGATTGACCGCCCAACAAAAGGATATCATCGGAGGCAACTACTGTGCATATTCCGGCGAGTGTTCGACTAAAAGAAAAAGTACAAGTTAATGTGACCTTGGTGACGAGGACTTGAGAGTGTGAGGAAAGGACAGAAAACATTACTTGAATGTGCCCCTAGTTCATCACTTTGACCTTTTCTTTTGGTTTTTTGACTAAAAAGATTTTGATCAACATAAAAGTTTGATTAGCATGCTTGTTCCACTTCTCCATTTTGAAATCATGTGAGTCAGGTTGTCAGCATTGAAAATTTTCTCTTTTTGGTCCAAAGAATGGTATGAGTTTTGCGAAAATGGAATAATTTTTGAGAAAATCAGTCAACTTCATTTAAAGTCCTCAAAATCTATTTTCGCAAGTGACCACTACCCGATCAACACGAAATCAACCTTTGAGATGTATAATTGAATTCGTCTAGCAACTAAACCCATCATGAAGGAGAAATAGGACAACTGAATCAAATGGGAACGAGCCAATCAAATATGGGTACCTGAGTCGAATAAAGATACACCAATCAAACATGGATGAGATGAGTGAGTTGAAAAATGATTAGGGCCAAACTTAAAGATGAAGCTGCCTACGTATTCCAAAGATAGGAATCAGGACATACGTAGTTCCAGCTAAGGTTCACTCTGGTATTGACACTCTCCTTTTGTGCTCTAACTTTTACCAAAGCTGTCCTTTCAGGTTTTCAACCTTGCGAGCTTTTCATTCTTTTCATTTTTTTATTTTTTTTTGTACTCTAATTTTTGCCTAGGTCCCTCTTCCAGGTTTTCAACCAGCGAGCCTTTCAAGGATAGTACTTCTTCAGCTTGTCCATGTTGATTGGTTGTGAGACTTCTAAACAATCCAAATCCATGAGAATGGTCATTACTCTTGACCAAATAAATTTGATGATGCAGGGATCCCTCCAATTTGGGTCTAAATTTGTCGCTAGTGTCGTAGATAGGAACTCGATTGTCCTTTAGTAATAAAACTCATTCTCTTAGATTCCAGGATTTGACTTCTTTTTCGGTCTTCATTAGCTTGTGAAACGATCCAGTTTGAATCTTTGTCATATTCGACATTATTGCCCCTAATTCAAGGGCTGCTTCCAATCTGAATCACATCTGACCTTATTGCCCCTAGTTTAAGAGCTGCCTCCATTCCGACTATGCAAGTCTTATACTTTGGTTGATTACTAAATATTCTAAATCAAGGTTTGAAAGCTAAGGAGGTCGAACCTTAAGTTGAGAGGGATCCTATGCTTTACAATCTCAAGATCAATTTCAAACATGTCTTCATAGGACCATGCAAAAAAAAAAAAAAAAAAAAATTTGAACTCTTTTAACAAAGTGACTAATCGCTCATGCTCTTACAAAGACAATATATAATCAATCTGGACCAAGCCAGAATCCTTCTTACCCACATTAACATAAATGATCTCATTCATTAAGGGCTTAGCACACCTCTCTTCCTCTCAGTCAATCAAAATTTGCAAATCCCGAGAAATTTCTTTCTCTTCGTTTTTATTAGAGTTTTGGAAAAAAGTCTTGTAATTTTTTGTCAATGCAATGAATTAAAGGCACAGAGAAGTAGGCAGAATCTATGGCACTTTTATTGAAAAGAAACTACGACTCAACGATAACAACAAACTCAAAAGAAAATGACAAAGAAAACCTAGACAGGACAAAAATGTCTGGGTTGGCACTCTTGAAATCAACAGACTCTAACTCACTAGAATGACTTGAGCCTAATCCCAACTCTACAAACTTAGTGGAATCAAACTTAGACTCAATACTCAATTTAGAACTCAGAATAAAACCATTCTCAAATTGCTAGTCAAAGTGTGGGCCATCCACAACATTCAAAATAAAGCTCATGCAATCAACATGTGGTCACTCCCCAATCATAAAAATGGTCGGATATCCCATAAGTTCTATTTATTTACATTGGTAAACTTTGTGGGATATCGGATTTTTTTGAAGCAATGGTGCTACAACAACTTATCAAAAAAATACAGAACTTCCAATCATAACTATGGCAGCACTTTGGCCCAATTTGCACAACTGATTGTTGTATGTCCCCACTGAAAACAAACTGAACCCTACAAATTGACATGCCAGAACCACCGTTCAAAATTTGAGAACCCCAGACCCCATACATTGCACATAGCAAGAAAAAGAACAAACACCCCTATGGGGGCTAGGGTTACCCAGTCCTAACTTTGAAATGATCTAGGGTTTTACTATTCAAACAAGTGGTATCATACAACTTAGAAATGAAAGAGTAGCTTGTCCTATTTTTGGAAGGCACTGTAGCTCACTATATGCATAAGGTCAGTTCTACTCTAGGGATTGAAGTTAAGGTGACGTCACTAAAGAGTCCTTTGAGTAATAACCAATGGAGACCCCAGGAAACTAGAAGAGTCAATATAGCCTCTCTTCGAAGTCCGAGAACCATAGATAGCAGAGCTATCTTTTTGACAGATCTCAAAAGGTTATAACACAAGGCCTCTAAATTAATGTAGAGATAAGTATAGTGTCACAAAAAAACTTACCTATGTTCGCACCAGTATCTAGGCAAACACAAGGACTTTAAGTGCACCGCTGCATTCAATGCAATAAACATATAATTGAAAATAAAAGTCATATCATAGAGTTCGAATCAAGGTTTCACAAAATTCCTAGCAAAGTCTCCAGAAACTGTAACATCACCAAGGGGGTACCCACACACATTAAATAGTTCAGACTCTTGAGATCTCTGCAATCTAGTCTCATGAATGCAATGTGAAACATAGATGAGAGTCCAAATTTGAAAACTTTTATTGAAAATCAATTTTATTGCAATTTTGTCAAAAATGGACTGCATCATCGGATTTCACAGTCGCCACCTAATATTTTGAGAAATTAGGAAACCTATGACTTGTGCTAAGGCTGTTGTTCATCATAACCAAAGATGCTTGGCTCGGAACCTTATGTATGATAGGGGAAGGTCAATAATGAGCACCCCCGCTCACCCGATCAAAGATTGGCCTCTACTAAACCATGATATGAGTTTTTTTTTTTGCTTTATATGTTCATATTTCAATTTATTTAATAAATCCCAAGAATTTACTTCGTGAAGCACACAAGTATAGATAATGTCATTCATCTTGGAACAATTTGACTTCATATATTTTTTGAAAGAATTTTGAAGATGCACAACTCAAAGAAATTAAGTTTACAAACATGAAAATCAATATCATTCCAAATTAAACGACACAACCTCCATCCACTGGCATTCATACAGATACATCACATAAGAAAATAGACACATAGTAGGATGCTAAACATAATAACAAAATTATGTACAAGTAGGATGCTAAAGCATAACAACATACATATTTACCGACATCCCACAAACAGTTACCAAACAAACTTAATAAAATATGCATAATCCTATATACAAAATCTTAATGCAATACATACACAAGAATGCTTCTAAAGATCCGACTCTTAAAACATAACATGTGAAACATTGCAAAACATGCAATAGTGCACAAAATCATGTAATAATCAATTAAAGCACAAAGATGCAAATTTAACCAGATCTAGGCATGAATCATGTATGTAAAAGCATGGATATGCAAGATATATACATATATACAGTTAAGGAAAGCGATTAAAGAATGGGATAGATAAGAAGTAGGGATGGGGAATTATTACAACACTTTAAATATTACAAATCCAAGGAAGATGAATAACTATTACAACACAATATGAAAATCTTCACAAACACTCAAAATAAAATAAATATAAGAAAATAGCATTTGATCTTGTCAACATCAGAAGGCTGCCTGGTTTTTCCTAGAGGTCACGGGCATGGTCATGAAGGTCGCGGGCGCGATGGTGTACTTTTAGGTGGCTACCCGACCAACTAACGGGCCGAGTAGCCCGGTAGGCTCAGCCAAACTCTATTTTCTTAGATTTTCACAACAAAAACAAAACTAAAAAGAATATATATATATATATCAGAGTCTCAACTCATCACTTTCAATTAGATTACAACAATATATAATATAACAAGAAATCAAAGCAAAAGAATAAAGTAAGAAATGTATGAAAATGAAAAGTTTGTGAAATTCACCTTCCAAGGAAAGAATGAACTTCTTAGTTCACAAACTCCCTCTTGCTCACCCTCAAGTGTAGGAAGTGTGTTCTCAAATCCTCAATTCAAAATTATGGAGTTTATGGTATGGAAAGTAGTTAACTCTCTAAGTTTTCTCACTTTCCATCACTAAACACTCTTCCTTATAATCAAGGCAATTAATCTTTGGCTATATCAGAATTTTTGGAGTGGTTTTGGTGTATGGAAATGAGGAATTTCATTAGCTATGGAAGCTTGGAAGTGTTTTGGCTCAAGGTTGCAATTTAGACAACTTTTTTCTCTTTTGCTCTCTTTTCTCTATAACTCTCTCGAATGATTTTTTTTTTTCCTTCATTCCATCCTCTTCCTCTTTAATATACAATCTGAATGTATAAGCCATGAAGGAATAAACAAGTCAAGGAATGGGGGACAAGTTGGGAGACAAAGATTATGGGGATGACAATGATGATAACGATGATCAAGACTTTATTACTTTTGATTCATTCTTTATGACAAGGCCAAAACCTCTTTTGATAATGGAGGGTGAATGGAGATAATAGATGATGAGTAGATGCACTTAAATAGATCATAAAATGGGTCAATGGGGTGTCCCAACCGAACAAAAACCAAAAAAATGGGTCTGCTGCTGTCTCGAGCCAGGTCAACAAAATCTACTCTTAAGCTTGACTTCAAACAGGCATATCTCTCTTATCTGGACTCGGTGTTAGGTGATTCTTGAGTCTAAATTGAAACCCTAGTAGTCTAGTTTTCAATGGTCAGAGCCTTTGATCTAAATTTTAAGTGTACAAAGAGATATACCTAATTTAGTGAAGGCTATTTATTTCTTTCTTAACGATTTGATGCTCATTCTTTTCCTAAACCAGTTTTCTTTCATCCCCTCATATTTCCTTTAACTCCAAACCTATGAAGAAGATGTTTTTAAATATTTTTTAAAGAGTTCACCTCCCTTCCATTTATTTCCATTTTGTCCTTACTCGGTTTGCTGAAAAGTGAAATATTTTAATCAAAATGGGAGCCTCAGAACATCATAGAAACATTTGAATTTTTTTTTTTTTTTTTTGAAAAGAGGATTTTAAGGTCTAAAATAGGTTGACCAAAATGGGGCGTAAGGTTTTTTAAAGAAAACCAAATTCCATTTTTTTTTTGTTGAGGATTTTGTGAAAACAGCTTCTTGTTATTCATCACAGGGTGATCAAAAGAAAGCGCCCAAGTCTTAGGGTCGATCAAAATGGGGGTGTCTACACCATCATTGACTAAATTAGACACGGAATATATCCAAAAAAAGTAGTTCAATTCATATTGCTGATGTGGTACAAGAGTATAATATTTATATTGCTGACGTGTAATGTCAGTAGATGCATCCACTTCAACTCCTTACATTTGTTACAGAACTTAGGCCAAGACAATAACACACAACATTTCAAAGGTTTTGCTTTTCTTATAACTGATGGATCATCTAGATCAAGCCTTGCTATAAGCTCACTATCCTAAAGGACAAGTGGTTCTTAATCACTACTAAGAACAGAAAACTTAAAACCTCATATGTATGATATGATTTACCCACATTGCTTGACCTTTAGACATCAAAAAATGGATAATTTCCGAAGCAGGTGAAAGAAGTAGCACACATCTTCATAACCTTAACCTCCACAAAAGGTATGTCAGCCTCAACATGACTACCGTCCAAGACCAAATACCGTAGTAGCTTGTATGGAGTCTCTACCACTAACTTGGACTGGTCGTGATCATTCTATATACGACGAAGAAAAGTTACTAAAACTTCTCAACCAACATAAATATTAGTAAGCATTAGGAAAAAGGATCCATGTAGCTAACCCCACTTGATTGGGCACAAGGCTTAGTATGGTTTTGGTTATTACTAGGAAAGAAAATATCTGTAATCACCTGAAGCAACCTGAAGCCAGCAAGTCCTTCCATTAATTAGAAGACAAGTTCCGACAGCATCTTTCTCTGCGTATATAACATAATTGTTTCCATCCAAATGTGACAAATTGAAGTGACCAATTAAAATTACGTTATGCACTTATATTGAGATATACAATGCTGAATAAAAGCCAATTCATGATAGTTTAGGTATAAGACCATAACTATAGTGCAACGTTAAATTGTGAATCAGCAAATTTCAGCAGAGTCAGGCATCAGAGAATACTGAAGAAAATGGTAGACAATAGATGCTTGCCTGCATCAATAAACCTCTATCACGTAGAGTATGTTTCTCTGCCTCGATCTCTGACTGATTCATTTTTAATCTGTAGCTTCCTGGCCCACCCCTCACCATATCAATCTAAGGAAAAACCGTCATTATATTAGTGAGACATTAAACAGTCCCCCCCCTCCAAAAAAAAAATTCTATTCACAAAGTCTTAGACATGGACCCTGTACAATCAAGTAGCATAATGTCTATTTAGAAAACTTACTGTATATTTGCTTCCTTCAATATTCAATGAAACTTGGGAGTTAACAAGTGATATGCTGCAAATGGGGGGACACTTAATACTCAATACATCAAATTTCAGGGGTAAAAAAGAAAAAAAAATGACAGATGGATAGGGAGAAAGAGAAAGAAAGAGAAACCTAAACTAAGTCCTAAAACAAGTCTCTAAAGCATAGTACCTTAGGAGGGATTTGCCCTTTTTCAAGATAACCAACATACTCCGAAACCATAGCTGCACTGCTAGTGGATGTTGTATAAGGTTGACAAATAAAAAGCAATAAGAAAATCAGTGGTATTAAGTACGGTAGTTGGATATGTACTCCACACCATGAAATATTGAGAAACCTAAAACTTCTACATAATGGGAAAGACTTACGTAAAGAGCCCCACCAACCACAAAAATATACCAAGGTGGCCTTTCTGCTCTAACCCGCATCGCTATTCTACTGTCCAACTAGCCTGTATGTATTTAATTGTCCTTATAATCTGAAGCCTGAGAAAATGTACTACATCGTTAGATGATATATGTACAGAAAAAAAAAATTACAACAAAGATTTATGGATGGCTCAGATTGTCAAAACTTGGAAAGCTTACATGTAATAGATCAATGGTGTAATCAAAATTTGCATGAATTTCTCCCCGAATTTGAATTTCGTTCAGCCCAAGAACCATGTTGGCGATTGCTAGGGCTCTGGACTCTCCAAAGGCAAAAATATGACCGAAGGTGTATTTAATTTTAGCAGCACACACACTAATAATTTATAGAATCATCTATACAACTAGAACATAACTCTGCTTAGAAAGTTTTTAAAAGAAGAAGCTGTCTAAAAATATAAACACAAATTATCATGATGCCCTAATGCAGAAGGTTACATGAGATAAACTTGATACATATATATTTTACAAATATCTAATTAGGGAATCATAAAATTATGTATCAATTTACAAAAATACAAATATATGGGAACACACATTGGTAAACCATAAATATATGACACAGGCATATGAAGGAGCACAAAAAACTAAAGGTCAAAAATTTGACCTTGGAAGAACTCAAACAACAAGCACAGTTTTAGTTTATAATTAAGTTGCATTCATATCATTTGATTTAACCAATTAGAATCTGAAATAAAATGGAGAGAACTGTATAGTTAACAAAGATCAAATGATTTGTATGAATATGATAAGGTACTTCCAAGTGTAAGATCTACTCATCCAAATATCAATATCAAGTTAGAAGATACTACAAAGAATGATAAAACATTAAAAGAAAAAAGAACATAAACAGAGAAATCTAATGGAATTAATGCAATTGAATAAAATAATTCAGGATGCTTTTGGTTTCTACGCGTCTTATTCATGTTTCTTAATTAAGTACCTTGCTATGTATTTTTATTTTATTTTGAATACTAGTAAAATAGGAATGAAACAACATATTTGCCAAGATGTGAGGACATATATGACCACAAGCACCATTTAAGAACTCAGACTGTTACTCTAAATTAGATAATGCCAATTTATCATTTTTGGAAGATAAATGTTGACACCATAATAGGAAGATGATTATATAATAGCAGGGAACCCTGGAGTATATTCCACAATATAATCAACATGTTAATTTCTCACCCATTATGTTAGGTTTGCACAAAGTCAAAAGTCAAAAGTCAGTTTGATCAATATCTACTGATTAGCTATGTAAGTAGAGTTTCATAATATGGTGAGTATAAGAGAAAACATATGTGAATTTACACCCGAAAGATCTACTGTGGAAGCAATTAGATCACCAAGAGAAAAAGCAAGAGTTTTTTGTAACAAGCCTATGTTGCCATGTTGCCACAGTTATGTTGCTAAAATAATTGTGAATTCTATTCATAGAAATTAACTGATCAAGTTTTAGCATTACAACAAGCACAACCATAAAAAGGAAAAGCACAAAAAAAAAAAAAAAAAAAAGCCCCCAAAACATGAGCACTTGTTCTATGATTTGTAGGGATAAACACAAATGTATATGTACATGAAGTAAGTTCCATAGCAGTATCTCCTAAATTCTAGATTTTGAGAATCACCAAGCCTAAATGCTTCAACTTTAAAGGAAACACCAAGTATATCTCAACATATTTCAGAGAAATTCCAACATAAGTGTCTAAAACTGCAAAACAATGAATTCCAACAACCTCACTCTGGTTTTTCCTAGCCATGAAACTATTATCAAAGAAAAACCAACAAGGCTCAACTCCTTCACTCTATTCTTCCAAAGGGATCACAATCCAAAATGCCAAGAATAAATTAGATCTCAGAAGAGACCGATTTTCCACCTCCAAATCATCACCAAATCATAGTATATCATCACAAATTTGGTATATCATCTAAATTTTCAAGATTTCTCCCACAAATTTCCATGATACAAGTAAAAAATGCATATAAACATTAACTATCCTAGATCATTACTCCACCATTTCAACACAAGCAAATCATCGAACATACATCGAACACACTGCGTGCAGAAAGTTGAGGGGCTTATATTCGAACATTTCATAGGCATATATATATACATATTACAGAAGAGAGAAAGGAATTGAAGAGAAAATCAAAAAAGAGAAGCTAAATCTGAGTTAGAATGTATAAAATCTATTAAATAAATAAAAATAAAAACTAAACGAATTGAATCTCACAAAATTGGAAGAGAGAACTACAAATCTAGAGAATCAACCTTCGAATCTTCAAGAATCAACCCAAACAGGTCTGAAAAATTAGAAATCTAAGTTCATACAAAACAAATGCATATATGCATGTCCAAAATTAAAGTTAAACTTACAGATTTGAGTTCAAGTTTAGCAACACAAAAGAGAGAAGCTAGATTTGAATTAGAATGTATACAATCTATTAAATAAATAAAAATATAAATAAATAAATAAATAAAAACCTAAACGAATTGAAACTCACAAAATTAGAAGAGACAACTGCAAATCTGGATAATCAATCTTCAAATCTTCGACAACCTTCATAGATCTGATGGAGAGATGAGTACAAAAAGCGAGAGTGAGAGATAATTCAAGCGAGAATCAGAGCGAGAGTGAGAGAGAATTCGAGCGAGAGTGAGAGTGAGAGGCAAAGAGTGAGAGAGAGATCAAGCGTATCTGAGATATGTGACGGTGTCAGACATGCACTGTTTTTGTAAAAGGCTCCAACTATCAAGACTGGATCCGTCCAGTTCGGCCTATGGGGTCTATTTTTTGGGTCCATTTTGATAATCTGAATCTTTTAATGTGTAGAACTCGTCGAGTACTACATGCCTGTAAAAAATCACGTTGATCGGATATCAATAACTATGTGATCAAATCAGTTTTATATAATAAAAAAAAAATGAACGGTGAAAAAATTAACGGTCGATAAAAAACTGTTTTGTTCACATAGCTATCGATATCCGATCAACGTGATTTTTTACTGGCATGTAGTACTCGACGAGTTCTACACATTGAACGGTTCGAATTATCAAAACGGGACTCGTGGTGGGCCCCCACAGACCCAACAATACGATCCAATCTGATCTTGGACTGGACCAAAGCCACTGCCTTTCTAAAATTTGTCACATTGCCTTCTGAAGCCACTCAAGCTTGGTAAGATAATCTTTATCTATAATGGTGTTTCAATAAAATGCCATAAAAAAAACGTTGCCGTACTTTATTTTTGTTGTAGTGTTAACACATCTGCCAATCGAAGAATTGAAATCCATGACTAGCCCTTGGCTTTTTGCTCAGTCTGGAAATTATTAGACCATTGCTGAGAGCTCTAGGCAATAAGCACTTTTTAATTGTCACAACGGATTATTTAACCTATTGGGTTAAGGCAGAACCTTTAGTGCATATACGGGACACCAATATCAAACGCTTTGTCTGGCAAAACATCATAACTCGATTCGGCATTCCCAGAGTGCTCATTTTGGACGACACTCAATTTGATTGTGGTCTTTATCGGGAATTGTACAACATGTATAGAATTCAATCATACTTTTCCTCCCCAGCTTATCCACAGAGCAACAAATAACTAAAGGCTTCTAATAAAGTGGTCTTGGATGGCATAAAGTATCAGCTTGAGAAAGCAAAAGGCAAGTGGGATAATGAGCTGCCAAGTGTACTGTGAGCGCTCCAAACTACGTTGAGATGATCCACTGGGAAAACTCCATTCGCCTTATGCTTCAGCAATGAAACAATCATACCACTAGAAATCGGTTTGCCAACTCTTCAATCAAGGGCATTCGACACTAGCCGAAATAACATAATGCTTTCCCTTGATATGGATTTAATCAAAGAACATCGATATCCCTTGTAAAGATGGCACGATACTAGCAGCAGCTGGCAAAGTCCTCCAACCAACAAGTGCAACTCTGCTGATACACTCCCGGTGAGTTGATTCTTAAGAAGGTACTTCTTGCCAGTAAAAATCCTACTAACGGCAAGCTCGGCCCCAACTAGGACGGCCCCTATCAAATTGATTCCATCACCAAGGCAAGGGCATAAAACCTTTTAGATATGAACAGAAAACAGTTACCTTGGCCCTAAAATTCGACCCATCTTCGTAAATTTTATCATTAGTGTCGATTCTTTTCTTTTTTGATTTCTAATGTATATTATTTTACCTTTGTACAATCAATGATACAAGATGTTACCTCTATACCTTTTTCGTTATATATTGAATGCTTTGATTCAATTCAGATTATCAATAAAAGCCTCTGAATTTGAAGCACTCTTCGTACGAAGCACAAAGCACCATTAATAAAAGCTTTCGAATTCGGAGCACTCTTTGTGCTCAGTATGATCCGACATTAATAAAAGTCTCTGAATTATGAGCACTCTTTGAGCTCGACATGAAGCACTATTAATAAAAGCCTTCAAATTCAGAGAACTCTTTATGCTTAGCACAAAGTGCCATCAATAAAAGCCTTTGAATTCAAAGCACTCTTCATGCTTGGCACAAAGCGCCATCAGTAAGCCTTCGAATTCAGAGCACTCTTTATACTCAGCATGAAGTGCCATCTATAAGTGTCACAACCCAAACCCGTCCCTATAGATTTAGGACCGTAACCGGCCAGTAATCCTGGATTACCTATCCTCAAAGATAGAATTAAGAAAAATATTTGATTAATAATGGGGCCAAAAGCGGAAGTAGACTAGTAAATTTAATATTGTCTATTGAGCTGTGCATATATGGCTTAATCAATGACTTGTCATATAAGTAATAACTTACACCATTCATATACATAAGATAGTATTTAGCCAAGACCATTCACAAGATCATTATTATATAATTTCAAAAGCTTATATACAAAACACGGTTAACATGACCAACAAAAACAAAAAGGAAAAAAGCCTCTTGCGTGAGGCATCCTTGGCTGACTCCTCAAAATTTGGTATCCTTACACAAGTTCACTAGGGCCAAGGTTGCATGTCTCACTACTCACCTACATACATATATATAAAAAGTGAGCTAACGCCCAGTGAATAACATCATTATAAAGAGGTTATATGAATGAGTTCTATATACAAAAGTAAAGTAATAAAATAACCTCATTATATAGCAGAACGACCTCAGGTCCAACACATAACAGAACGACCTTGGGTCCATAGCAGAACGACCTCGTGTCCAATACAGCTGAATAAAATGGCCTCAGGCCCAACTTGTACACAGCCTCGGGCCTAACATATAAACAGCCCCAGGCCCAACATATAAATTATAGATAACATACTGAGCAGACAGATAGAAGTCTTATTCATACTTTCAAATCCATATATATACACACAAAAAAGAAAAAAGAAACAAGCTTACCACATTGATACAGTCAGAAAGTAGAATAGGAGAAAATATCTTTACTAAGATATTACTCACCTCAAGTAGGTTGTTGTCCTTCTACAATGTTCAAACCTACACATTACACATGGGTGCACACATTGGATCACATAGTTCAACTCATATAATTCATCTTCTCTTTTTAATTCAATCATTCAAGTTGGTTTCTCACTTATAAGTTCCTTATTGAGTCACAATTCATGCTTAGAAATGCTCTAGAGAAGATGAGAACGAAGATATGAACACATAAAGACTTGTCAAAATATGCAGAAATGGCCTAACCACTTGAGCCACCAAATGGTTGCTCGAGCGGACTACTCTGTTTGTAAAAGTACTGGGAGGGTCTAATCTATGCTCGAGCCAAGACTTGGTCACTCGAGCGATCTTCGCTTAAGCGCATACTTGGTCGCTCGAGCAGTCTGTAAAGAACGCAAAAGTACTGGGAGCTCGTCAGGTTCGCTCGAGCGCACACTTTTTCACTCGAGCGGTCTGCAAATTTTCTAGGTTTTCCAAATTACTCTTTGAAGTTCAAAAATGCACTTTTCACACTCAAAGCTTGCATGGCTTAATAGAAACGTGTAGAAACCTTTCTTAATGCACAAATTCATGGAAATTATGAAACCACATACTCAAATCCCTTTTAATTTTCCAAAACAAAGTTCAAAACTCCATGTTCTTGACTTGCATGTAATGAATTAACTTTCTTTCTTTTCAAAATTCATTAACTTGACAAATTTGAGCTCAAAGCCTCCATGCATGTACAAAATTCCTTTTCCAAAACATGAATTTAGGAATCAACACATGATGGATGAAACATGCATGTACAAATTAACCCACAATTTCAACATGAATACTAGAATTCAACCTCAACATGGAAAAACTCAACAATTTAACACATGTATGTAAAGCTTCTTCACATTCTTGACTTCTCATATCCAACTACATGCAAATGGTAAAATATAAACCATGAACTCAACTCTAAATCACAATATCTTCATGTATTGAGGATTGAATTCTAACCTAGAGGCTTCAAACACAACAATTATTTGCACAATTGACCAATTCAAGCTATATCTTTAAGTTCACCTTAAATCTTGCACTTTCTCTCTCTAGATGAGAGATCCCTCTTTCACTACAATGTACTTTCCGAATATGGGAGCTTAAAATGAAGAAGAGTTCAACTCAAATGAGCTTAAGGCTTAACATATATAGTTGGAGTGGCTTAATATAATAATTAGAACATTAGGCCAATTAAACACAACTTAATTATTCAAACTGAATTAATTTTTAGTTAAACTTGCCAAATGATATAGAAAATCCCAATTGGACTATTCATGTACTCAATTACGATTTTCTGATGCCGTTAAGGCCTTCAATTTCAAATTCAAAGTAGAAGTCATAATAGATAATTCACAATTTGAATAAATAGACACAAATTAACTATGTGGCACATATCACAATAATTAATTAACACATAATTAAATAATATAATCATGATATGCATGTTGGGGTTGTCAGAATAAGCCTTCGAATTCGAAGCACTCTTTGTGCTCGGTACGAAGGGCCATCAATAAAAGCCTTCGAATTCAAAGTGCTCTCTATGCTCAGCACGAAGAGCCATCAATAAAAGCCTCCGAATTCGGAGCACTCTACAATGCATCATTTTTAATTACAATTATGTTATGTAGAGGCATAATTAGTTTGATGAATGCACATAAATGTAACTAAATTTTTATTAAGAAAACATCATGACAAGTTCAAATTACATCACGGGTACATTTATCCTAAGGCATATCGGCTAGTTCTCAAGGTTCGTGGCCTCCTCCTCATCGTCTATTTTCTTGGCATCGTATGCTTCAAACGGCATGACGTAGCTCTAGTACAACGTTGAAGCCAAATCAACACCTGATGCTTGAAGTGCCTTTGTCTATCCATGCTTAAAGCCACGATTTTGACATTGGCATACGTTATCCACCAAGTTCTCCCTCATGTTGTTTATACCAATCTTTCTTCCTTCGAAGAATCCTTTGTTGCAGGCTCGGCACTCTATGGCTTCTCTCACAAATATGCTAGCAGTGTCTTGATCGACTATCGACCAGTCTATCAAGCATTGTGTTATTTTGTCTTTCGATGTCGCTGAATCTACTGCCCCCACGGCCTTGAACTCAGCCACTCTGAATTTTCGAGCCTTAATCTCCGCCCTCTCATTGGCCTCTTCAAGTTGGCATTCCAAATTTTGAATCCACTCATCTTTGTGATCGATTTCCTTTTGGGCGGCACGAAGGCACATGCCAACTTCATATGAACTATACAGACCTTTGATAGCCCCGTGAACTCCTTCTCTAAAAGCCTCATAGTTGCCCCGATTGGTCAAAGATTGGTGCACTTCATGAAGGAAGATTTGCCGTGTAAATTCAACTACTACATTCGGGTCATAGACAATTGAATCGGCTTCAGTCATGGGTTTGTTCCCAATAAACACGAAGAAGTTCAACGGACGTGGCGATCTACTCGGCTCACCTCAAACTAGGGCCTAGATACCAGCAGCTCTAGTGCCTTCTTTCTTTTGAATCCCATTTATGGGGAATCTGTTTCGCTCGTCCCTCATTTTCGTTTCATGTTGCCTGGGCAATCAATGCATGCTCTGCTCCTCCGATTCCACGGTGTTTTTGTGAATAGAATCGCTAGGCACTTGTTGATTCATTTTAGCATCCAGTTCCACTAAACTCTTCCCCTCCTTCTCCTATTGAAAAACAGTCTACCTGACATAAACGATTTTCTATGCTTCACGGTGACGAGTTTAAGGCGTGATGTCCGCAAACCAAACGTATCTTCGCAGTAGCGATCTACTTGGAGCAACTATGTTATTTATAGGTGGACCATGCAAACAACTTTAAGTATTATGAAGGCATCACTTTCGATGCCATCTAACGATTCTACGTGTTCGTTGTCCCATCAATGAAAAGAACACGCCGCCGATCACATCCTACGTACTCGGTTCATTTTTGCCAAATCTCGATGCCTTCATTCCAACCAGGGCAGGGGTAGATATATATATCTACTCGGAGCACACATTGCCCTGGCTACAACTTTGTAGCATTCATTTTGCCGGTCTCAATGCATTCATTTCCAACCGGGGTAAGGGAAAATATATGGATCTATCTGGTATGTAATATACCCCGTCTGACACAATAATACAATTAATCAGCTTCTATTTTGCTTTCGGATTGATTCATTGCTGGGGCACAGTTAAGTCGGCCCCTGTTTTCACATTTGATCCTAAAGGCAGTGGCAACTATTTGACTCTATTCAACATTTTCAGTCCACTCTGTTTGTGAAACCACAGAAAGGTGTTGATTTAAGATTATTTAATTCTTGTCAAAAATTGCATAATGCCAATTGTGCAAACATTAGGTTGGATCAACATGTTAATTGTATTTCACTCACATTCATTCCTTAAGACAATTTTGAAACACAATAGATTGTTCATTTACAAATTGACTTGTTACATGAGTTGGTCACTGTATATATGAAAACAACCCTAGCAGATCGAATAAACAAAAAATAAATCAACCAGGCTGTATTACAACTAAAGCACTAAACCTAACCAGTTGGTCTCAGAATTATTCTGGGTCCGACTTTAGCAGCTCCAAGTCTTCCTACTCAAATGGAATCGGCACATTGAGTGCCACTTATGCAGCTACCAGGGCCTTGAGCTCACCGTGTTTGAAGCCCCAGTTTTCAAACTTTAGGGCCTCGCAAGCATACTTTTCCATTGCCAATTTCTCTCTCTCATCAAAGGTCTTAGACGCTCCTCTTCTCTTGCTTTGTTTGCCTCTAGAAGCTCAGCCCCGAGTTTCTCCAGGTCTTCTTTCGCCATTTTTAAAGCTGCATCAGAAAGATTTGCCCTTTCTTCGGCAGTGCGACGAAGCAGGTCGATGTGTTTTGTCTTTTCTTCTTCGAAAATGGCCCTTTGATGTTCCTCGTTGGCCCTTTTTGCTTCGATTTCAGTTGTTTGCATTACTACGACTAATTCGGCAAATGCCGACTTGGCCTTATCTTGTTCGGCCGCCACTTCTACTTTGAATTGGTTGATCAACTCCACAACATCGTGATGACGATGACCGATCTCAATAATTCACTTAGCAACTTGTCGGAATAAAAAATTGAGCAAACAATTTGAGGTTTTACCAATTACACATTTGTTGAAATCAACTCACCAGAATCGCCGATTGTACGCCCATAGCAATCGAAACAACATGCGACTCAGCATAGAACATTGCCTTATCCAAAGAAAGAGTAATGGCAATAGCCATACTTAGAGCAACTCCAGGTTCCTTCACTACCGACACACTCGTTGGGATAAGCGAACCCTTTATCTTTGGCTGAATGGGAAACAATGCCGCTAGGTCCAAGACAAGTAAAATACTTGGTCTTTTTTCAATCGGCTACTCAATCAATTAAATGGACTCGGTGGGATGCTTTTCACACTTCTGCTCACCCACCGTTTTTTCAGTCATAGGCATGCGAGTTGGTTGTGTCATTTTAATAGAGATGGAGTGAGCGATGATCTCTTCCAACTAGATCACCACCAGCAGGGGGACCTGGCTACCACTGGGGGCACCCATTTTGCTTTTCGATGTCACTCTTTCAGCGTTTCCCCTCTTAGCGAATTGGGCGAGTGAAAAGGACTCACCTGCCATGTCTTCGGCTTTGGATCCCAACAGATCGTCCAAGTCAAAAAACATATCAGCCTCTTCCTGAGCACCTTCGTAATTAGCTTCAGCGAAAGACAACACTAGTTCTGGATCTCAAGGATTGGATTCTTCACTTTCGGTAATTTTAATAACTGTTAATCATATTGTTTAATTTTGATGATGTCTAAAATATTAATTGAAAATTTGTAAATAATATACATATTTTATATTATTTGACACAAAATATTATCTATTTAAAATATATATTGTATGATACATTTGTTAAAAATTATTTAAATAAAAAATATTTTTGAAAACTTTGCTGTTGACTTTTTGAATAATTAGGCTGATTACTATTCATCTTCTGACAAATTTGTTATTGATTGGTTGCATTATTTTGACAAATTTGGTATTAATAGGTCGTCTTCTTTTGACAAAATTGATATGGAGTGGAAGGTTATATTTAATTTAAAATCTCTACAACATATACATAAAAATAGTATATATGATCAGATCTATTATAAATATTACTTAAAGGGATTTTACTATATATGCAAATATTTGATTAGAATATTATATATAATGCATATAATATAAATAGAACACATCACATGAGCAATTAAATTTTTTATACTATATTGATTATATCATATTATAATAAAACAAGAAGAAAAATATGGAGTTATATATTATAATAAAACAAGATGGAGCAAATCATTTGCTTGTTTGAAAGTTGTGAACTTTGTATTAAATTGTCTACAAAAACGGAGGCTCCATGTTTGAAAAAATAAAAAAGGAAAAGAAAAAATTAGTTTTACTTTTATCTTTTTAATTATTAACATTTGCTGACTATTTAAAATCAATGAGCGTGCTTATGTAAGCCGTGACGTCAGCAACGTGCTTCTGTAAGCCACGACGTCAGCAAGAAGCATCCAACGGGTATATTTCTGTGTATAAATAGAAGTGTTGTGTGTGGAGAAAAATCAAGAATTTGAAGAGAAAATTTTCTATGAACTCCAAAGTTCTGAGTATATTGTATTCTGCTCTTTCACTTTCAGATCTAAGTCTAGCCTTTGTTCTTACACTTTCATATCTACTCTTTGTGAGAAAATTATTGTAAAAGAGGATTTAAGTACCACTTATTTTTATTCCTCATTTTTGTGAGAGATTTTGTAAGAGTAAGGCATTTATTGTTGAGTGAGACTCAATAGATAAGAGTAAGTCTTGTGCCAAATCCACAAGCTTGGTGGTGTATTTATTCAATTGATAGTAAAGAAATTCTCAAGGAGGTTCCTTAGGGAGTGGACGTAGGCTTTGCGTGCCAAACCACTATAAATCTTAGTGTTTGATTTTCTCTCCCTATCTCTCTTACTTTTGATAATTATTATTCTGTTTTTTTTTTATTTTTTAAAATTCTAAATATTGTGTTAATTTTAATATTGTGAAATTTTTAATAACCCAATTCACCCCCCCTCTTGGGTTGCCTACCTGGGATAACAATTGGTATTAGAGCCTAAACTCTAGTTTGTGTGACTTAATCGTCTTAGAGTAGATCATGGCAACCCCTAGTTATTTTTTACCTGAGGGACAAGCATCCAATAGGCCACCACTTTTTAGCGGCACAAATTTTAGCTATTGGAAAACTAGGATGACCATACATGTTCAATCTAATGATTATGAAGGCTGAAAAATTATTTGTAATGGTCCAAAAATTCCTACCAAAGTCGTAGATGGACTTAGGGTACCAAAACCTGAAGATGAGTGGGATGAATCAGATACTAGAATGGCCCAAATTAATGTCAAAGCTACAAACATGTTGTACTATGCCTTAGATGCTAACGAGTTCAACAAAATTTCCACATGTAAAACCGCAAAAGAAATTTGGGACAAGCTTATAGTGACTCATGAGGGAACCGAACAAGTTAAAGAATCTACAGTCAGTTTGCTAGTCCATAATTATGAACGCTTTAAAATGAAGCCTGATGAGACTATTTCTCAAATGTTTACTCGTTTTACTAATATTATTAATGGTTTAACTTCTCTTGGAAAAATATACACTAATGCTGAAATTATAAGAAAAGTGCTTAGGTCATTGCCAAAAAGTTAGGAGACAAAAGTCATTCCCATTACCGAAGCCAAGGATTTATCGAAGCTAAGTCTAGATGAGTTAATGAGATCTCTCTTAACTCATGAGCTCATAATGCAAGAAGGAAAGGAAGAGGAGGACAACAACAAGAAGAAAGGAATAGCCTTCAAATCCACTTCAAAGTATAAAGAGGATAAGGAAGATGATTCAGATGAGGATGAGGAAATGGCATTCATCACTAGAAAGTTCCAAAGGTTTGTGAGAAACAAACAAGGCGTACGAAATTTTTTCAGAAAAGACTTCAACAACAGGGATTTTCAAAGAGGAGAAAATCACAAAAAATCGGAAGTAACCTACTACGAATGCAACAAACCTGGACACTACAAATCAGAATGTCTAGAACTTAAGAAAAAATTCAAGAAGGACAAGAAGAAAGCTATGATTGCAGAACGGAGAGAAGATAGTGATGAAAGTGACACAAAAACCGAAGTTTGCAAAAATGAGGTTGCTAACCTATGCTTAATGGCACTTGGAAACGAAAATGAGGTAAATAACGAATCATTTACATTTGATGAATTACAATTAGCTGTTGATGAATTACATGCCGAATTTAAGAAACTTAGTTTGAAAAGTAATTGTCAAAAGAAATTAATTTCAAGTTTATCAAAAGAAAATGAATCATTGACTTTCAAGATAAATGTTTTAGAAAATGAAGCCATGAAAATGAAAAAAGAAAATGAGATTTTAACTCGAAAAGAGTCTTCAATTTCTGAAAAATATTTAGTTGTATTGCAAAAAGAAAATGAGTCTTTAAAAAAAGAGCAAATTATTTTGAAAAAAAATATTGAAGACTTGAAAAATACTCTTTCAAAATTCACTCAAGGTAGAGAAACTTTAGATAAAATTCTTAAAAATCAAAATCGTATTTTTGGTTGAACCGGAATTGGATATAAACCTTTTTCAAAAGTAAAAACTGTCAAAAATGGCTTTGTGTATGCATCTTCTAATCACTCTCATCTCACATGTCATTTTTATGGTACAAAAGATCATATTTCACCTTCATGTCCTATTAAAAGAAATCATTTTGCTAAAATAAAAAAGATGTAGATCCCTAAGGACATTTCAAGAGTATCAAATTCTAACTTTTATGGACCCAAGAAAAAATGGGTACCAATAGAAAAATCAACTTTTTGTAGGTATGGTTCAAGACAAAATCCAGTAACGATAGATGGTATCTCGACAGTGCATGTTCAAGGCACATGACTGGAAATAAAGCTATGTTCCCACACTTCAACCAAATGATGGCGAATATGTGACTTTTGGCGACAATAGCAAGGGTAAAATTATTGGTGTAGGAAGTATTAGTAAAAATCCCTTTCCTATTATTGAAAATGTTTTATCTGTTCAAGGTTTAAAACATAACTTGCTTGGCATTAGTCAATTATGTGATTAAGGTTATAGAGTTATTTTTTAGAAAACTCATTGCACTATTGAAAATACCCTAGAAAACAAAACTTTATTTGTAGGTTATAGACATGAGAATGTATATGTGTTTGATTTACATGATTTATTTTCTCATTTTAACATTAAATGTTTATCTGCTATAAATGATAATGGTTGGCTTTGGGATAGAAGATTAGGATATGCTCATTTCGATTTAATTTCCAAACTTTCAAAAAATGAGTTAGTCATAGGTTTACCAAAAATTATTTTTGAAAAAGATGAACTTTATGATGCATGTCAATTTGGAAAACAAACTAGAATTTCTTTTAAATCCAAAAATATCGTTTCGACTACTAGACCGTTTCAACTCTTGCATATTGATCTATTCAGACCATCTAGAACAATAAGTTTCGAAGGAAAATCTTATGCCCTTGTTTGTGTTGATGATTATACTAGATATACATGGGTATTATTTTTAGCACACAAAAATGAAGCTTTTTATAATTTCTCAAAACTTTGTAAAAGAATTCAAAATGAGAAAAATCTTAATATTTGTAGTATTAGAAGTGACCATGGTAGAGAATTTGAAAATGATGATTTTATTATGTTTTGTGATGCCTTAAGAATAGATCATAATTTCTCAGCCCCTAGGAATCGTCAACAAAACGGTGTGATTGAAAGAAAAAATAGAACTCTTGAAGAAATGGCCCGTACTATGTTTGCGAAAATAATTTGCCTAAATATTTTTGGATGGAAGCTGTTAACACTGCATGCTATGTTATAAACCGTGCCATGATTAGACCTATTCTTAAGAAAACCTCTTATGAACTTTGGAAAGGTAGAAAACCTAATATTAGTCACTTGCGTGCTTTTGGTTGTAAATGCTTTATATTAAATAATAATAAAGTTAACTTAGGAAAATTTGATACTAAATTGGATGAAGCTATATTTTTTGGTTATTCTATGTCCAGTAAAGCTTATAGAGTATTCAATAAAAGAACTCTACTTGTTGAAGAATCTGTGCATATTGTTTTTGATGAATCTAATGACATTATTTCCAAGAATCTTGTAAGTAATGATATTGTAGAAAATTAACCAAGCATGAAGAGCATTTACAAAAAGGAGAATAAAGAAAATCCATTACGCGAACATGAAGAAGAAATGACAATGGAGAAACTTCAAGAAATATATGCTCTTCCAGAAAGTGACTCAAATCTACCAAAAGAATGGAAGTATGCTCATGACCACCCCCAAAGACCTCATTATAGGTGATGCAGTGGAAGGTATAAAAACTCGTTCCTCTGTTAGAAATATTTCGGGTAACTTAGCGTTTGTTTCACAAATTGAACCAAAATTATTTTTAGAAGCTGAAAATGATGAAAAGTGGATTTTAGCAATGCAAGAAGAATTAAATCAATTTGAAAGAAATGAAGTTTGGTTTTTAATCCCTCGACCTAAGGATCATCCCGTTATTGGTACAAAATGGGTTTTTCAAAATAGGTTATTGATAATCAGTTTGGTTTCTATAAATTTGTGCCTACAAATCGTCAATTAGCTAACATATTTACCAAGCCTCTCAATGAAGAACAATTTTATTATATTAGAACAAAACTTGGTATGATGAATTCTCCAATATAATGTTTATATTAAAAATAAATTTTTTAAAATAAATAATTAAATAAAATATTTCTAATAATAATTATAAATAATAAAAAAAAAATTTATAATAAAATTATATACATATATTTTCTCTCTCTCTCACCCGCTCCGTCTCTATCTCTCACCCGCTCTCTCCTTTACTCTCTCCTTTTCTCTTTCTCTTGCTCTCTCGCTTTCCCCTTCTTCTTCATACCCTCAGCTGACTCCATCTCCACCCTCACCATAGCCTACAACCAACCCCACCATCCACCATCCACAAAATCATCCATTACTTTCATCACTACTATCATCCACCCAAATCCCTCACCAATCTTTCGAACTCCATCACTTCTCTAACCAAAATCTACATCACCATCTTTACCGATTCATCGAGTTCCATCACTGATCCATCAAGTTTCATGAATGATCCATCAAGATCCATGACTGATCCATCAAGATCCATTGTCGATCTATACAAATTCGTCACCGATCTACCCAATCTTCTCTATTTCTTTCGATCATCAAGGTCTTCACCGATCAACATGTTAAAATTCTTTTTGCACTATGTTATATTTTTTTACTTGTTGTATGTGTTCCAAACTCTCTTGGATTTAATAATGGTTGCTTCGACCTTGTCTAAAGAAATTGTTTTTATTTTTATTTTCTTCTTTTATGCTAGTGCACTTGGTGTAGTTGTTTATGGCCGGATCTTAATGGCCCTTGGTATTATAGATTGGTAATTTGTTTCTTCAAATTTGTGTAATTTTTAGTGCATTAATTTAGGGAGGACAGTCATATATTTTGAGATTAACAATTATTATAAAAATATAAATAAAAAAAATGTGTGTATTCTATGCATAATTTTAGGGGAAGTATATATATACATATATTTTTTTTACTCCTTATCTATAATACTCCTTATCTGCACCAACAAACCAATTGTTTTGTGCAAAGACATAATTAAAAATAATAATAATAATAAATAAATAAATAAATGAAGAAATGCTCTCAATTTTATTTCAGAAAAAGAAAACATTATTCTATTACATGTAAATTTTCAGAAGGCTTTACATATTTTTTCTTTTTCACTTTTCTTAACAATTTTTCACGAGCCTCTTTTACCTGCTTCTCTCTATTTTCAATTTCTGTGAGTCTTGCCATTATAACCGTTGTATAATAATGCACCGCATTCTCCAACTGTGCATTTTTTCTTTTTAGCTCTTTTTTCTCCTTATACATATTAACTACTTGTTGTTTTAACAAGCACACCTCATCTCTCCATTGCTGATTTTCTTATACTCTTGCTTGTAATCGTTGTGTCATATTGGACACTATAGTCATTGCTTGTGTACTAATAGCCATAGTGTTATTAATAGCATCGATATCATTTCAATTACCAATAACACTAGGACCCTTATTTACAGGCATAGCATGTGCCTGCACCACTGGTACCCTCTCATTTGCTTGCATTGCATGCACCTCATGTAGGTCCGAACCATTGATGGCTAAGGTAAGGAATGACATGATTACACAAGAAGCTAAAACAAATTTTTCTCTCCAACACTTGATGATTTTGTATCTTTGCCTATGATTTGTGTCACTTTCTATACACTCTATCAATCCATTACTCGATGCACATCTGCTCAAATCTTTTGTTTGTCAACATTTTCTGTGCTTGAGATGCTCCAAAATCCTCACAATGATCTCGACAAGACCTATGGACCATTCTTCTATTTTTGGCATCTCAGATTATTTTACCAAATGTGTCTGTTTTCTATATCTATATTTGATTTTGATGATGTCAAAGGGGCAGAAAAACATATGACTTTGAATTGCTGTGCATGCATGCGCTTTAAATATTTTATGTTGCAAAATTATCAAATAATATTTTATGTTGCAAAATTATCAAATAACTTGTTAATTTTTATTTTGTGTCAAATCCATACAAATATTGCCATCATCAAAAAAGAGGAGATTGTTAATCATGTTATTTAATTTTGATGATATCTAAAATATTAATTGAAAATTTGTAAATAATATACATATTTTTTTATTATTTGACACAAAATATTATCTATTTAAAATATGTATTGTATGATACATTTGTTAAAAATTATTTAAATAAAAAATATTTTTGAAAACTTTACTATTCACTTTTTGAATAATTAGGCTGATTACTATTCATCTTTTGACAAATTTGATATTGATTGGTTGTATTATTTTAACAAATTTGGTATTAATGGGTTGTCTTCTTTTGACAAAATTGATATGGAGTGGAAGGTTATATTTAATTTAAAATCTCTACAACATATACATAAAAAAAAGTATATATGATCAGATCTATTATAAATATTACTTAAAAGGATTTTACTGTATATGCAAATATTTGATTAGAATATTATATAGAATGCATATAATATAAATACAATATATCACGTGAGCAATTAAATTTTTTACACTACATTGATTATATCATATTATAATAAAACAAGAAGAAAAAGATGGAGTTATATATTATAATAAAACAAGATGGAACAAATCATTTGCTCGTTTGAAAGTTATGAACTTTGTATTAAATTGTCTACAAAAACGGTGACTCTATATTTGAAAAAATAAAAAAGGAAAAGAAAAAATTAATTTTACTTTTATCTTTTTAATTATTAACATTTGCGGACTATTTAAAATCAATGAGCGTGCTTGTCACGACCCAAACCCGCCCCTATGGGTTTAGCATCAGAAGGCGATGTCAATCCGAGATTATCAGAAGGCTGTTTAACAAGAAACGATAAAGAACGGAGTACAAAGGCATGGCGGAAGCCAATACAGTAATAAAACAATGTCCAATGAGCTGTGACAGTCTGTATGCAAAAAGACTTTTCATACATTAGTACAGGCAATGACAAAACAATATGTACATTATATACAGCCATCCAGAGCAGGGACTAAAACCCTATTAACACAGTACAGTACAGTCTATACAGTATTACAAAACGTTACAGAGACAGACGGGAAAATAAAAACACCCCTAAGCCATAGCTTGGCAGGCTCGGAACCTCGTAGTGAGGCACAGTGGTTGACTTGACAAAACTGAAGTTTACCCCTACGCTTCTAGCATTGGTCCGGTGCCTGTACACCTACATATATATATCTGAGCAGTGAGCTAAAACCCAGTGAATAACATAATGCGTAAAGAGGTTTAGAATGAATGTCCTTACAGTAATGAAAACAGTTCATTTCAATCAGTTTATCAGTTGTTGAAGATGCTTGACCATATGTGGTACATCCATTAGCATAACAAGATGAGGTCTTAAAAGACCTAATACCAATGATGGCCATCGATCAATAAGCGATAATGGTTCCAACGAGGAACCGACAGATCTCAATGCGAAGATAGCGATGATGTAGGTGCTAAGGATGCCACAGTACAGTTCAGAATATAGGACATACATTCATTCAAGAAGCGATACTGATTCGAAGATGCAGTTCAGTTGTTCAGAAGATAATCATTTTGAACATATCTTTACACAATTGTTACTCACGAGTTACGGGCTCTGATGAGGCTAGGCGTCTCTTCGAAAAGCCAACCCTACACAGTTACAGATTGAACACACACTAAGCTACACAGTTGGGAAAGATAATAACTTAATCCCTAATTACCTCGGTGTGTTCTACATCTATGTCCTCATTAAGATGTCTTAAACTAGGCCTAAGAATGCCTAGGATGGGATGAGGATGCAAAGATGTATTCAGAAAATATTTTCAAAATTTCCAGTGAAACAGAGTCCCGCTCGAGCGGACATGCAGACAACGGTTCCCGCTCGAGCGTCAACTCACCCGCTCGAGCGGACCAAAAAGTACTGGATAGGTGAAATTCACGCTCGATCGGGCGCTCGATAACCGCTCGAGCGCAAGACACAAGGCCCTGCTCGAGCTATAATTACCCCGCTCGAGCAGACTGCAAAACAGTGCAAAGTACTGGATGCTCGAATTCCCCGGTCGAGGGCCACTTTCCCCGCTCAAGCGAGAGTGCAAAATCTGGAAAACCCAGATTGCACCTTCAAGCCAAAAACCAAGCTTAAATGCACTAAATTCGATCCTCTTGGGCCAAATTTCTGGAAAACATTTGTAAACACATAGAATAACATGATTCAAAGATCAATTTGATAAATCAAAGCCCAAGGGTGCTTCAATTAAATCCAATTTCAACCCAAATTTCATGAACATGATTCAAACATGACACGCATGAATCAAACTCAATTCAAAGCTTCAAACACATGCTCTAATGCTCTAATGAGCCAATTTCTTTCAAAAATAAGATGAAATCATGGTCCTAAACATTAACATGAACATGCATGCAACATTTGCCATGAAATCAACCCAAAACTCATCAATACACACTTGCATGCAACAATTAAGCTTTAATTCAACATGCTAGAACTAAATCATTCCTTAGCTCTACAATTTGACATGAATCATGCAAGAATTAACTTAAATACACAATAAAGAATGTCAATGATCTACCTTAGGTCTAGTAGTTTAAGTGTAGAGGCTCAAACAAGTAAGAACTCCTTACAATCTTCTAATTGCAAGCTAGGTACAAGATGAAGACCAATCTTCTATGTTTCTCTCTCTCTAAAATCGGCAAGAACAATGAAAATGGCTGAGGAAATGTTTGTTGTAATGAACTAAGGCTTCAAAAAGGTTCACATAGTGGCCCACTCACAATGGCAGGGTTGTAATTAAACCCAATTCTTGTAATTTACCATTATTTAATCTAATTTAATCACACTAAATCACATTTCAGATAGTTATGTCATAAAATCACATAAATTATAATGATCCTAAAGCATCAACCGATTTCTGATCCGGCCGCCGATAAGGCCTTCGACTTACAGTTTAAACATATAAACATGAACAGATAATCACACAATCAAACAGATAGAATGCAATTCAAACAGATATATATTCAATCGATTCAGTTCAGATTTCAGTCAGTCAATTCAGTAACTCAATCAGTTCAATTATCAATGATAATCAGTCCCAGTTTAGCAGTAATCAATAGTTTATCGGTAAACAGTGGTGAGGGTCATTACAGTCTCCCCTATAGCGACCCTGGTCTTTTCCCATTTGATTAGTGTATCCGGACTTATGTTCCGTAGATTCCGTTGTTATCAGATTGTTGTTGTCATCCTTTAATTCTATTTGATTGAGTTTTAGGATGTGTGTGGCGTGTTTGAGCAGTGGGTTGAATCGAGTCAAGATGTTTGTCGCTCGATTTTAGCCTTTTCCGCCGGCGAGCATTTCTGCGCGGAGTTTACACCCTTCCAGCATTTTTTGGTTCTGCAAAACTTTTGCGGCGAAATTCACGCTCGGCATATTTGCGCCGGCGGACATTGTTTTTGTTCTTTACGCTCGAGCGGTGTGTTGTACGCTCGAGCGGACCTGTCCAGTATTTAAAAGCAGCAGCGGGATTTTTAGGGCAGTTTTTCATTCTTTTTGATCTCAAACCCTAAAGTCCGACTTTTCTTCTTCTCTAAACACCTTTTCCCCTAGGTTTGATCTAGTTAGGGTGTGTTTCTACCCTAGTTCCTTTACAAATAAGATAGAGGAGAGTGAGGGCTTTCATTTAATCGGAGCAATTGTTGATTTGGAGCACTTTGGAGTTCCGAGTATCTTCTTCGTCTTCCTCTTTTGGATTCTTCGCTTTAAGGTAGGGATTTCCTACTCCTTGTATACGTTTTAATCCTAAGTGTTGGTGTTTTGGTATGTGGGAAGTAGTTCGGTAATTTTGGGAGAAACCTTAGGGTTGTGTCATAGATTAATTCATGTAATTAATTTAAAGGGGAATTGTGTATTGGTTAAATTCATGAGATTTGGGGAAATTGAGAATTGTTGGTGTAGTTGAATATTTAATCACTCATCTGTGAAATTGATATTATATATATATTGTGATATTTATTTCTTGCTTAGAAATAATTGTTTTGGGCTATCGGTGGAGGATAGCCAGTGATTGTTGTAGACCTTGCATGTGGCTTAGGTATAACTGGAATTTAGTCATTTATGTTGACTGTTAAATTAATACAGAACATTGCTTGTATTAATTATGTGTTGTATATGGCAAATATTATTTATGTTGCATATGCATTTGGTTTTGGAGGAGATAGGGGATGAACTCCACGGTTTAGGGGAAGATAGGGGATGGACCTCTAAACCGGATTTTGTTGGGAGGAGATAGGGGATGGACTCCAGTAGCATCACTTATGTGGGTGCTTATATTTATTTGTTGTTGATATGATACATCACCACCATGTGTATCAGTTGGGAAGTATGGAAGTGAAGTTGATTGTGATTGATGTAACACCAAAGATGTGTGTTTATTATGTTGTAAGAAAGGTTTGACTGAATTGTTATCTTTGTTGAGTTGTTGGCCCGGTTCTGAGCCATGTTGGTATAAATGGAAGGTGAATTGTGTCATAGACCATGTGTCATAGACAATGTAGGCATTTATGTCTTAAAATTGGGAATTTATTACCTTGTGCTAACCATGTATCGGATGTTGATGCTTTAGTTAATTCTTATGCCTGGTTTAGTATTTCTCTACTGGGCTGTGGCTCACCCTATATGGGAACTTCTTTTTCAGGTTCAGGCGGTTCACTACCTCCAAGGACTTAGCTTGTGAGGATTTGGACTTGAAGATTTATTTTTAGTTTATTTGCTTTTATATGTAAAACACTCAAGCCTAGGGCTTTATCTGTTTTTGAGTTAGAACTCATGGATTTGTGTCCAAGTATTGGCTTGGCAAGATGTAAGCCCGTAGGGCATTTATTTTGATGTTTTATTTCTTAAGACTCGGATGAATGGAATTATATTCTGATTTTTGTATATTGATGCATGTTAATATTGTTTATTATGGGTTTATTTTTGAGGGCGTGACATCCCCTCTTTAAAAAGAGTTTAGTCCTCTAAACTCGAGTTACCTTCATTCTGGAAGAAAACAGGGTTCAGTGGAAATAGTTCAGGATATCTCCTGGCCAAGTCATCTTCCCTTTCCCAAGTGGCATACACGCTACCATGGTTTTGCTAGTCAACTTTCACTAACGGGATCTCTTTATTTCTCAACTTCTTGATCCGTCTGTTCACAATCTGGATAGGCCGTTCTTCATAAGTGTAGTCACCACTTAGCACTACATGGGTCGGCTCAATCACATAGAAAGGATCCCGGAGGTAGTCCCTCAACATAGAAATGTGGAAGACGTTATGCATATGCTCCATTTCAGGAGGAAACGTAACTTGATACGCCACCAGATTGATTTTCTCAATAATCTCATACGGTCAGACATATCTTGGCGCTAACTTGTCTTTAACTCCAAAACGAGTCTGGCCTTTCATCAGTGTCACTTTCACAAAAACGTGATCACCCATTTCATATTCTCTGTCTCGCCTTCTGACATCTGCATAACTTTTTTGTCGGCTCTGTGCAGTTTTCAGTCTCTGCTGTATCAGTTTTACTTTCTCAGTTGTTTCATATACAATCTCGGGCCCAAGCAAAGGCCCATCTCCAACTTCTGCCCAGCAGATCGGAGAGCTACATTTTTTGCCATACAATGCCTCGAAAGGCGCCATACCAATACTTGAATGATAGCTGTTGTTGTAGGCGAATTCAGCTAAAGGCAAATGGCTTTCCCAGTTTCCCTGAAAATCAAGGACATACATTCTCAATAAATCCTCCAGAGTCTGGATGGTTCTTTCTGATTGGCCATCTGTCTGAGGATGATAGGCACTACTCAGTCTCAGTTCAGTACCCAATGCAGTCTGTAGGCTTTGCCAAAACCTCGATGTAAACTTCGGATCCCTGTCAGAAACAATGGACACAGGCACTCCATGCAGTCTAACAATTTCATCAATATAGAGTATAGCCAACTTGTCCGCATTATAAATTGTCTTAACAGGTAAGAAGTGAGCAGATTTAGTCAGTCTATCAATAATAACCCAAATCGAGTCCATACCTTTACTGGAGCGAGGCAATTCGACTATAAAATCCATGGTAATATGTTCCCATTTCCACTCCGGTATCGATAAGGGCTGTAATAAGCCTACGGGTCGTTGATGTTCAGCTTTGACTTGTTGGCAATGAAGACATTTTGATACAAAATCAGCAACTTCTCTCTTTATTCCCGGCCATCAGAAATTCAGTTTCAAATCTTGATACATTTTCGTATTCCCCGGATGGATAGAAAATTTTGAATTGTGGCCCTCTTGCAAAACTCTTCTTTTCAATTCAGAATCGTTCGGTACACACAGTCTTTCTTGAAATTTCAGTACATTATTTTTAAATTTGAACCCCGGTCTCGGTTTAGATTCCCTTTCTTCAATGATCTTCCTTAAGAAGTCATCATGTTGCTGTTTATCTTTAATTTCCTCAATCAATGCCGGTTGAGCAGCAATAGCAGTCATTGTGCCGCCTTGTTCTCTCAAAACAACTTCAATTTCAAATTTTTCAAGATCACTAAGCAACTCTTTCTGCCCAGTGAGCAAACAGGCTAAGTTCCCAATCGATTTCCGACTCAATGCATCGGCAACGGTGTTGGCTTTTCTCGGATGATGCAAAATCTGTAGGTCATAGTCTTTAATCAGTTCTAGCCATCTCCGTTGTCTCATGTTCAGTTCTTTCTATGTGAAGAAGTATTTCAGACTCTTGTGGTCGGTATAAACTTCACATGTCGCCCCATACAAATAGTGACGCTAGATTTTCAGTGCAAATACTACTGCAGCAAGTTCCAGATCATGGGTCAGGTAGTTCTTTTCATGCGATCTTAGTTGCCGGGAAGCATAAGCAATTACTCTCCCATTCTGCATTAAAACACATCTCAAACCCTTATGAGAAGCATCACTAAAAATGGTAAAACCATCCGTACCTAAAGGTAAGGTAAGAACAGTAAATACAATCCGAAGTTTTCAACTCTTGAAATCTTGATTCCTTTCGTACCCGGTCAAATGATGTCCCCTTCTGAGTTAACTGAGTCAACGGTAAGGCAATTTTGGAGAAATCTTTGACAAACCTTCTGTAATAGCCAGCCAAACCCAAAAAGCTTCGGACTTCTATCACATTTGTTGGTCTAGGCCAGCTCACTACAGCTTCTATTTTCTGTGGATCAACTGAGATCCCATCTTTGCTAATAACATGCCCCCAAAACATAACATGATCAAGCCAAAATTCACATTTAGACAGTTTAGCATAAAGTTTCTGTTCTCTTAGAGTCTGTAGGCCAAGTCTCAGATGATGTTCATGTTCTTCTATACTTTTGGAATAAATCAGAATGTCATCAATAAATACAACAATAAAGTCATCAAGGTATGGTTTAAAGATGCTGTTCATGAGGTCCATAAATGCAGCAAGTGCATTGGTAACTCTGAAAGACATAACTAAAAATTCGTAATGTCCATACCTTGTTCGAAGAGCAGTTTTATCAATATCCTCTGGTTTAACTTTCAACTGATGGTATCCAGATCTGAGATCGATCTTAGAAAACACTTGAGTACCCTGTAACTGATCAAATAAGTCATCAATACGAGGCAATGGGTATTTATTTTTCACAGTTACCTTGTTTAATTCGCGGTAATCAATACATAGTCTCAGTAAGCCATCTTTCTTCTTCACAAGCAAGACGAGTGCGCCCTACGGTGAAGTACTAGGCCTGATAAACTTCTTGTCTAACAGTTCCTGCAGTTGCACTTTCAATTCTTTCAATTCAGTTGGAGCCATTCGGTAAAGAGCTTTCGATACAGGCTGTGTTCCCGGAATCACATCAACGGTGAACTCAATCTCCCTGTCAATCAAATCCCCTGGCAGATCATCTGGAAATACATCTGGGAATTCTCTGGCTATAGGAATGCAGTTCACATCAATTTTAATATTATTACCAGTAGATATAGTTAATACAGAACACAGATACCCTTTACACCCCTTTCTAATCAATTTAACGGCTTTCACAGATGAAATCAAATACGGAGGAGGTACCACTCCAACCCCATTAAACACAAATTCGGGTAAACCAGGTGGACGGAAAACAACTTGCTTTGTCACACAGTCAATGGTAGCATGATATTTTGTAACCAGTCCATCTCCAATATTACATCAAAATGATCAATGGTCAATGGCAGTAAATCAATAAACAGATGCATATCCCCAACAATGATTTCACATGCAGGGTACATATAAGCACATGTCATGGATCCCCCAACAGGTGATGATACAGCTAACAGATAGTTCATGGGCTCTAAGGGTCTATTCAATTTCCGTGAAAAAGCATGCAATACATATGAATGTATAGACCCCGAATCAATCAATACATATGCATTTTGAGTACAAATAGAGAGGATACCTGACACAACGGTCTCAGTATTTTGTACATCTCCCGGTACTAGGGCGAACACTCGGCTCTAATCTTGCAGTTATCAGTTCCATCATTCTTTCCATTCTTGCCTCAGTGGATGAGGACTCAGATTCATTCGCATTATCCATTTCACTATAAGCAGTTATAACAATCATAAGCATAAACAGTTGCATACTTAAACAGTTCAACACATTAGCATATATCCAATCACGTCATAGCCACACACTTTTCATGCTCATGAAATGCCCTAATCACCTTCCTAGGACATCCTATAACCCATTTGGACACGTGTGTGTGGTATAACTCGTGGTTAAGTATCGCTCTGATACCACTATGTCACGACCCAAACCCGCCTTTATGGATTTAGCACCGTAACCGGCCAGTAATCCGAGATTACCGAAGGCCTGTTTAACAGTAGAATAGTAAAACGGAGTACAGGGGCATAGCGGAAGCCAATACAATAATAAAACAATGTCCAATGAGCTGTGACAGTCTGTATGCAAAAAGACCTTTCATACATTAGTACAGGCAGTGACAAAACAGTATGTACATTATATACAGCCATCCAGAGCAGGGACTAAAACCCTATTAACATAGTACAGTACAGTCTATACAGTATTATAAAACAATACAGAGACAGACGGGGAAATAAAAACACCCCTCAGCCATAGCTTGGGAGGCTCGAAACCTCGTAGTGAGGCACAGTGGTTGGCTTGACAAAACTGAAGTTTACCCTTACGCTTCTAGCATTGGTCCGGTGCCTGTACACCTACATATATATATGAGCAGTGAGCTAAAGCCCAGTGAATAACATAATGCGTAAAGAGGTTTAGAATGAATGTCCTTATAGTAATGAAAACAGTTCATTTCAATCAGTTTATCAGTTGTTCAGTACAGTAAACAGCCATATGTGGTACATCCATTAGCATAACAGTAAACAGTAGGTCTTAAAAGACCGAACAGTCAATGATGGCCATCAATCAGTAAACAGTAATGGTTCCAATGAGGAAACCGACAGAGATCTCAGAATAAAGAATAAAGCGATGTGAGGGTGCTAAGGATGCCACAAGATGCGATTCGAATATAGGACATACATTCATTCAAGAAGCGATACGATTCGTAAAAAGATGATTCAATTGTTCAGAAGATAATCATTTTGAACATATCTTTACACAATTGTTACTCACAGAGTTCTGGGCTACAGTAGGCTAGAGCGTCTCTTCGAAAAGCCAACCCTACACAGTTACAGATTGAACACACACTAAGCTACACAGTTGGGAAAGATAATAACTTAATCCCTAATTACCTCGGTGTGTTCTATATCTATATCCTCATTAAGATGTCTTAAACTAGGCCTAAGAATGCCTAGGATGGGATGAGGATGCAAAGATGTATTCAGAAAATATTTCAAAATTTCCAGTGAAATGAGTCCTTCGCCGCAAGATATTTCCCTTTCGGCGGACATGAATCGGCGTCAACTCACTTTCGGCGGACCAAAAAGTACTGGATAGGTGAAATTCACGCTCAATCGGGCGCTCGATAGCTGCTCAAGCGCAAGACACAAGGCCTCGCTCGAGCTCCAATTATCCCACTCGAGCGAACTGCAAAACAGTGCAAAGTACTAGATGCTCGAATTCCCCGCTCGAGCGCCACTTTCCCCGCTCGAGCGGGAGTGCAAAATCTGGAAAACCCAGATTGCACCTTCAAGCCAAAAACCAAGTTTAAATGCACTAAATTCGATCCTCTTGGGCCAAATTTCTAGAAAAACATTTGTAAACACATAGAATAACATGATTCAAAGATCAATTTGATAAATCAAAGCCCAAGGGTGTTTCAATTAAATCCAATTTCAACCCAAATTTCATGAACATGATTCAAACATGACACGCATGAATCAAACTCAATTAAAAGCTTCAAAACATGCTCTAATGAGCCAATTTCTTTCAAAAAGAAGATGAAATCATGGTCCTAAACATTAATATGAACATGCATGCAACATTTGCCATGAAATCAACCCAAAACTCATCAATGCACACATGCATGCAACAATTAAGCTTTAATTCAACATGCTAGAACTAAATCATGCCTTTGCTCTACAATTTGACATGAATCATGCAAGAATTAACTTAAATACACAATAAAGAAGGTCAATGATCTACCTTAGGTCTAGTAGTTTAAGTGTAAAGGCTTAAACAAGTAAGAACTCCTTACAATCTTCTAATTGCAAGCTAGGTACAAGATGAAGACCAATCTTCTATGTTTCTCTCTCTCTAAAATCGGCAAGAACAATGAAAATGGCTGAGGAAATGTTTGTTGTAATGAACTAAGGCTTCAAAAAGGTTCACATAGTGGCCCACTCACAATGGCAGGGTTGTAATTAAACCCAATTCTTGTAATTTACCATTATTTAATCTAATTTAATCACACTAAATCACATTTCAGATAGTTATGTCATAAAATCACATAAATTATAATGATCCTAAAGCATTAACCGATTTCTGATCCGGCCGCCGATAAGGCCTTCGACTTACAGTTTAAACATATAAACATGAACAGATAATCACACAGTCAAACAGATAGAATGCAATTCAAATAGATATATATTCAATCGATTCAGTTCAAATTTCAGTCAGTCAATTCAGTAACTCAATCAGTTCAATTATCAATGATAATCAGTCCCAGTTTAGCGAATCAACGGTTTATCCAGAAATGATGATGAGGTCATTCTGATGCTTATGTAAGCCATAGCGTCGTGACGTGCTTATGTGAGCCATGACATCAGCAGCGCGCTTATGTAAGCCATGACGTCAACAAGGAGCGTCCAACGGGTATATTTTTGTGTATAAATAGAAGTGTTGTGTGTGGAGAAAAATCAAGAACTTGAAGAGAAAATTTTCTATGAATTCCAAAATTCTGAATATATTGTATTCTGCTCTTTCACTTTCAAATCTAAGTCTAGCCTTTGTTCTTACACTTTCATATCTACTCTTTGTGAGAGAATTATTGTAAAAGAGGGTTTAAGTACCACTTATTCTTATTCCTCATTTTTGTGAGAGATTTTGTAAGGGTAAGGCATTTATTGTTGAGTGAGGCTCAATAGATAAGAGTAAGTCCTGTGCCAAATCCACAAGCATGGTGGTGTATTTATTCAATTGATAGTAAAGAAATTCTCAAGGAGGTTCGTTGGGGAGTGGACATAGGCCTGGCGTGCCGAACCACTATAAATCTCAGTGTTTGATTTTCTCTCCCTATCTTTCTTACTTTTGATAATTATTATTCTGTTTTTTTTATTTATTAAAATTCTGAATATTCTGTTAATTTTAATATTGTGAAATTTTTAATAACCCAATTCACCCCCTCTCTTGGGTTGTCTACTTGGGATAACAATAACCAAATCGCCCCCTATTGTACTTGTTCGGTGCCTTGATTCGCTTCTTCAGCATTCTCTTTGCCACTTTCACTATCCACTACTTCAACTACTCTTATGTTCCTCAAGTTGACATAACTTTGAAAAACCAAAGCGATGAGTTGCTGTTTTCCTTAAGGAATTGAAATATGGTTAGCAGCAGCAAAGGAAGCGTAGGACGGATCGTATCTGAGGAGAATATGGGCAGCATGGCTTTATCCTTGAAGGTTCTTTCAGCCTGTGTATTCAAGGACAGTTTTGACTTGGGGAAGAATAGTTTCTTCCATTGAAGTAATTGCCCTTTTAAGATCACTACCTACAAAAACAGTGCAAAAAGAAATTGTTAGCATTCAAAAATACAAAGCCAAATAATACAAAAGATGATTAGCATTTACTCGGCCACTTGGTTTGCCCTTCTGCTTAGGAATGGGGTCTAAGTGGTCCTTTTCCGCACTAAACTCCCAATTACCATGGATGAGGACCATGACATCGTCTACCTTTTTTCTCGAATTGGCAAGCATGGTCACCAGTTGATGGTCAACATCTTGCCAACTAGATGACTTGGCAAGAGCGTAGCAATGCCGAATAGTAGGGATGCCTAGGTTTACATCCAATTGGCGGTTAAGTTCTATGATTTCCATGATAATCCGATAGAAATTGACGTTTGGCTAAGATGAAATTAACTCCCAATAGCAAAGAACGGATCTAAGGAAGGGGTTGACAGGAAAACAAACTCCACCCTCGGCGATTGCCAACAACGGAAATATGATGGTATTCGCATCAGCCATTTCTAAGTCCACCATCGCATCCCCAACTAGTTCTAGTTGGACGTCGTCTAGAATCGTGAAATGATGATGAAATGAAATGATTCTACTCTCAGAAAGTAGGGCTTTCAGATGGCTTGCCATGGGTGAAAAGAAGGCAGTGGTGTGGCAGATATATGAACTACAGAAGTTGAGGTTAAGGATGGTGAATTAACTAAAGCCAATCAAGAGAGGAAAGAAAACTTACAAAGAAGAATGAAGGTTGATCGAGCATTGAGGATTGCGGAATGACTGCAATTGAAGGGGTAGGAATGTAGAGTCATTGGATCGACGTCCTTTCAGAAGTGACTTTTTGAAATCGCATTTAATAGGGAGAGTTCGAAGAGTCGAGAAACCTTACATATTCTTTATCAGGTCATATCCATCTTGTCAAAGGTATAACAACGTGTCCATCATGCGCCCAAATTACAAGGCATATTGGAGGTAACCCATGTTGCAATTAAGCCAAATGAAGTTGGTCCATAAAAGCCGAGCATGTAGGCCACTCGTGATAGTTAACTAGGTGCTCAGGGGACAATTGTGGAAGCTGAGTAATCTCAACCTCTAAACAACAAACAGGGCACACCCAAGCCCATCTTTGATGGGCCGGACTTGGCAAAAAGCCCACTGGATACATGGGTTTATTCATCTAAGCCGAGTACATCGAGTAAGTCGGCATGTCTTCCCTCAGGTGGTCCAGGCTGTCCCTTTCAAAGAAGTATGGTAAGGAGATGGGTCATGACTAGGGGTGGGCGCGGGTCGGTTGCGGCCACGGAACCTTCAATCCGCCAGATTGGCGGATTGGAGAAAATCAATCCGCATCCGTCCACCAATCCGGCGGATGTGGATTGAGCGGAGTGGCGGTTTGGCGGATGGATGCGAATTGATTTGGCAGTTTGAAATTTTATAAATTTTCAACATAGTTTAACTTGTACACTCCCTAAAAAAAAAAAGTATTACAATCAATGACTTAAAAAAGTATTATAATTACCGCATGCCTTATCCAAAGAAAGAAAGTTTGAAACTTTAGAATATCACAATTATTGCATGCCTCGTCCATATATTACAATCACAGCATATGGTTCTTAAAATATAAAAATAATTCAAACCACCAAAACCATGAACAGAGTAATAGTAGAGATTATATATCTTTGTATTGTTACATTTATATATGTTTTTGAAAACAAAAACCAACTAGCATATTTCATATTTTCTATTTATTACTTTTAGAGTTAGATTTAAAAACCAAAAAATATAGATAAATAATACGTTTATTTTTTTCAATTCAAAATATATATTCAAGTTGAAAACTTTTTTTCAACAGAATATTTAAACTCTTTTTCAATTGAAAACACAAACAAAATATTTAAACAAATTAAAAATAAAAAGTCTTATAAATTACTAAGGGTGCTCGCGGTTTGGCGGTTCGGCTGCGGCCAAAGAAACCTCAAATCCGCCATCCGTCTGTCAAATTGGCGGATTGGAGAAAATCAATCTGCAACCATGCACTCGTCGTCACGCATCCTTCCAAAATGCAGCGGATCGGTTCGGTTCAGTCGATTTTGGCGGATCGGTATATCCATTGCTCACCCCTAGTCATGACAGAGTGATGATGAGGGATTAAGCTACAGGAGAAAATATTAAGTTAAAGGATGCTATAAAAGGGAGAGAAGGCTAAAGGAGGAGGTATGTTCCAAAAAAATTGCACTTAAAGAAACAAAAGACTCTTCTTCATAAAAATAGAAAAACAAAATTAACTTACTCATTAGAATGCTAATTCGGCACCACCGATCGGAGTTGTTCTTCTGTTTCAAGTGACATCTCAATGACCTTTCAAGAGTTTGTCTAGATTGAAGGAGTATTTCAAAATCATTTCACATAAATATAATTATTGATAAGGTTATGGGAGAATAAGTTATGTCCAATGAATAAATAATTAGACATGTAATAGAATTATTAATAAAATTACAAGAATAGATTATATTACAGTATAAAGTATTAGATAGAATGAGTGTAAATTATTAGTACTAGTAAGTTTGGAAAGTTTAAAAAATAGTCAAAAAGTCATCAAATAAGTTAAAAAGTCTAAAAAAAAAAAAAAGTCACAATTTTTCTTTTCTCTTTACCTTTTGTATTTTTTTTTTTTTTTTGGTTATAAAAAGTTAAAATATCATGTCAAATATATTATTTTTTTCACCTCATATTTTAACAAAAAAATCACTAAACCTTATGTTTAGCTCGGATGAAATACACGGTAGGATTGGATGAAGGAAATAACAACATAAAGTATTCAAAAAGTACAGGGAAATAAGTTGAATTGATGTACCTTGCATGTCATCCAATCGCAATTTCTTAAGCTTGATTAGATTTAGAATTAAGATGGCACATAAATTAAAAGTAATTAAAAAGCCAAACACACACACACACACACACACACACACACGAACATATATATGGGTCATAAATGTAACACTAACGGTGCTTAGATTCTTGATTATATTTTGTCAAGACTAACTATTGCCTTTAAAAAAACAAAAAAAAAAAATGTATATATCACCAAGTGTAAGATGTCACATAAAATAAAATTAATTAAAAAGCTAAAATATATATATATATATATATGTGTGTATATATATATTTGGGTCATAAATTTAGGAGTTGTTTGGAATGTTCTAAATAAGTGTACTTTTTGACTTTTTATGAAATATGGGTTGAGTTTGAAGTGATGTTGTAGAAAGGTGATGTGACTTAAATAAGATGATGTGACTTAAATAGAATAGTTAGCTTTTTGACTTTTTTAAGAATGCCAAACCTAGCCTTAACACTAATGGTGCTTAGATTCTTGATTATATTTTGTCTATAGTAACTATTGCCTTAAAAAAATAAAAAAATAAAAACCAATAAAAAATGTATATATTACCAAGTGCCCTGTAATTGTACTTCTTGTAAACCTTATATAAGAAAAGGGTTTGGTTATGGTGTGCAACTTACACCTTACACCTTATACCTTACACTTACACCTTACACTTACACATTTTGTGAAAAACTAAACCTTACACTTACACCTTTTTTGAGGTTGCACACCATATGCAACCCACTTACACCTTACACCTTACACTTACACCTTATACTTATACTTACACTTTACACTTACACTTTTTGTGTAAGTGGCACATGGTGTGCATTTGCACACTTAAGAAAACTCCATAAGAAAAATGAAAGAACTAGATTGCAAAAATATAAAAATCTATGTAAGTGAATTAAATGTATATATGAGCAAGTGCCCTGTAATTGTACTTCTTGTAAACCTTACATAAGAAAAATGAAAGAACTAGGTTGCTAATGAATTAATTGAAATGGATTTTATCCAAGCAAAACTATATTTATCATCTTTTCTTATCATATTGAGTAAATAATTTCATATGGTACATTCACAAATGTTAATGCAATGAGTTTCAAATAATCAATGGTTGTGTTTGTACCATATGATACTGAAAGTAATATAAAAAAGATGATAAATGTAACATTATTTTAAAACATGTAGCTAAATACAGATATAACAAAGAACTCACAAACTTATAATAAACATACCAAAACAACAATAAAAGTCATACTATGAAGATATTAGTGAGCTTAATTGATAAAGTCTCTCGATTTGATACAGGAGATCAAATTTCATGATCGGATTAAGAATAATATTGATACAAATTTTTTTGGTCAAATAATATTTGAGAAAAGAATTCTATGATTTAAAATGGTAAATTTGTTTTTTCAAATCATATTTTAATTTTTAATTTTTTAATTTTTTAATTTTTTTCCCTTCTTCACTTTTACCTTTTAGTGATGTGTTGAGCAAATCCAAATTGATACAATGGGGCTTGGGATAGTCATAAGTATGCCCAGCCAGCTAGCTATAACCGTGAGCCTGACCCGAAGATCAATCAGCCCTATAAATGTTCAAGGTTTGGGTTGACCCATCATGCTAAGTTCATTATTGTAGGGTTTGATTGGTCTTTTGGGCAACTACCAAAGCAACAATTGTCATTTACGCTTTTATTTTGGGGGAAGTTACTCCTATGCACTGAATTTATTTATCAAGTCTTACTTTAATTATTAATAATAAATTTATTATTATAAAAAATATTTTAAAAAAATATAATTCAACTACTTATATTTGTCATATCATATTTTAATACAAACCAATAAAAATAAATCAAAAATTGCCAAAAAAAAGTCAAAATACCTTGATCATGTATTACTTTAATTAGAAACAAATTTAGGGATTGTTTGGGGTGTTTTAAATAAGTACACTTTTTGTCTTTTTAGACTAAAAAATTGAGGGAAAAAATATGATTGTTTGGGTTAACCTTTTGATTTTTTATGAAAAAATGTGCATTAAAAAATTGTATAAATTAGTGTGTAGGGAAAAATTATGATTGAGAGTTGTGCAGCCGTAATTTTTGACTTTTAGTGAATAGTGATAACTTTTTAACTTTTTAAGTAACTTTTTGACTTTTTAACTTCTTTTCAACTTATCAAGCTTGGCCTTAATATAGAGAAAAAAAAATTCTTAAGGTTCACTGTTTTTAAATCTCAAGTCACATAAACAAAAAATTTGCCAGTAAACATTCTCTGTACTCAAAAGTAACCATGAAGATTTAAACAATTTAGCTAATTTTCTTGGTTCATGAATTTATTAAGTCCACCAATAGAATAAAACACATATCTACAACAGTTTTTGAATTGTCCAATGTGTAATATATTTCTGTCCAAAATTGATTTACCAATTCTGATAAGTCCACCGATGGAAGCCACCTGCTAAAACAGATGTGGATGGATGGCCATAACTCATTGGATCTCTTCTAGTAATTGCTTCGAAAAGTAAAACCTTTCCTCAAAGCTGTATAAAATCACTCTTCTCATTTAGGAGGGCAGCCACTATTTGCATATTCTGGAGTCACATATCTGTAAAATTTTAAGAACAACAAAAATAAGGAAAAAGGTTAATGATTATTCTCCAACAGCTCAACACACCTTTGGACGAGTTTGAGGCAGCCTTTACTAGTCTGTCGAGGTTTGCATTAAAGTTGGAGGCAACGAAGGAGCGACTCGAAGACTTGAACAGCTCTGATTTTCAAGGGACTGAGATCCTGAAAGCATCTATTATTCCCTTGAGCAAAACTTTTGTTCCACTTTAGTACCTAAAAAGTTTCACTTTTAGTCAGATTTGTGGGACTAAAGCCTTTTTTTATGCTTGTACCATATATAGGTCTTTAATATTTCTCTCACCACACTTTGCCTCTCTATACTCTCTCCAAGCTCTCACTCTCCTTAAGAACTCCCTCTTTAAATATATGTTTTTTAGACCTAACCCACTTGTAGAAAAAATAAGAAATAATACACAACGAAAATAAACGGATTTAATACACAACGAAAATAAACAGATTCAAACACGCCTTTTACGCTTAAACCGAATCTATGGATCATGTGAGTGAATCACGTGCCTCCATTAATGTCTTCGAACAATTTCTAGCAGTGGAATAGAACTACTAGAGAAGTACCCACACTATTCACAATACAAAAGGCTATTATTTGTTTCTATGGAGAGAGAAAAAAAATAGAGAAGACTACAGGAGACTAATCTGATACGGTTAAAATTAACTCTCACCATATAATACGTATATTACATGGGAGTGTTATAACCATCCACAACTCTATCTCCTCAACACAAGTCTACTTTGATTGGGTCTTGCCTTATAGGTCTTGGGTCATACCACCATGGGTGACCCAATCGGGTATGAGTTCTAAACCTGACCCAATTTTCAACATCTCCCACTTGAGCATGTGCTGGCATGACACCACACTTCCTTTATCTCAATCTATCCATCAAACATGATCATACTAGCCAATGGACCGTGCAACTGCTGTGAACACCTACATGTGGAAGCTCTACACTAGAAACTCAAAAAGAGCCAACATAAAGACACCAACCCAAAAATAAAAATAGTGTCTCATATACCCTAGACCCATCTAATTACACCGGTCCAAAAAACATCTCTAATCCCTCAAAAGAGTATGTTTAACCCTCTCAATTCTTGCAATATATTCACACTCAATCTGCCTCTCATACATAGCAATGTGAGCTGCAGACAGCGAATATATAATAGTGGTGCAATACTAGATGATCTTCCCTTCGCCTTTATGCCATTTAGTTTAGGATTGATCACTTTCCCAGTGATGTCCCTTAAGGCCGAATCATACATAACTACAGGCAATATACCAAAGTAGCAAGACATCAACCCCTTACCTTATAACATAGTCAAACGTCACAAAAGGGTACAAAAGTGAAAGTCATATCAATAATTACACGTAAGACTCACACGGTAAGGAAACAATGATCTATTGTTTCACCTCATTACTCGGTTGCCAAGCGTATGTAGTATGAATACATGCTACGGTGGAGTAACTCTTCCATAGAGTGACGTCATACTCGATACATTGTACAAATCTTAGTCTAGTCGCTTTCTAGCGCCTAACCCAAATTCTCTATTTGCTCGCATTCCAAGTGCCAAATGAGATCTCCCATCTGGTTAATCATAACAGGCACAACATGGAAAGTGGGTACTAACATCCATGTTTGGTCTTTAACACTGTAGCTTGCTTTTCGTGCTCCTCAGAGGGGTTTAGTCTCCTCAGATACGACAACCCTACAGCTCAGACTTCCGTGGTTCTGAATTTGGTTTCACAAGTGCAATGTGAAACAGAAAAACACAAAAGAGTCTAAATCTAGAAAATCTTAGAAAATTCCATTTATCATTAGAGATGCAAAAATGGACTGCGTTGTTAGATTTCAGAGTTGTCACCTAAATATTTTTGAAAAATTTAGGAAACCCGTGACTCGTGCCAAAGGCCATTAGTCCGTCATCACCAAAGTGTCTAGGCTCGAGAACTTAGGTATGAGAGGAGAAGGCCATGAATTGAGCACCCTACTCACCCGATCAAAGATCGGCCTCTACTAATCATGATGTGATTTTTATGTACAGTATATGCTCTTGTTCTGATTATTATGCTATCTTTACTATGTGATACACACAAGTATAGACTAATTAACAAAAGTTAGAACGCTTTGATTTCATGTTTGTTTCAAAAAGTGTTTTGAATATGTACCACTTTAAAAAAGTGATCTCATATGTACAATAATCAAATTATTCCAATTTAAGCGAAAAGCCTCCATCCACAAGAATTCAAGAGATATATCAACCTAAGCATGTAGCCTCATGGTAAACATGATTGATAAGGAAACACTAACATTCATGCAATATGCTAAAGCAAGAAATGCTCATCTAGTACTCCAAAGCAAGCCAAAGAAAACAAAAATAAGTAGAAAAATGAATGATCATAAGTAATGCAACATGACTAATGTAATGCATACAACATGCAATTAATAGGCTTAGCTACTAGTATGGCATGTGAGTCAATTCAAGGCATGCGATAAAAGCACGTATTTGATTAAGGAAGTTGAAATTGACATTTGATTAGTATGATGAGTCAAACCTTATGCGTGCAAACGTGGATATAAGTCATTGCAATGATATGAAAATGTAAAACATGATGCTACCATTATAAGCAAGTAAATAAAAGGGAAAAAGAAATGGGACACATTATTACATATTTGGCCTTGCGTAGGAGGGTCCAAATAAAAGTCCTAATTTAAACTAACTTTTAAAAAAAATAAATGAATTAACTGCAGTAACTAATTATTATAAATTAGCATTAGGCTAACTAATTAATGAACTAGCTATTACAAATTTCTGATAAACCACTAATTTAAGTACACAATAATACTCTTAGCATTAATTGTACGAACCACAGATAGCGAAGAATTGCACATGCATGAACATGAATTTCTGCCCGAAAACTTCTCTGTTTCATTGCCAGAACTATTCTGTTTTGTAGTCAGAAAATTAAACTGTTTTCTCCCTAGCCACCACTCTGTTATGCCATGAAATTGGCACTACTGGTCTAAAATGAGGTGGCCAGCTAGCCTTGAAAAGTGGTCGACCAGATGGTTAGGTGGCCGGCCGGCTATTATTTTTGGACTCTACCCTGCTACCACAGAAAAGAAACAGAGCACAAACAGAGTATTTCCATGAAATGTTTGTCCTTTCTGCCTCTCCCTATCATGAGACTGATTAAGGGAGGGATAGGCTCAATTTGCAAATCATCAATTGATGCAAACTCATTGCAAGATGATCAATGGATCAATCCTCCCTATCATGGAGTTACCTCTCTAGGGAAGAGGTGGGCACTGATTCTCGAGTCATTAACATCACTAATGAGTATGTAATGACTCGAGACATGATAGGTTCAATTAACATGTGATTGAACCCAAACCAATTTTATTACTCTTGTTACCATTTTAGTCCAATTTTATTGGCCTCTTTTAATTACCTTTCCATTCTTTAATCATTTTAGTCCAAAAAGTGAGAATTATGTCCACTAATGAAGAGAAGTGTCAAACAAAAAGTTGATCTTGGCATAAGAGAGATGTAATGCCTTGGTAATGAACCTTCGAAGAGATTAAACCATTAAGCATGGAAAGGTTTCTTTCGCATGCCTTGAACAACACCCATTTCAAACGACTCTCAAACAAATAAAGAGAAAACTAAGAAAAGAGGGAGGTTGCAAAGGTGATTATTGCAAGTGCGAACACATGCATAAAAGCTATGAAAATAAAGGTTATCAACTCAAATAGGTTAGTGTCTAAAGCTTAAACCACCAAACCTATGAGGACTTCAACACTACAAGCATACTATACAAAGCATGAATGAAGTAAACACATTAAAACAGTCGTAAAACTCACAAAAACAATGCTAGAATTAGTATGAAAAAGCTAGAAAAAAGTGAACTAAAATAATGGAGAAATGAAGCTAGTAAGCAAGCCTAAGGAGGGGTGGTTAACCCCTCAACTTTTTGAACATCAAAACCACATATTTAGCATCTGAAAAACTCTGAAAAACAATGGTAAAAGGTTGGAAAATAGGTGGGAAACACAAGGACAAAAGCTTGGAGGACAAGGTTCAAAGAAGGGTGGTTAACCCCTCCACCTTTAATAGTTTCAAGTCACTAGTTTCAGCCCATGAAAAGAGTGTAAAAATAACATGAAATTAGCAGAAAAGAGTAGGAAGAAGTAATGTAAGGATGGCCAAAGTCATACCTCTTGAAGAGGAGTAACTCTTTGATTCACAAACCAACAAGTGATCACCCTCAAGAACTGAAATTTTAGCTCAAGAACCTCAGTAAGGAGTCTCAAATTTTTGGTTTAGGAAGTGTTGGTGTAGTGTATGTGTGTTGCAAGTTAGAGAGAGAGAGAGAGAGCTTTTCAAGAATTTGAGCTTTAGTAATTTTTTCTAACCTAAAAACATAAGAGATGGTCAAAAATATATAGAAAAACAGGTGCCTCAGTTGGAAATTTCTGTATTGAGCCAGCTGGTGCATGCACATAGGGGAACTGCAGCAAAACATCTACCAGCCGAGAAACCTAGCCAGTCGGCTATATAAGAGGACGGCCGGCCACTAAAATTAGCATGCCAGGACACAAGGCCGTCCGACCACTTGAAATGGCTGGATTTCTCATCAACTGGCCGGTTGGCCAGTTAATTGGCTGGCCAGCTACTTACAAAAAAAATCTATTTTTAAGTCCGACTTCAAATGGGCTTATCTCCTTCATCCAAACTCGATTTTAGGTGATTCTTGAATCTAAATTGACGCCCCAAAAGGCTACTTTCCAATAGTGGTGGCATCACATCTAAATTCTAAGTGTACAAAGAGATATGCCTAATTTAGTGAAGGTTGCTCATTTCTTTCTTAACGGTTTAATGCTTAACCTTTTCCTAAACTAGTTTTCTTCCAAACCCTCATATTTCCTTTAACTCCAAACCTATAAATAAGATATTTTTAAATATTTTTCAAAGATTTCACCTCCCTTCTATTTATTTCCACTTTGTCCTTACTCGGTTTACCAAAAAGTACAATATTTTAAACGAAATGCGAGCCTCAGAACATCGTAGAAACATTTGGAAAAATATTTTGAAAAAGAGGGTTTTTAAGGTCTAAAATAGATTTGGTCAAAATGGGGTGTAAGGTTAGGATTAGAATCTCAAAAATCGAAGCCTTTGGCTAAAGAATTTGAATGATTGTATAGTGTAACTTTTCATCATCGATTGTTCAACCTGAGACACCCAAGTCTTAAGGGCGGTCAAAAATGGGGTATCTACAAACACGACCTTATCTTGGTTGCAACCAAAACGACATACATAGTGGATAATTTAAGCCTCTCATGGTGTTATGACCCGAACTCGCCCCTATTGGTTAGGATCATAACCGGCCGGTAATCATGAGATTATCCACGGCCTCAGACTAAAATCAAATCATATTTAATAATAAGGGACCAGAAGCGGGAGCAAAATGCAAAGATTGTCCAATGAGCTGTGCATATGTGGCAAAACAAAAACTTTTCTCGTGTATATAATAACTCACACCAGACAGTCATTTTGGATATATATATATGTATTCATGCATCCAAGATTATCCAAAAATAGTCTTAACAAAAACCAAGGTTATATACAAACTTGGTCACACATGACCACAAAAGAAATAAGGGGTACTTACGTGTAAGTCCTAATAAGTGGACGTATTGCCTAATAGGTCCTATAGAAAAAATTTGTCATAAAAAAGGTCACTAATTGTAAGTTTTAGCAACAATTTATAAAAATTATGACAAAAAAAGTCACTAATTGTCAATTTTTAGTGAGGTATGTAAAAAATTATCACAAAAAAAATATTTTTAACGATAATTTTACCAAAACTTATTTTCAATAGGACTTGATGGGAATTAAGTCTAACTATTAGGATCTATTGGTAATTTACCCAAGAAAAAAAGGAAAAAAAAATCAAAAGTAAAGCTTCTTACATGAGGTGACCTTGGTTGACTCCACAAACTTGGTTCTCTCACATGCTCACTAGGAATGGGGCTGGACATCCCGCTGCTTACCTACATACATCTAGATAAAAAGTGAGTTAGTGCCCAGTGAATAATACTAGAATAAAGGGGTTAATGAATGAGACTTGTACTTAATACATATGGAACGCAATTCCCATTCATAATGTACTTAAACAAATCGTAACAGAATGACCTCGGGTCTAATCCATTATACTTAGTACATGTCGAAGGGACGAAATGACCTTGGGTCTAAACATTTTTCATAACTGATTATAACATATGTACTAAATGACCTCGGGTCCAACATTTCTGTATTCTTATTCATGCACATACTAAAATTCAAGATCATGTTCACATTTAATGGATCCATACAGAAATGACCATCCAGTCCTTCACATTACATCATGTTCACATTCGTATTCACATTCAAAATGAACTTTGGTCCAATCAATTCCTTGTTCAAAATGACCTTTGGTCCATTTAACAATTATACAAAACGAATTTTGGTCTAATTCATATGTAAGATGACCTTAGCGCTATCTTGTCAAATATTCTAAACGGCCTTAGGCTCATTCCGTGTCCTTTTCAAATATACCAAACGGCCTCGGGCCCACTTCATATTCTCATCAAACATAACAAACGGCCTTAGGCCCATTGTGTATTCATATAAAATGACCTTTGATCCAATCTTATAATTCTGTGCTTATTAATCTCGTTTCAAGTCTATTATGAATCAGACAAGTAGAATACTCATTCATAATTCAAATTCATGAGTTCGAAAAACTTACCACATAGGTAGTATTTAGAAAATAACATACATGAAAATATCTTTACTAAGATATTACTCACAATGTTCAGATGGTTGATTTGTCCTCGCAATTAACCCTACACAATTCACAACACATACGAAAATCAGCTCACAATACAATTCAATCCGTTCTTTAATTCATTTATCTTTCTTAGGCTTCTTTAGTTCATTTAGAATGCTCAATGTATGCCTAAAAGTGCTCAGAAATGCAAAAGAACGAAAAATGAGACATAAAACAACTTTTCAACGTTTCCTGAAATAGGGCACTTCGCTCAAGCGTAACATTGGTTGCTCGAGCGAACCCCTTAGTCTGCAAAAGTACTAGATGCTCTCATTTTACGCTCGAGCTAACTTGTTAGTCGCTCGAGCCAAGATTGAAAATAAAGGGTGGTCACTCGAGCGATCCTTTGGTCACTCGAGCCAACCTCCAATGTCTACAAAAGTACTGGGGGCTCGAAATGTACACTTGAGCGATAATTACATCGCTCGAGCGAACTGCTCGAATTCTAAAATTTCCAGAATTCTGTTTGAGTTTCAAACATACATTCAAGGTTCCAAATTCATGCATGACTCACTCCAACATGCAAGAACACTCCCAAATACATATATTTGAAGCTAGTTTCAACCCATAGTTCAAAATTCCATGAATTTATCAAAATTCAAATTGTAATATTCATGTATGTGAACCATTTTTCAAATCTTGCATCCCTTGACTTTTAAACTTAGAATTGGACTCTAAAACATGATAATTCATGCTTGCATGCAAGATATAATTTACAAGGTTTATGTTCAAAATTGAGAAATCAACACAATTTCATGCATGCATGCCCAAATTTAATTCAAATTCCTTTCCATGACTTCAAACACATACAATTGAGTTCCTTTACTTTGTGAATTATGCATGCGTGTGAAAGATAGCTTCTAATTTCATTTCAAATGACATGAATGTTGCTCAAACTCATGAAACATTACAAAATCATGCATGCATGTATGATGTAGCATCACATTCTTCATCCTAAGCTCAATTTATGCAACTCATTTCATTATCTTCTTGAATTCTCAAATTATATGAATTTTCAAAAAGCATGTAAAAGAGATCTAGGGTTTGATAATGTTGGGTTTCTAATTGCTAATCGGTAGTTGTTTTGGTTATTGGAGAGTAGTTTTACGTGTTTATGTTGAAGAAGTGGAAAATCCCTAATTTAATGTTATTAGCTCAATAAATTGGAAATGGGTAAAAATTGACCAATGGTTGTGTTTTATTTGTTATAGCTTGTATAAAGTGTGTAAATTGTTAAATTGAAAGGTTAACCATGACGAGACTAATTGGGATTGATTATGTTGAGAGAAAATTAAGTTGTGGCTTTGACATCGTAGATGTAGATTTTAATGAAATGCAGAAATTGGTTTTGGAAAGAAAATGAAATTATAACCTTTCATAAATTGAGAATGAACTTGAGGTTGGATTTTGAAATCTTCAAATATTATTATTATGCTTCTTGTTGGACTTAAGGTCTCGTGAGAGTTAGATTATTGTATTACGTGTATTTAATACATGTGTTTAGAGGTTTTGTCCATGGTCATCGGTGGAGGATGACATTGTGATGTTGGACAAATTATGTGTATGTAGTACACTCGGGTTATTTATACTTGTGGTATATTGTGACAGTTGGAATTATATACACGCTAAGAATGAGAGGCACCATTACCTTCTAGCTAGCGCCTAGAGAAATTAGTTGCGCTTAGAATAAGAGGTACAAATACCTTCCAACTAGTGCTTGGAGAACTTGGAAGAGGTACCATTTCCTTCTAGCGGGTGTTTGGTAAATTAGCAGAGGTACTATTACCTTCCAACATGTGTTTGGTAAATTGGTAGAAGTCTCATTCCCTTCTAGATGGTGACTGGCAAATTGGCTTGTGTTATGGAAAGGTGTATCCTTGGCTTACCGTGCTTAAGGCAGGTAGAGCAGAATTTTGTTTACCATTATTGTCTTAATGTATCTAGGTATATCATGTGATGTGATGGTTATGGTTCAGGAAGCCTGAATTGTCTTATCTGTTGAGTAAGCAGTTGTTGGGTGTTTGTTGTTTTCCTTTTTCGTATTGGATGTTATGTATACATGTGAGTGTATCCAATAGTTTGTTGAAAGTATATTTTTAACTTGGGACTTAAGGCCCAAAAAATGTAATGAACGTGTAAGAAATGGAAGTAGGTTACGTATCGAGTTTGTAAGTAAAAGTAAGAAATCATAATCTTGTTAATGTATTTCAAAAAACAAAACAGTTGATATGTGATATTATTGAAATGGAAACAATAAGGAAATGTGAATTATCTGTTTTGTTGAACAAATTGGATGTTTTTGGGGATAGTACTTACATAAATTTACTTTTGTACAAACCGTCACATATAAGTTAAAGCAATCATGATCATAACTATCTGTAAGTTGTTGTTGTTTAGGATCATGTTAGGATCCCTACTACACTTTATGTTAATCCCTCGTTGCTAATCCTTTTTCAGGTAAATGACGATAAGTGTTTTCAAGGTCGAGGATCTTCTTTATCTGTTGGCCACAGGGCCTTATATCTACTGGCGGAATGCACTTGTTGTGAAAAGGTCGAACTCTTTTTCTTTTATGTAATGATGTAAGCCTACTGGCAATTTATTTAATTATGTTACATGTTGCATTTATTACGTATACAAATGAGAGAATCCTCATTTATTTATTCTTATTAATATACTAGAACTTCTGTTCATTATCTTTAAAATTGTATTATAATAAGGGTTTATGGTAATGTTATCTGTGAAATAAAAAGTGGGGTGTTACAACTTGGTATCTAAGTGAGTCGAGTTTGAATACTTTGAGCTCATGGGAAATGGTTTTTACCACAACGGGTGTGCTATGCTTGGTAAGGACATCTGTATGTAGTTAGGATAACTATTAGGACATTATGTGTTGCATTTATGTGAGCATGGGGTTAAGTTTCTTGGATAGTACTTGTAGCTGGTGAACTTGCTTTGAGGTCTTATCGGAAACACACCTGATCAACATGGTTTCTAATAGGAATTCCTTGAGAGTTATGTGATGAGTAGCTATCCTTGTGGACTTGGTTTGATTATGTGACTAAGTCTTTAATTGTTTGTGTGTAACATAATTGCGTGTGTTGGGACTAAGTGTGTCTTGTAACCTAGCAGTGGTGAGTATGCTACTCGGGAAGGCTATTGTGTTATGCACTAAGATCCGTTTCATTTTTTGGTTTTATAAGATGTTTGCACTAGCGAATAGAGGATGAATTGGTAATAGGAGTGTCGATAGAGGTGCAGTGGTTCTTTTAACACCTGTCGTTACAACATCTGTTGTCAACGAGGGGATTGCATGCGAGATTGTGAAAGCGATGCATGATGCTCTAGCTCGCAATGAGTGTGACAACATGCATACCTTCAAGATTACTATAAAGTTTCTTCGCTCCAATCCACTAGAATTTTTGGGGGAGACTAAACCACCATAGGTAAAAGATTGGTTGGAATAGATTACCAAAACTTTTGACATGCTCAGAGTTGAGGATAAGGGGTTGAGGATTTCCTTGGCGAGTTTCCAATTGAGGGGAGACGCGGGTATTGATGGAAGTATGCTAAGGACACTGTAGATAACATGTGGGTTGCTTTCACAGAGGCCTTTTTGGCCAAGTATTTTCCTCCTTCCACTAGGGAAAGGTTGAGGGAACAGTTTGTCAAGTTGTGCCAGGATGCTACTCCTTTGGCATAGTTTTTGATGTGGTTTACTATTCTGTCATGATTTGCTCTATAGTTGGTGCCAACGGAGGAGCGTCATTGTCATGAATTTGAGAGGCGCTTGCGTGATGATATCTGGGAAAAGGTAGCTGGATCTCTGTGGAAGAATTATTATGCTTTAGCTGAGGCGGCGACCCACGTAAAGGCCATGGTTGTGTATGTTGGTTAAGTTAGGGAGAAGGCCACTTCGGCAACTCCTACGGTTTATAAGCACTCTAGGCTCAATGAGAGGTAGAGATAAGAGCATGCTTAATCTCAGGCTCAGTCCTTGTTTTCGTCGGGGGTTTTGACTTGTCTATTGGAAGACCTAATGAGGTTCAGGCTTCAAGCCAGTCTTAGAGTAGGGGGTCTACTATTTGTTTTGATTATGGTCATCTGGGACATGTTAGATAGTTATGCCATTTGCGTGTGAAATCTTTGGGTGGTTTAGAACCTAGTCGGAATCAGTCTCTTCAGTCCAGTTAGGGGCGGTATCAATACCAGACCCGGGCAAGTCAGGCTTTGAGAGCTTCGCAAGGGTCGAATTTTCAGCCCACACAGTAGTATTACCTTGAGAGGGGCTTTTGTATTAGAGGCTATAAATATAATATTTGAATTTTTGTTATTGACCGATTTACTATTGGATGTTGAGACATCATGATTATATGTTATATATATATTGTTGTTGTTGTTTGTTATTCCTCTTATGTTAGAGGCGTATGATGGATTTTAGACTCTTTATATATGTAATGAGAAATCGTTAATGGGATTGATGATCCTAGTGTTATTGTGTACATGATGTTGATTTATGAGATAGTTATGTGATGGCTTGTGAGCCTTGTTCAGTTTAGAAGTTGTTTGTTGAGATCGGGAAATCCATGGGTTATTTTGACTGGTGTGGTGGTAGTAAAGGCCGAGCTATGAGGCATTTGAATGTGTTGAGTCTAAGGGAATGTAAAACTTTGGGGTTTTGGTAGAATTAGCAGGTTACGTGAGGAGGTTTTGAAGGAGTGTGAAATTTGTATTTCAAGGTAGTAAGACTAGTTCTTGTGTGTGTGTTTAGTGTTTTGGTTTTCTTAGTTAGTGAGTTCATTATAGTCTTATCGATTATGACAAGGGTGGTGTTTGTGTTGTGGTATTATTAGACATTGGGTGGAGTTTATGAAAGTGGAAGGAGAATTTTGTGGGTAGATGCTAGAAGTATTTCTTGGAATAAAGAATGGTGGTATTCTCAAGTGACGAGTGTGGAATTGGTGAAGATCCTTTTGTGTTTAGAATTGTGTAATTGCCTTTGACCATATCGGTCTAGTATTTGAGATGTAGGGATGTCAGGGTATGGTGGACAAATAGTCACACTGAGTCTAGTTGAGCATTCAGTAAGAAGGGTTGTAACTCTTTGAATGCCTTAAAGTGGTTTGACAAGAGTGAAGTCTTGTGCCGGTGGTCTTGAAGCTTGTGTGGAGCTTGTTACATGTCAGTGGAACTCCTTGAGCTGGAGTAACGTGTTGTAGAGTCATCATTTTACAAGTATATTATGCCTTGCAAGGGGATATAAGTTATGATAATGCTTATGATAAAATGGAACTTAAAAATGATGAACTTTCTTATGTTTCATTGCGTTGATAATGCGGTTGTTATTTCTATTAATACTTGTCATATAAATGTGGCTTATGTATTTGTTGTGGCATCACGGTAAGGGTGATGGGTGCTGTGAGATGACAACTGTTGAGCCTGATTTGGAAAATGAAGTTTTCCTGGTGTTATAGCATCAGATGACCTTGTTAAATGGATATGTTAAGGAGTCAATCTAAATTGTAATAAGGAATTTCACTAAATGGTTTTGTACACCTTACTTGTGGATGAACATGTGTTCCAATTGACACCTTTATTTTTTATGAATGTTTATAAAACTTTTGAGTTTTGCTTGAAAAGCAGAAAATGTATTTTGGTTTATGATTGTGTGAGTTTTGGGCACTTATGAGAAATGTTTTACATTCAAGAGAACGATTTTCAAAGAATCAAGAAAATTATGAAAAATTTCTTTAAACAAAGTTTTGTTGCCATATGTTTTACCTGGAATGATGAATATTGTGTAGTGACTTAGCTTGAATTGTTAATTTCGGGTTGGGTGTTTGGTTTGAGAAGTGTTTTGGGGTTATTGAAGTTTGTGTATATAGCGGTGTTGTCCCTGACCTTATTCTGTTGGGAGTTTTCTTTTCCTATGTGGGTTCACTAAGACTTTTATTGTGGGGATTCCTTCCGTGTTCTAGTGCTGAGCACTCGGGGGTGTTGGGCGTGTTATGGTGGTTGAGCTTCTAGGTATGATTAAGTTACCTTTGTTTCGGCCTTATCTTTAATTTCGGGGATGAAATTACTTAAAGGGGGAGATTATAACGATTCTGGTTTAGACTCGACCCATTTTCATGATTTTGGATCTGAGAATCCATGTACTTAATTATTGTTCATCTCATTTCCATCTTGTTAATTGTTAAATTTGGCTATTGGGAGTGTTAATTGTGTTTTGAATAGGTTAGGAAGTCAATTTTTTCAATAAGTTTTTTTCTAGATTTTCGCATGTTCGCTCAAGTGGTCTTTCACAGTCTGCAAAACTACTGGAAGTGTCCTATCTACGCTCCACCAATACTTCTTATGCTCGAGCGATCTTCTGTAGTCTGCAAAACTACAGGGAGGGAGTCATTGTGCACTCGAGTGGTGTCAACTTTTGTGTCTGTTCGCTCGAGTGGTGTTTTGATTGCTTAAGCGGTCTGTGCGCATATCAATCCGAGAGAGGGCCATTTTGAGTCACTTTTTCATCTCATTCTCTCTCTAAACATTTCAAAACCCTTGATCCACACACTCTCTCTAAGTTCTTACCTTCTAACTCTAAATACTCTCAATCCATTGGTTTTCTCACCCTAGTCCTTTGCAGAAAAATGTAGAGCTCGATGATGGCCTTCTTTTAATCTGAGCGGATCATTGTTTCATCGCCGATGATTTTGGGTCATCTTCTCTTTGCTTCAAGAGATAGGGATTTCTTTGCTTCTTTTCAATACTTCGTCTATAGATAGATATGTAGTAGATTTTATTGCACAAAAAATATGTTTATTATGAATTTTCGAAAAGCATAGATATCTAGGGTTTGATAATGTTGGGTTTCTTATTGTTAATTGGTAGTTGTTTTGGTTAATTAGAGAGTAGTTTTACGTGTTTATGTTGAAGAAGAGGAAAATCCCTAATTTAATATATTAGCTTAATGAATTGGAAAGGGGTAAAATTGAACAATGGTTATGTCTTATTTCTTATGGCTTGTGTAAAGTGTGTAAATTGTTAAATTGAAGAGATAACCATGATGTGACTAATTGGGATTGATTATGTTGAGAGGAAATCGAGTTGTGGTTTTGACATCGTGGTTGTGGATTTTAATGAAATGCACAAATTGGTTTTGGAAAGAAATTATAACCTTTCATAAATTGAGAATGAACTTGAGGTTAGATTTTGAAATCTTCAAATATTATTAACACCCCCTTATTTATTGTAAGCCTTTGGGAAATTTTGTTTGTAAAAGAATATGTTATATTCAATTTAATACACGGAGAGTGGGTTTAATGATTTTTATCAATGGTATTTCTTGTATTGACTTGTGAAGAGTAAAGAACATGTTTAACAAAAACAAAAACAAAAGAAGGATTTTTTTATAATTAATTGAATGAGAATGGGATTTCTTTCAAAAACCTCACGCTTAGGTTAATTAGTTTCCACCTAGTTAATCTTTGAAAATTGGGACGTGACAACATGGTATCAGAGCTAACCGGGTTTGAATACCATGGATAGTGGGAGGTGGTTTTGACCACAGTTGGGTTTTACCTCGAGATTGTGAGCAACATTTGCATTCTATGTGATAATATGCTTATGTGCTAAGATGTTATATGTTTATATGGGCATGGGGTTGAGTCTCGGGAATGTTGTGTCGGGTCTAAAAATTTTCTTAGAAATCTTATTGAAATGCGCTTGATCAACGTGATTTCTAATAGGAGTTCTAAAAGGATTTCTAGAACCCGTAACAATCTTCATAGGAGTAGCCCGTTATCTATTATGTGGATATGTTGTTTTATGTAGTGTAATGTGCATATGTTAAGTGTTGGAGTGTGATGTGTGTCTCGGTGAGATTTGCTATTTATTTGGAATTATTATTTTTCACGATAGTAAAGTCATTTGACTCGTTAAGTAATCCTGTGTAGGGATAGTGTTGGACACCCTATTTTGACCAACCTTAAGACTTGGGCGCTCTTATCCGAACACCCGATGATGAAAGTGGGAATGTGCTATCTTACGAATTCTTCAGCAAGAGAATTGGGTTCAAGATTTAATCCCAACCTTACACCCATTTTCGCCAAAACATTTTTAGACCTTTTTTTTTTAAAAGCTGTTTCAAAATGTTTTTTTCGTGTGGATTGAAACATTCTACAACGTTCGAGGCTCACATTTTCAAAATTTAAGTGTTGTATTTTGTTAATAAATTGAGCAAGGACAAAATGGAAATAAGTCAAAAAAATGAGAATTTTCTGGAGGAAAAACAAATCAAAACAAAACCAAACCAAACCTTACTTTTCCTTTCTAAAAAACTATCTGGCCAAACATTTTTTTGTCTGGCTAAACACTTCTTTGTCTGACCTGATGATTTTTTTGTCTGGCCGGATCATTTGTCCGGGAAACAGAACAGTTTCGGAAAATTCGGCATTTTCTCCAAATTTTACACAAATATCTTAGATATTTTGCCATGGGCTTCCCTATAAGTTTCTCAAATATTTTCTTTGCCTCAAAACTCTATAAATATCACCTTTCTACTTCATTTCAAAGGGTTACAAAATTTGTTCACACCACATATCATCTTCAACCTTCTCCTCCATTTTCTTCACTGTTATTCACTGATACACCACCCAAAACTCCATTAAAGTTAAAACTAAGGTTGAGAAATAGTTCCAAGAGGTTTCAAAATATTTCTAAAAGCTAAAAGTTTCGTTTACATCCACCTTCTACGCTTCATCTTCAACTTCCATTTCTCATATACCAACCATCAAAACTCCATTAAATCTTGACTCCAAAACTTCTTGTTAAGGATCCTAAGAACTCCAAGCCAAATCTAAAGGAGCTTGAGGGTGCCACGAAAGAGTTTGACAATCAAGAAGTTCATCCTCTTTCAAGTGGTGAAACTTTTGAACTATTTTCATCTTCTCTCTCTTGTTCTTCATTGATAAGCTATGTATCTCACTATTTGCTTGTTGTAATCATGTGATGGGTCCTCATGGATGTGGAGGGAACTAGGATATAACAACTCATCCATTGAGTTGATTGTTCTCTTTACTTTCTTATACTCTTATACACTTTTCTTGCTTTCTAAGTGTTATAGTTCCTTGTTGTTGTATATATATATATATGATACTTGGAACCTTTTGGAAATGGTGGGAGTAAAAAGTAGCAACAAATCCACAAGTTTGATTATGTAGAGTTGTTTCTTTCATTGTATACACTTTTTCATCACATATCTTATCATCTTAGCATATTGGCCCATATGCTTCAACCCATGCTCAATCTTAATGAGTAGTGGACGTTGTTTCATGGAGTTAGTTGGATGATTTTTAGGATTTGATGCTGAGAAAGTGGTTGTTTTTCATTTTTATTAGTTTTTTGGAAGTAAAGTAAGAGGTTTTACGCCAAAGGTGTCGAATACTTCCTTCTCAATCATTTGTAAACATGAAAAGGGATGGAAACACCCTTGTTTCATTGAATAGGAGAGGAGTTATCAATATCCTTTGATGAATCTCTTACTTTGAAGCAAAGCTTCCACCAAGAAATCATTTGCATTAATCTACCCTCTCCACTTAATAGCATGGATTTGGGTATTGATTTGCTCTTATTCACAAAGAGAGGATGTAGGTTCCTATCCATTTCTTAGGCTTGAATTTGTTCTTGTTTTTGATCCATCATTCAATTTGATAAATTGTTGCAAAAAATATGTTGCATATATCTGTTTATATCATTGTTGAGGGTTAGGGCCCATTTGTCTCTTCCCTAAGTGATCCCTATGAGTAGAGAAGGAAAGAGGGGTGAGCACCCCTCAGAAAGTGTCTAGCAGCTTCTGTTCTAAAATCTTGCACTGATTTAAATCTTAGCCAGAAGAGGAATTTGGCCGGCCCTTTCCCTGTTCGGTCGGCCCTTTTTTGTATTTGGCCAGATGCTTCCCCAAGAACAGAGCAGGCAATTTCTGGGAAGTGCTCTCTTGGGTGGTTGTGAAGCTGCTGGATGGTTAATTTTAGTATAATTTGTTAGATTCAGCAGTAATTTGGCTAAATCCATTCATTGTTGTAATAACTCATCCAACCCCACTTCTTTTCTTTTTTTTTAAAATTATTATTCATTCAATTGTTGTAATAATTTCTCCCCCCATTTCTTCTTTCTTTTCCTTCAAATTGTTTTAATAACTTCCAACCCTATGTCTTTCTATCTCTTTTATTTACATGCTTTCCATATCTATTGATAAGCATCATGTTTTATTTATCATATTCATGGCTTGCATCCATTTTTCATGCATTAGGATTTGGCCAATTTGTATCTGTGGGTTTTTATCAATTCTTATGTGCCTTTGTGCGCTAACTCATGCCTTGAGATGATTCATATATTAAATGTTAGTAATCGAATCTTTAGTTGTATTTTGTGTGTATGTATTGCATTAGCTATTTGCTTATAGGATCATGCATATGTATATAGCATGTTATTTTTTCGCTTGCCTCGGAGGAGTACTAGGTGAGCATTTACAATTTTAGCACCACAACTGTATGTTATTTTATTATGTATAGCATCCTACCATGCAGCTAAGTGCTTAGTTGATATATCTCTATGGTTGTCAATGGATGGAGGTTGTGTCATTTAATTTGGAATAATGTTGATCCTTATGCATGTGGGCTCAATTTCATTTGAGTTGTATATATCTCAAAAACTTTTTCAAAATACATAAAATCAAAACATTCCAAAATGAATGACATAGTCTATAGTTGATTACTTCACATAGTAATGTTAGCATTATAAATAACCAAAATATGAGAATATAACATTTATAAAACTCATATCATAGCTTAGTATAGGCCAATCTTTTAATCGGGTAAGCGAAGATGCTTAATTCATGACCTTCCCCCATCATACCTAAGATTTCAAATCGAGGCATCTTTGGTTATGACGAACAGTAGCTTTTGGCACGAGTCACGAGTTTTCTAATTTTCCCAAAAGATTAGGTAGCAACTCTGAGATCTAGTAATGTAGTCCATTTCTGGCATATTTTGCAATAAATGGATTTTCTATAAAAGTTGTCGGATTTAGACTCTCATTTTCTATTTGACATTGCACTAGTGAGACTAGATCAGGAGATCAAGAGTCTGAACTATTGGGTGCACTTGGTAACCCCAAAAGCATCCCATAGTTTCTTACCCTTGCATGTTTGGAAAGAGGCATGGCCTTAGTATGGTGAAAGTTGTTAATGGTGGTAAGGGATGTATTTCCTTGGAAATGTTTATTTTTTTGAGATTTTGTTGTAAAATCTATAAAGTGCAAACTATGTAAGGTTTTAAAGATAAAATTTAAACGAATAATATTTGCAATTGTTGTTATTCTTAATTTTTTGCCCCTGGGTAGCAGGAGGAGTGTCCTACACTTGTTGTTGAGAAAGTTATTTTAAGGGAATGTATAGAGTTTTGACACATGGTTTTGTTTTCTTTTGGGGACATCTGGTGTCTAGTTGGTTAGTCTAGTGGTTTCCAAATAAAGTCATGGGATAACTTTATGGGTGTGTTGGTTCGAGGGTGTAATCTATGTCATAGATTATTCTGGCTCGTTTACGATTTGGAATGATAGTTGGTATCATTGTTGTGTAATTCAGGTAGCTCTAATAACTAGGCTCTGTTTTCCTTGCAATTAGGTAAGTTGGAATGATTTAAATTCCAGGTTTGTTTGCTAAACCTTAGAGGGTACTTCCTTGTTCTTAATGTGTGTTATGTCCTAGAAGAGAAATAGGATCTCTTGTTGATTGACCAAAGAACGACATTGTTGTTTTAAGTATCCCATGAATTAGTGTTAGTCAATCATGCTTGCATTCAAGGTGGACCTTGTGGGTCACTGTAATAATAGTGTGGAGTTTGTGTTGTAACTTAGAGTAAATGTCCTAGAAGTTGAGTTGAATTAGCTTTTGAACTGGGGGGCCATGTACAGTTTGGGTGTTTACCTAGTCGTGTTGAGTCTCGCTTAGACTAAAGGCACATTGTTAAGACCTTTTTGTGAACTCCACATCGAAGTGGAATCGTCTTGGGTTGAGTTGTAGTCCTTATTGATGGGGATCCTAGGTCATTGTCTGGATTGATTTTGTTTTGTTTGGGTTATGGGGTGTGGTATCACACTAGTGTTTATAAGGTATTGGTTGTCTTGTGACGGTTGATGGTCACTGAATGAGTTGGTGGCTAGTGCTTTTGAAGGGGTGGTATTTCGTTTTGCTAATGTCTCAAAGTAGTAATAGTGGTTTTGGCCTCAGATGGGTGTTACATTAGGCGATGGAAATAGTTGGTTGAAGGTGGGTTATCACCAATAAAGTATGGTGTCCAGGTGTCCTAAGAGGTCATTTTGGCAAAAATTTACGTTATGCTCAAGGGATTAGATCCTCTTTTGTTGTTTTGGGCTATCGATGTGGATAAAGGGTTTTTATAACCAATTGTTGTGTGAATGTAATGGTTTCATTCGTTACCGATGTGACTTGTTGAGGCATATGTTGTAGTCAAAAAAATTATTAATGCATTGGTAAGCACTTGAGTGAGCTTGTGGGTGACTGTAAAATGCATTACTTTACTTGAGCTTAATTTCGATGACAAAATTTCTTTAAGGATGGTAGGTTGTAATGACCCATAATTTTTTATTTTTTTAAAAAAAAAATTCATTGCATAAATTAATTGAGTAATATTCAAATTGAATTGACGTGTAAAATTCTGTATGAAAATTATCCAAATTTGTATTTTTCAAAAAAAATAGTTCCCTATCTTAGAAAATTATGAAATTTTTGTATGTTGTTCCCATATGAGTGCAGCATGTTAGATAAAAATTTCAGAATTTAATGAAAAATATTTATTTTATGAAAATTTACGGACTGATTGGTGTCTAGTTAGTATTAAAGTAGAATTTTGATATTGAGTTTTGGGTGTTTAGACCCATGATTTATAATCAATTTAATTTGGGTTCATATATAACTTATGTTTAACTATTTGATCCTTTTTATTTATGTGAATGGCAGGGATCATCTTGAAAGTTGCTATTATTTATTATGTAGGATTATAATAAATATTTGAAAGTTGAATTTATGGTGTGTACCATACGGTGAAAAATTATATATTTTTGTAGTGAGCAAAAGATTATATTTTATTATATTTTTATAATGAGATAAAATTATATCATTTTATGATTTATGTTACAAAATTTTGAGGTATTATTATAACAATGATATTATATTATTTGGGAAATAAATTCTCGGGAAGGCAACCCACATGGGGCTGCCCCCCCTTTTGTCCTTGTCCCACCTTTTCCTTTCCATTTCTTTTCATTTTGGTTGCTTTAGCAGAGGTTTTTCCCCTTCCCTTTCTGTTCGTCTCTCTCTTTCTCTATTCCTCCATGGTTGCTCAAGCTTTGAGCTTAGAGTTGCAGTCTTTAGAGCGGGATTTTGCAAACGTTTTGTAAATGAAAGTTGGAGAGCTTGTCGTACTCTTTGCCTTTCAAATTTGCTCATATTCATTATTTGAAGTAGAGATTATCAAAATATTATTGCGTTAAAATTTATGATATGGTTATGTTGAGAAAAATGGCATGATAGGAGTTATATGGTTTGTATCTATATCATATTATAATTAGATAGTTTATTTGAGAAAAAAAATAATGTTGAAAGATTATCTAATCTTTGATTTTTGGAATTTATTTTTGAAAAAAATAAATTAATGTTGATGACCAAATGTTTAAGTGGTTAAGTTAGAATTATAGAGTTGTTTTGGAATTAAAAACTCTAAAAGTGTTATATTTATGATATTTTATGAATGTTGATATATTGATGATTAGATTTTGTTCAATTTGTGAAAATGAAAATATGAAATGTGGACTTTTAAATTCCTAACTTTAAAAAGTTTACTCTTGGGCATATTTCAAGATTTTTTATGTAAATATCATATTGTTTAGTTAATATTAGAAAAATTGTGAAAATTGTTGTTTGTAGAGAATTTGGGAAAGATTAGCTATTTGAGTAGCTTCGCATGCAATATGGTTATGTTTGAAAGATGAGACATGTTAAGTTATATTTAATACTATTTCTTGGGAAAATTTGAATATAATGAACATACTAAATTAGCAGATCAAATTAGTTTGGTTAATATTTTATATTCTTCGTAATTAGAAGTTCTCTATTGGGTTTATTTCCTAACTTTTAATATTATGACATTAAAAATGGTAAAGTTGACCAAGCATAAGATTTGGAGAAAATAAGTGAGATTAAGTTGTTTGGTGTGAAACAAAATTGAACTAAGATTATTAGTTAAGTTGATGTGATTTGGTATTTGGTCACTAGTTTTACTAGTTGAGTTATGTTAATATAATAATTTCATACCTCATATTCATATATGAGATATTTAAATTGTTTCGGCAGTTTTTCACCCAAAAAAACAGAATTTGATTTTAGCTCATTTGAAGCAAATTGATGTATTGGATTAAAAAGAGAATGAGTTAGCAAAATATTTATTTATTTATTTATTTTCCTTGGTTTAACTTAATGAGGTAATGTTGATAATTGGAAAGTGAACGCTTGTGTTATATTTTATAACTATAGTTGAAAGAGGATTTTGATATAATTGACTAAGTGTTGAAAAGTATATGAAAATATTAAGAGATTTTTATTCTATTCATTGCTTTAAAGGTTTTGTCATTGGCCATTGGTGAAGAATGGTAGTGATTGTTATATAATGAATAGTATGCGTTGTGTTGTGATTTATTTGCATAATTTTGAATGAAATGAAACATTATGAGATTGTGTAATTATGTAATTAGATGAGAATGAATCGAAGCAATTTGAAATGCATATGTTGTGGAAGTGTGATGTGCTGTATAGAGATAATGCGTTCCTTCCGGTTAGTACCCGGTAAAGCAAGCGGAAGTACTATACAGAAGTCATGCATTCCTTCTAGTTAGTAATCGGTAAAGCGGGTTGTGCTAGATTGAGGTAATGCACTCCTTCTATCTAGCAACCGGTAAAGTAGGCAAACGTGGGACTTGGTGAGACCACAAGTTGTTTATTTTATTATGGCATGTTATTGCTAATGTGTGTATGTATGTTGTAATGGGTGCTCAATTGCCCTTCTATGCTTATGGCTGGAAAATGTGGGTGATGCCTTGGAATATTTTGAATTGTGGTATCTTGTTGATTGATTACCTAGTTAAATTAACTAGCATGATTTAATTAAATGAGATATGTGTATGCTTATTAATATCTTGTTAACTGTGAATTTATTTAAGTTAATCAACACGAGTTAATTAAATAAATAGATTGGAATTGAGACGTTGCTAAAAGTCTTTGTAACTTGTGGATTCATTTAAGTTAACTAATATGAGTCATTTAAATGAAATGTACTTGACGTTTTGTTAGAGATCTTCATGAATTGTTTAACTATTTAATTAACAGGAATGGGTTAACTAAATAGGTTGAAAATGATGTTTTGTTGATATTTGGAGCACGTTTATTTATTTAAGTTAATTAGTTGAACTTAGTTAAATAAACTGGATTTAAGAGATTATGTAATAAAATCATAAGGTGACATGATATGATTTCACGTATATGTATGAGTATCTTTGTACCTACATATCTTTTAATGTTATACTGTGGGATTGCTTGGTGAGCTAGTAGTTTGCTCACCCCCTACCTGCACATATGTACATGGAATGTTTTTGGACATGAGGATCAAACAATAGGTTTACCTTGACATAGTTATAAAGTGGTGATAAGCCATAGTGCATTTTATTTGTTTCTTTGGCTTAGTACTATACTTTGTAAGGGGCAACGCCCTCTTATTTATTGTAAACCTTTGGAGAATTTTGTTTATAAAAGAATATGTTATATTCAATGTAATACACAGAGAGTGGGTTTAATGATTTTTATCAATGGTGTTTCTTGTATTGACTTGTGAAGAGTAAAGAAAATGTTTAACAAAAAATGGATTTTTGATAACTAATTGAATGAGAATGGGATTTCTTTCGAAAACCTCACACGTAGGTTAATTAGTTTCTGCCTAATTAATCTTTGAAAATTGGGATGTAACCTACAAGAAAAAATCCGAAAAAGGAAAATGGTACTTGGATAATGGATATTCAAGACACATGACCGGAGACAAATTATTGTTCACTACCTTATCTCTTAAAGATGGTGGATGTGTAACATTTGGAGACCCCAACAAAGGAAAAATCTCCAGTGTAGGTAGTATTGGTGAAAGTCCCTCTCCTATTATTGAAAATGTTTTACTTGTTGATGGACTGAAACACAACTTACTTAGTATTAGTCAATTGTGTGACAAGAAAAATAGAGTTATCTTTGAAAAATCTTTTTGTAAAATAGAAAATCTCAATGATAACAAGACTTTATTTGTTGGTCACCAGCATGAAAATGTTTGTGTTTTTAATTTTTCTGATTTATTATCTTTTAACATGACATGCTCTCTACACTTAGTGAATAGTTGGTTGTGGCATAGAAGACTTGGTCATGCATATATGGATTTAATTTTAGAACTTTCTAAGAATGATTTAGCCATTGGACTTCCTAAAATTTCTTTTGAAAAAGACAAATTATGTGATGCATGCCAACAAGAAAAACAAACTAGAATTTCTTTTAAATCAAAAAATAGTATTTCAACTTCTACACCACTGCAACTATTACACATGGATTTAATTGGTCCTTTAAGGACACTTAGTCTTGGTGGCAAACAATACATTCTTGTTGTAGTTAATGATTTCCCTAGATTTACATGGGTTAAGTTCCTAACTCATAAGGATGAAGGTTTTCCAAACTTTTCAAAATTATGTAGGAAATTTTAAAATGAAAAAGGTTTTATTATTTCAAGTATACAGACGGACCATTGTAGAGAACTTGATAATGACTCCTTTGAAAAAATTTGTAATGAAAACGGTATAGACCATAATTTCTTGGCTTCTAGAACTCCTCAACAAAATGGTGTAGTTGAGAGGAAGAATAGGACTCTAGAAGAGATGGCTAGAACCATACTTTGTGAAAACTCTCTACCAAAATATTTTTTGGCGAAGTCGTTCATACTGGTTGCTACATTGTAAATCAGTCTATGATTAGACCCATTTTAAAGAAAATCCCATATGAGCTATGGAAAGAAAGAAAACCAAATGTAAGTCATTTTCACGCCTTTGGGTGTAAATGTTTTGTTTTGAACAGCAGCAAAGATAACTTAGGAAACTTTGATTCTAAATCCAATGAAGCTATTTTGCTTAGTTATTCTCCAACAAGCAAAACATATCGTGTGTTTAACGAACCAACTTTAATTGTAGAAGAATCAATACATCTTGTATTTAATGAATCTAACTTTTCTATTTCCAAGAATATTGCAAGCAATGATGATGCAGAGATTGAGTAAGAAATGGAAAACTTAAATATTTCCAAGAAAATTGATGAATCTCAAAAGAATGAAGTGAAAGATCTTCATCAAGATCAATGTGGAGACAATCAAAATTTGCCAAGGGAATAGAAATTTATATGGAATCATTCCATGGAACAAATTATAGGTGATCCTTCCAAAGGTATAATAACTCGAAACTCTCTTTGAAATATTTGTGGTAATTTAGCCTTTATTTCTCAAATTGAACCTAAAACTTTTTCTGAAGCTAAAAATGATGAAAATTGGATTTTAGCAATACAATAAGAATTAAACCAGTTTGAAAGAAACCAAGTTTGGACTTTAGTCCCTCGACCTCAAAACCACTCCATCATTGGTACAAAATGGGTTTTCTGAAACAAACATGATGAATCCGGTATTATTATTAGAAATAACGCAAGATAAGTTGCACATGGATATAATCAAAAAGAATGTATTGATTTTGATGAAACTTTTGCACCTGTAGCAAGATTAGAAGTCATTCATATGCTTTTAGCATTTGGATGTTTTAAAGATTTTAAACTATATCAAATGGATGTTAAAAATGCTTTCTTAATGGTTATATTTCAGAAGAAGTTTATGTTAAACAACCTTCTGACTTAGAAAATCATGAATTTCCAAATCATGTTTTTAAACTCTCAAAAGCTCTATATGGTTTGAAACAAACATCTCGTGCATGGTATGAACTCTTATGCAAATTTTTTATTAAAAATGATTTTACTAGAGGAAAGATTGACACAACACTTTTTGTTAAAACCAAAAACGATGATTTTCTTATTGTACAAATATATGTAGATGATATTATATTTGGAGCTACTAATGAAGATTTGTGTGAGGAATTGCTAAGTGCATGCAAGGTGATTTGAAATTAGCATGATGGGTGAACTCAAATATTTTCTCGGACTTCAAATCAAGCAAACAAAGGATGGGATTTTCAGTAACCAATCCAAGTACACAAAAGAACTACTTAAGAAATATGAATTGAAAAACACAAAGCCAATAGGAACTCGAATGAGTTTGTCAACAAAGCTTGACAAAGATGAAAACTATAATAGTTTTGATTTAGACCCGACCCATTTCTTACTTTTGAATCAAGGAATCCATGTCCTTAATTATTGTTCATGCCTTTTGCATCTTGTTGCTAATTGAGTTGGTTGTTTGGGACTTATTATTGTGTTTGGAACAGGTTGAGGGTTAGTTTTTCAAAGGAGTTGTTGTCCAGTTTTCTTCTTGTTCGATGGAGCGGTATTTTGGTCTCTTGAGCAGTCTTTGAGATCTCCCAATATTTTATAGGTCTGCAAAACTTTTGGGAGTGGTCTGATCTTCGCTCAAGCGGTCTTCTATAGTTTGCAAAACTTCTAGAAGTAGAGTATCTTAGCTCGAGCGGTGTTTCTTGCTATTTTCTACAAGTTTGAACTTCTGGAAAGGGGTCACTGTACGCTCAAGCTGTGTTTTGGTCACTCGACTGGTGTCCCTTATTGTGTCTGACGCTTGAGGGGTGTTTTGGTAGCTCGAGCGGTATATACACATATCAAATCGGGAAAAGAAAATTTTCATCACTTTTTCACTCCCTCTCTCTCTAAAACATTCCAAACCCTAATTTCTTCACTCTCTCTCTCTCTCTCTCTCTCTCTCTAGTTCTTTCTTAAAACCTCAAAAACACCTTCACCCATTGATTTCTCCACCCTAGTTCCTTGGAGAAAAAGGTAGAGCTTGTAAAAAGTTTCGTTTTAATAGGAGAGGATATCGTCTTCGGCTCCGCAAAACTTCAACGCTTACTCTCATCTTCTTCCAATCTTGAGGTAGGGATTTCTTCAACCTTTCGTATGATTTTTACCCTAGTTATTTGTTCATTGAATGGATTTAGTGAATCAGGGATTTTAGGTTAAACCTAGGGTTTGATTTTGAAATGTAAATAAGGGGTTTTCAAATGGGTTCTTAAGAAAGGTTGTGGGGATGTGTTTATGGTTAAGATATGTTAAAATGTTGGAGTTTCTTTACTTAAATGTGATTTTGAAAGTAAAGGGGGCTTTGTTCAAAAATCATTGATATTTGGTTTATGAAGGAAAAGGGAAAAGATGTTGAGTTTTGAAATGATGAAATGAATGTATATGTTGATGATGAGGGTGGAGTTGGATATGTAATATCGCTCACACTTTGGAAATAATGAGATTATATCTTTTTATTAGAAATTATCTGTTTAATAGAAATATTTGTTTTAGGCTATCGGTAGAGGATAGCTTTGAATGTTGTAGAAATTGCATGAGGATTAGGTGAATTGAAACTAATTACTCATATATCTTGCATTGAGCATTGTTTCATACTTAAACATTGAAAATGTATTGTTTTTAGAAAAAATGGGTGAACACCTTGGTGAATCTAGTTAGAGGGTGTGTTTGTGGTTATTATGTTGGCTTGTGTGTCCTTGGTGAAAGTCGAAAAAACCATGCAGTTAGATGCGGATCCTTCCGGTTAGTACTGGTAAAATGCCTTTGGTGGTACTTGTATAACCTACTGGTAGACACGTACCTAGAGATTCCCAATGTTTTGTATCCACTACCTTATTTTCTGATATAAAATGTTATTTTCATGAATTGATATATAATCTGACATTACATTGTTTTGAGATGGAAATGTGAAACATTTGACAAATGGCATGCATGTGCATTCACCTCATGACTTCGTTAAGATTCACGTATTGTGTTAAAGTATCTCTACTAGATTTTAGCTCATTCTATATGGAAAACAACTTTCAGATGTTGATGATATGCTTCCACCAAGGACATAGCTTGGGAGGACTTGAAGCCAAGAGCTTCTTTCTTTTTTCTTTTCTTTTTTCTTTGATGTAATTATTTTTGAACAACCCTTGGACTTTAACTGTATTGAGTTGAACTCATTTTGTTGTACCCAAGTATTGACTTGGAAAAATGTAGCCATTAGGGTATAAAATTACTTGATTCTTCTTTTACTTCAATTCATGTACACATGTCATATGCTATAGATTCAGGATCTAAGATTTATAAATGTATACACACATATGTCATCTTTTGTATGAACAAGGAGTATAAATGGACATATTAAATATGATGTTATTGATCAATTCTACGAATATTATGATGTGGGTTATTGTTATAATTTCGGGGCGTTGCAAAAATGATAAGTTGGTAGATGAGAAGAAATACGGAGGTATGATTAGATCCTTACTCTATCTTACGGCAAGCTAACCAGATATAATGTTTAGTGTATGCATGTGTGCTAAATTTCAATCTAATCCAAAAGAATCACACTTATCTGATGTTAAACGAATTTTTAAATATCTTGTCGGTACTTAAAACGTGAGAGTATTTTATCCTAAAGGTGTCTCATTTGAACTACTTGGTTTTTCGGATGCTAACTATGCCGATAGTTTAGTATACTAAAAGAGCACTAGTGGAACTTGCTAGAACTGGCTTTAGTATCTTGGTTTAGTGAGAAGCAAAACTCAGTTGCTTTATCCATTGTTGAAGCTAAATATATAGCAATTGGAAGTTGTTTTGCTCAAATATTATTGATAAAACAACAATTTAAGGATTTTAATTTGTATTATGATCGTATTCCTATTCAATGTGATAACACAAGTTCAATAAACTTGACTAAAAATCCAATTCAACACTCTCGAACTAAACACATTGAGATTAGACGTCATTTTATACGAGATCATGTTCAAAAAGGGATATTAAGGTTGAATTTATAAACACCAACAAGCAATTGGCAAACATTTTTAGAAAGCCCCTTAACGAAAATCAAATTTGTTTTATCAGAAAAGAACTTGGAATGTCTAATCCAATTTCTTGAATTCTAGATTCTAAGTCATATTTATAAATATTGGATTATTAAGTTTGATATGGAGTAGTAATGGTTTTAATGTAAAAATGCACTCCAACATTTCTATTATGAATAACTTTATATTTTTAATATATCCACGATTTGAGGGAGAGTTTTTTTTTTCAAACATATATGTTTAAAATATTCATGATCTGAGGGGGAGTTGTTTCAAAAATTATGGGTATGTTTGGTTTAGCATTGAGAGATGAGTTTTAGCAAAAAATTTCCAAAAAATTGTTTGGTTTGAGATTTTTCTCAAAAAAATTTCAAAATCACTCTCTCTCTTTTACACATCAATCAATCACTTTTTCTCTTTCCTCTCTCATTCTCAATCACTTTTTCCCTCACACATATCTACTTAATTACAACAAAATATCAAATCATCCCAAATTCCAAAATTACTTCCAAAATATACAACCAAACAAACTAAAAAAAATTCTAAACTCTCTTTCCAAAACTTTTTTTGAAAATCACTCTCTCAAAATCAAACCAAACACACCCTATATTTTCACATTATTGTAAATTTTTTTCTTACTCACCTACATTAACCATGTATTTTGATTATGTCAAAGGTGGAGAAGAAATGTGACCTTCAATTATGCTTATACTTCAATTGTTGAATATCTTTGTTGTTGTAATTCATAAATAAAACTGCTCTTTGATTTTAATTTTGTGTCAAATCCATACATGTACTGCCATCATAAAAAAGGCAGATATTATAACGATTCTGGTTTAAACCCAAACCGTTCATTGTTTTGGATCCAGGATTCCTTGTCTTGATGGTTGTTAATGTCTTCTTTCATCTCATTCCTTGTTAAGTCTGGTTATTGGAGTGTCTTGGTTGCACTTGAAACAGGTTGGGAGTTAGTTTTTCAAAACTGTTGTTGCCTAGATTTTGGCTTGATCACTCAAGTGAACTTTCTTGCGCCCAAGCGAACTTTGAGAACTTCCAGTACATTTGCAGGTCTGCAAAACTACTGCGAGTATGGCATTCTTTGCTCAAGCAGTGCATCTTGCACTCAAACGGTCTTGGCTTGAGCGATCCTTCTTATACTCAAGCGGTCTTTTGGAACTCTCAGTACTTTTGCAGGTCTGCAAAAGTATTAAGAGGGTAATGTTCTTCGCTCAAGCGGTACTTTGTTCGTTCGAGTGGTCTCTTTTTTTGTGTCTGGCCGCTCAAGCGTGTTTTGGTTGCTCGAGCAGTCTGCTCGTATATCAGTCCATAAAAGTCACTTTTTGAGTCACTTTTTTATGTATCTCTCTCTGTCTAAACATTTCAAAACCCTAAATCTAGACCCTCTCTCTCTAAAACTCACCTTCAACCTCCAAAACTCTCAATCTATTGATCTCTATATCCTAGTCCCTTTGTTAAAAAGGTAGAGCTCACCTAGAGATTTATTCTAACCAGAGCAAAGTTAGTTTTCGGCTTCGTTGAGGTTTCTCCACACACTCTCTCTCTCTCGTCTTCTAGCTTTGAAGTAGGGATTTCTCCGCACTTTAGTATGGTTTTTAACTTAGTTATTTGTTTTTTTAAGGAAATCTTGATATTGGGGATTTTTTGAACAAAGCTAGGGTTTTGATTTGAAATCAAAATAATGGTTTTCAAAATGGATTCTTGAATGTGAATATAGGTTTGTAAATGTGGTTAAGTTGTGATGAAATGGTGGATTTTTATCCTTGGATTTGAATTTTAAAGAAAGGGGATTTTGCCCTAAATTGTGAATATTTGATTTTGTAAAAAGAAAATGAAATTGATGTTGGTTTTATGAAATTGGAACAACAATGATGATGGTGGTGGAGTTGGATATGAATTATCACTCCTATCTTGAAATGTTGCAAAGTATATCTTTATTGAAAATTATTTATCTATTTAGACATATCTATTTTGGGCTATCGATGGAGGATAGCTATGATTCTTGTAAAAAGTGCGTGGGAATTAGGTGAATTGAAACTTCATCCATTTGCATTGAGCATTGTAACATATTTAACACATTGAAAATGTTTATTGTTTTGCGAAAAATAGGTGAATACCTTGGTGAATCTGGGTAAGGAGTGTAGTTGTTGTATTAAGTTGGTTTGTGTGTCCTTAGTGAAAGTCCAGAAACTAGCACGGATAGATGTCGAGTCTTTCCAGTTAGTACCGGTAAAAATGGCAATTGGTAGTGCTTGTAGCCTACTTGCAGACACATCCTAGAGATTCCTAGTGTTGTATCCACTGCCCTACTTTCTATTGTAAAGGAAATAATTTCATGAATTTTGATATAAACTTGGCATTCCATGGTTTTGGAAAGAGATATAAAATGTTATCTGTAACAAAACATATAAAATGCTTTGACACGAGCATTGCATATACATTCACCGTATAACTTTGTTAAGATTCATAAATTGTAATAGAGTATCTCTACTAGGCTTTGGCTCACCCTATGTAGAAAACCATTTTCAGGTGTTGATGATATGCCTCCACCAAGGCAGTAGCTTTGGAGGATTTCTAGCCAAGAGCTTCTCTTTTTTGTTATTGTTGTATTTATTTTGTATGGGCCTAGGGCTTTAATTGTATTGAGTTTAAACTCACTTTTGTTGTAACCAAGCACCGTCTTGGAAAGTTGTAACCAAACACCATGTTACGACTTTGTATTGATTACCAGAAGTTGAACTGGATAACTGTTAGGAACAAGTACCCATTGCCTTGTATAAATGGCTTGTTTGACCAATTGAAAGGGTCTTATTGCTTTTCTAAGACAGACTTGAGATCAGGTTATCACCAGTTGAGAGTGAAGGACGAGGATATCTAGAAGATGGCATTCCGTACGTGGTATGGCCATTATGAGTTCCTAGTGATGCCTTTTGGGTTAACCAACGCACTGGCCTTATTTATGGATTTGATGAACTGAATATTCCGTGAGTTCGTAGACCATTTTGTAGTTGTCTTTGTTGATGACATTTTGATCTTATCACCCTTTGAGGAAGAACACGAAGAACACTTGCGGATTGTATTTTAGTTGCTTAGGGCCCAAAAATTGTATGCTAAATTCGAGAAGTGTGAGTTCTAGTTGAAGGAGGTGAAATTCTTGGGCCATGTGGTATCTGGGGAAGGGGTAGCTAAGATTCTTCTAAAATAAAGGCAGTGCAAGATTGGAAACAACCTAAGAATACCTTTGAGATCTAGAGTTTCTTGCGGTTAGCTGAATATTTCTAACGTTTTGTGAAGGATTTCTCTAGATTAGCCTCACCATTGACTAGACTGACGAGGAAGGGAATTAAGTTTGTATGGAGTAAGACTTACGAGAAATCGTTTCAAGAGCATAAGGTTAGACTTACTATTGCTCTAGTGCTAATTATTTCGAAGAGGGGTTTGGGCTATTCAATGTATTATGATGCGTTTCTGGAAGGTTTGGGTTGTCTCTTGATACAAGAGGGAAATATAGTAGTATATGGCTCACGGTAGTTGAAAACACACAAGAGAAACTATCTTACTCGTGACTTAGAGCTAGCAGCAGTGATCTATGCCTTCAAGATTTGAAGACACTACTTGTATGGTGAGAGGTTTGAGGTGTTCTCTGATCACAAGAGTTTGAAGTATTTGTTTTCAAAGAATAATTAAATCTGAGGCAAAGAAGGTGGATGGGGTTTATAGAGGATTACGACTTCGAGTTGCATTATCATCCGGGGAAGGCCAATATGGTGGCCGATGCCTTGAGTAGGAAATCCATTAGCAGTGTAGCTAGTATTGCCATCCGGGAATAGGAGATGTTGGGTGCTATTGGCGAGTTTGACTTGCATCTTGGTGAGTCTGTTGAGTAGGCAACTTTGTTTACTATAGTTGCATGACCTACACATGTGAGCCAAGTTATGAAAGCACAACGGGGTGGTCATCAGGTAAAATCCATCCGAGAGAAGATATCTAGAGGGTAGGTAGAGAAGGGCTTCAACGTGTAGTCTAACTCTAGTGTTAGATATTTTGACCATCTTTTCATGCCAGAGACTTGTAGAGAGGAGGTACTCTGAGAGTTCCATCATTCGCGCCTTACAGTACATCTGGGAGGCACAAAGATGTACCACGACCTTAGTTGCCAGTTTTAGTGGAAGGGAATGAAGGGAGACGTAGCGTTGTTTGTTTCGAGGTGTCTTACTTGTCAACAAGTGAAGGCCGAGCATCAAATGCCAGCAGGTTTGTTGCAACCCTTGCCTATAGCCAAGTGGAAATGAGAGCATGTCACGATGGATTTTGTTGTGGGTATTCCAAGGACTCAACTGGGTAATGATGCCGTGTAGGTGATAGTCGACCGATTAACTAAGTTAGCACACTTTGTACCTATGCGCACGAGTGACTCGGTAGATTACCTTGATGATCCTTATGTTAGGGACATAGTGTGACTTCACGAGGTCCCTGTGACTATTATTTCGGATAGAGATCCGTATTTCACGGCTTGATTGTAGCACAGCCTACAGAATGCCTTGGGCACTAGATTGACATTTAGTACCGCTTATCATCCTCAGACTGACGGGCTATCAGAGCATACTATTCAGATCCTAGATGATATGCTTTGGGGTTGTGTTCTTGACTTTAAAGGGTCATAGGTGAGGCACTTGCCCTTAGTGGAGTTTGCTTAAAACAATAGCTTTCAGGCAACTATTGGCATGGCACCATTTGAGGCCTTGTATAACTAACCATGTAGATCTCCTATGTGTTGGGGCAAGGTAGGTGACGCACCTTTGTTAGGTCCTGAGTTAGTTCGAGAAACAACAGAGAAGGGTACACTTATCCTGTAATAACCCGACCCTCATATGTGTTTCTAGTATAATTTCAGTCCCACATTCTGTGCATTTAAATGCTTATTATGAAATTTTATGTGAAATGAAGGTTAATTAAGTGAATCCTATGATTAAGGATGTATATCTGTTTGATAAAGAAAATTATCTGTCACAAGTACAGTGTGTGGATTAGAAATTGAGAGCCTTAGAGGCTTGATAATCCGAAATTGATTTCACATTTGAGATCAGCATAATTTTTAAGAAATCATAAGCATTCTTGTAGAAATTTGATTTGAGATGAGTAAACTGATTGATTTTTGTCCTATCCACTTTGATATATATATATATATATATATATTTAAGTTCTCTTAAGCATGTGACTCATGAATTTGAACAAGAATGTCTCCTGGGAGAGAAAAGTAAGAGTGTAGAGACGAAGAACTAGAAGAATAGGAATTCAATAAGGGAAGTGTGGCAATTGAAGAGAGTTGGGAGATTTAAGTTCAAGGTAAGCTCAATCTATCTTAATTACCCCTCACTTGGATTTGAAGAAGGGTTTATTTGTTTCATGTTTATACAAATTAGGGTTTGCAATTGAGAATTGTGTGTGATTCATGTTTGGTTGGAAGTTAATCTCACCAATTGGTTGCTTTGAGACCTAATTTAAGGGGTGTATGGGATTTACACTTTAATCTTTGATTTTCATGTCAAACTCATAAACTTATACCTATATATTGTGTTATATGTTATGGACACAAAGAACTTGGATTAAATAGATGGAATTAGGAAGGGTTGTAACTTGATCAAGCTTTTAATCATGTATCATGTGATACTAAAATCATAATTCATGTTATGAAGATGGTGGGTTAATTTACTACATTATTTACCCTCAATTTTGTGTATTATATGTGTTGGTGTTGCTGAATTGTGAGTTGAGTTCGGACTACCAAAACAGGAGAATCGCCGCACGTTTGAAGGTCATGGAAAATAGGAAAACTCCATTTTATCTGTTTAACCCTCTGGGATGGCTAAAATTAGTATTTGAAGTTTTTAAAATGTTTATTAATGTACTGGGAGTTATTGAATCAAATGTGAGTTTAAAAGAAAAAGAATTTGACTAATTTGTGGGTTGTATGTGTGCATAGGTCACATACCAGAAGGAACTGTTGCGCCATCAACGCACTGTGAGTAGTAGTATGGAAATGTACATTTTATCTACCGTTGATAATTATTGTCACTAACGCTTTGTTCTTCGTAAGTGTCATACGAACATTTATGACAATTGGAAATCAATATGAACGTTGAAAGATTTGCGTACATTGGTATGACTTTGGAATCCTTTTGTTCTGTCAATAACGAATATTAACTCTTTGTTATTCATCAACATACTACGTTACTTCTTTTTAAAAAATAAATGGAACTTACGTTCATCCTTGAACAATGTATCTGTGTGAATCCAAGATTATTTTGTTGTGTTACGTGTGGACCCGAGGTCGTTTAGAATCTACGAAATGAATGCAACAATTTAACATCATTATGTAACCCACGTTAGAATGTGAATCGTTCTGTCTTTGTTAAGCGTACTGTAATGACATGATATGATAAGAAATGCTCTATTTTCTGATATGTTACGTTTTGAATTAATGAATGATTGTCAGTATATATAAAAGTATTCATGGCATCCTTAGCACAAGGCCCTTACCCATGGGTAATAATACCGTGGTTCAAGTATGTTACAAGTTCCAGTACCGGAGGTTCCGTTATGGAACTAACAAGTATGCTCCATATTGATTTGTATGTATAATCAAGCATGAACTCGATTTCTTTTATGATTTAAGCATAATTAAGAATAGACATGATATGGATGGTTCTTTCTTGATTGTATGAAACAAACACCTCTTGAGACCATAAAACTAAATGTTGCCATGTGAGTCACCTCTAGGCCACCTCTTGAGTTCATATATGCATGTATAAGGGCTTAAGCCACTCTATTTTAGATTAAGCCCAAAATCAAATTGACTATATGACCTCTTTATTTATATATGATATGTATTATAATTCAAGTTGAGCATTGAATTGTTTATGTACTCTTATTCATGAGCTTGGCTTACATTTTGTTCACTTAAATGAAGGCTACTCATTTTGTGGAGCTTACTAAGGTTGGGATGTATGTGATCCTTTTTATCTTTCAATGTTTGTGTTATATGTATATAGCTAAATTTTCAAATGCTCATCGTGTTCTATTTGTGATCCCGCATAGTAGTGATAGCTCAATGGATATTATATGTTGTTATTTGATTTTAAATGCTTAGGCCTCATATGATATGTATTTAAGTCATGCCCAAACTTTCGTGACATATCCGTAAGAGGTTAGTTTTGACTCAGAGTCGTCAGAAGAGTTATGTCGACCGTAGAAGGAAACCATTATCATTTGAGGTAGGAGATCACGTCTTCTTGAAAATATCACATAGACGGGGTTTGATGAGGTTTGGAAAGAGCGTGAAGTTGTCTCTTAGATTTATTAGGCCTTTTGAGATCTCAGAACGCATTGGAGAGGTAGCTTATCGTTTGGTCTTGCCGCCACAACTTTCTGGGGTTCATGACATGTTTCATATCTTTATGCTCAAGAATTATGAGCCGGATCCATCACATGTGTTGGATTGGACTAAGTTAGAGATAGATGAGGATGCCTCATATGAGGACAACCCGGTTAGAGTCCTAGATACACAGGACCAAGTCTTGCGAGGCAATTCAATTCCATGGGTAAAGGTGTTGTGGAGACACCATGGTGTTGAGGAGGCAACTTGGGAACATGAGGCGGAAGTCTGTAAGAAGTATCCAGACCTTTTTGTTAATGTTTGAAACTTGTAATGAAAATCTTGTTATGTTGATCAAATGCAAACATTGTGTATGTTTTGAAAATGTGAATTGTATATTCAGTATTGAGAACCTTGTTATTCATTGTTATGAGAATGAATGACCGGTGGATAGGTCATGGTTATGAGTTGTTGTAATTGATTTAAATACGGTGGTTATTGTGTTGATTTTAAAATTTCAGGGACGAAATTCCTTAAGAATGGGAGCTTATAACGATTCTGGTTTAAACCCCACCCGTTTGTTGTTTTGGATCTGGGATTCCTTGTCTTGATGGTTGTTTATGTCTTCTTTCATCTCATTCCTTGTTGAGTCTGGGTATTTAAGTGTCTTGGTTGCGTTTGTAACAGGTTGGGAGTTAGTTTTTCTAAATTGTTGTTGCCTAGATTTTGGCTGATCGCTCGAGCGAACTTTCTTGCTCTCGAGCGAACTTTGAGAACTTCTAGTACGTTTGTAGGTCTGCAAAACTATTGAGAGTATGGCATTCTTCGCTCGAGCAATACTTCTTGTGCTCGAGCGGTCTTGGCTCGAGCGATCCTTCTTGTGCTTCAGCAGTCTTTTGGAACCCTCATTACTTTTGCAATGTTCTTCGCTCGAGCAGTACTTTGTTCGCTTGAGCAGTCTCTCTTTTTGTGTCTGCTTGCTTGAGCAGTGTTTTGGTCGCTCAAGCGGTCTGCTTGTCTATCAGTCCGTAAAAGTCACTTTTTGAGTCACTTTTTTATATATCTCTCTCTCTCTAAACATTTCAAAACCCTAAATCTAGACCATCTCTCTCTAATACTCACCTTCAACCTCCAAATACTCTCAATCTGTTGATCTCTATACCCTAGTCCCTTTGTAAAAAGGTAAAGCTCTCCTAGAGCTTTATTCTAATCGGAGCAAAGTTCGTTTTTGGCTTCGTCAAGGTTTCTCCACTCTCTCTTTCGTCTACTAGCTTTGAGGTAAGGATTTCTTCGCACTTAAGTATGGTTTTTAACTAGGTTATTTGTTTTTTTAAGGAAATCTTGATACTGGGGATTTTTGTAACAAAGCTATGGTTTTGATTTGAAATCAAAATAAGGGTTTTCAAAATGGGTTCTTGAATGTGAATATGTGTTCGTAAATGTGATTAAGTTGTGATGAAATGGTGGATTTTTATCCTTGGATTTGAATTTTAAAGAAAGGGGATTTTACCCTAAATTGTGAATATTTGATTTTGTAAAGAGAAATGGAATTGATGTTGGTTTTATGGAATTGGAACGACAATGATGATGGTGGTGGAATTGGATATGAATTATCACTCCTATCTTGAAATGTTGGAAAGTATATCTTTATTGGAAATTATTTATCTGTTTAGAGATATCTATTTTGGGCTATCGGTAGAGGATAATTATAATTGTTGTAGAAATTGCATGAGAATTAGGTGAATTGAAACTACTTTCTCATCCATTTGCATTAAGCATTGTAACATATTCAACACATTGAAAATGTTTATTATTTTGAGAAAAATAAGTGAATATCTTGGTGAATCTTAGTAGGGAGTGTAGTTGTGGTATTAAGTTGGCATGTGTGTCCTTAGTGAAAGTCCAAAAGCCCGCGCGGATAGGTGCCGAGCCTTCCAGTTAGTACCGGTGAAAATGGCAAATGGTAGAGCTTGTAGCCTACTTGCAAACACATCTTAGAGATTCCCAATGTTGTATCCACTATCCTATTTTCTATTGTAAAGGAAATGATTTCATGAATTGTGATATAAACTTGGTATAGCATGGTTTTGGAAAGAAATATAAAATGTTTTGACATGAGCATTGCATATGCATTCACCTTATAACTTTATTAAGATTCATACACTGTGATTGAGTATCTCTACTGGGCTTTGGCTCACCCTATGCGGAAAACCATTTTCAAGTATTGATGATATGCCACCACCAAGGCAGTAGCTTAGGAGGATTTGAAGCCAATAGCTTCTTTTTCTTCTTTTTTTTTTTTTGTTATTGTTGTGTTTATTTTGTACAAGCCTAGGGCTTTAATTTTATTGACTTTAAACTCACTTTTGTTGTAACCAAACACCGTCTTGGAAAGTTGTAATCACTAGAACATTTATATATTTGCTTAGCTTTTATTTCATATCTTTTGCTTACAATACATGCTATAGATTCAAAGTTAGGACCTATGAATGTATTATTGCATATGTTACCCTTTTGTAAAATGGAATCATGGGAACGTAAAGATATCATATTCTGAAATGTATTGTTAATTGGTAAATATTGTGAGATGGTTTTATTGTTATATTTTGGGGACGTGACAAAGATTGTTAATCATATGGTTTGATTTTAATGATGTCTAAAATATTATGAGATAAATTGTGATTTTTTAATATATATATATATATTACAATCATTTGACCCAAAATATGAAAATAAAATTTGTCATTTTGACATAGATTGCACCGATTTAAAAATAACTAAATTTATTGTGCATCTTTTGAATATTTTAATTTAATATTAAAAAAAATTCAAATTTTTTCTATATCTTTTCTTATTTATTTCCTTCCTTTGATTGATTTGAAGTGTTCCTTGGCAAGAATGATGCAAGTCCAAAAGGGTAATGAACTCAAATGGAAGAAAAATAGAAAGAAAGAGAAGCCTACCTAGAATCCCTTTGCAACGGCTAGCTTATTTTATAGCTTTAAGAAAAAGCCTTGTGGAGAAAATAAATGACATAGAAGTGGTGAAAAATTTTGGGTGATATTCAAGAATTCTCAAAACATTTTATAAAATTTATTTTGAGATAATTTATTGAGAATTTGAGCTTTCATTGTAAAAAGGTTTCGTATCCATTAATTTTTTTTTCTTGTAAAAGAGAGATGATTTTGTGAGTGTTTTTGATAAAATCACTTGGATTATGTATGACTGGAACTGGATTCACAACTAGTTGGTTGGAGTGATCGGGACTGATCAATTTTTAAGTTTCAGTAGCACCTATGAAGCTAGGAGTATAACTACTATTTGACGAATATTGAAGAAATCTCAAGGAGGATTTTGAGGAGTGGAGATAGACTTGGTTTTAGCCGAACCACTACAAATTTTGTGTTTGCTTTCTCTTCCTTTCCCTCCGCTTTATTTATTTTGATTAGTCTTATTTATATTGCTTCATATTTTTTATTCATTTCTCATTTGGATTAAATTTTAATTTTTTACTCTCATCTTTATTGCTTCATATTTTTATTTGTTTATTGTTTCGGTTAACTTTATTTTAATTTAGCAATTCATTTAGAAACCTAATTCACCCCACCCCCCTCTTGGGTTGCTTTCTGGGTAACAACGGTCATGGAAAGGCTTGCGGTGGTGTGACGGCACTAGCTTGGCTGTCATTGAAGTAGGGTTTGCACAGCTTGTGGGAGAGGGAAGTGGTGGTCGGAGAGAGTCGTTTGATGAGAGAGAGCTCGCCAAAGAATGAAAAGAGAGAGAGAGAGAGCTACTAGAGCGATTAACCCTAACAGCAGATGCTACGTAAACACCTTGTCCTTGCCGAGAGCTCTGGCTTCTCTTTGGGAGAACATGACGGCCTTAATTGCTCTCTCTATGAATCACTCTTGGAGGCATAACTATCCAAAAAAAGAAGAAAAAAAATATTAATTTGTCATTTATGAAGAACGCACTTCCTATTCAGGGGTTTAGGAAGTAAAATATTTTGGGTTGTCCTTTACATGCTAACATGTTCGGCCTAGGGGGTTTAGGCCAAATTTCCCTAATTTCGACAAGTTTGAACATAACTAAACATCCTAATCAAAGTATAGATCGAATTTATCCCTCAACCAAAGGATTTAAATATTAAAATTACGGAATTGAATGTATCCCAAAGGCATTAAAATTCACATGCATTACAATAATTCTAGACCATTGATTTCTTTGTCACTATGCTTTTAGTGGAGCTAGGGTCACATACCCAACTCCGTTATGTGGAGTAATTATGAATTTCCCATATGGTGATAATCACATTGTCGGACTTGTTTAGGCCTCTCTTGTCTGACTCTCCAGTGGGTTGGGGCTTCTATGGTCATGCTTAGAGAGGACTCTCTTGTCCGACTCTCTATTGGGTCGGGGGTTAGAGAATTACCACAGCCTAGTCATCCCCTCCAATCATTTTTTGTCCAACCAAAAAAAAAAAAATTACTCGATGAGACATTTTGCCTGGTCAAAATATATAAAAATATACTCTTTATATTTTGCCTAATCATTTTAATTAGTATGATTTTATCAAGATAATCTAGTTTTAATAGTCATTCAAACTAATTAAACCGATTTTCAAAAATAAATGCAAGAGAAGCTTTGCTCTAGCCAGCACACAGTGTGAGCAGACCCAACCAAATCAATTGTACAGGTTCAAAGCAAAATTAGAACTTTTGAGGGTTAATTTTCCTTGATGAGGGTCTCTTGCTATTCCTCTGTTTGTTCATACTAAACATAAGGAATCAGAAGTTTAACAGACTGTTTGGATGGGGTGATTTGGTGAGAAATAAATAAAAAGTAAACATATCTTTTCATTTTGGTTTATAAATTTAGTGATACACGCTAACAAATGATGGGAAGTTATGAGAAAATAGCTCTTTTATTTTACTTATTTCTTTTCTCACCAAAGAGTTGTGAGAAACAAACTGATTCGATTATAAAATTTTCATAATGCTGAAATTGACCATGAAATCATAAAGGAAGAAAAGAAATCTCACTTGCTCTTCACAGTTTTACTTTCTTACTTATCTAAACATGGCAGTGAAAAAAAATATATATTTATTTTTCTTTTCTCACACTAATAAAAAATTATAATCAATTCTTTTCTTTTCTCACTTGTTATATCCAAATAAATAAACAGAGTAATTGTTTCAAAAAAAAAATAAACCAAAAGCAATATAATAACATTATATTCAAATCTAAACTCATTTAAAATGGGTTTTTTTTTTTTTTAAATATTTATTGCTGACCTTGCAAGGAAGGCAGGGATAAAGATAAACCAGAAAAACTGCAAATCAATGCATTCACAGACACATGTTGCGTTGTGTCTTTTATATTCTTGACTTGCTTATACATGAGAAGAATTTCTCTTTTGTGTACAGAGAGATGAGTCTAAAGTGGAGTGTGGAAATCAGAAAGAGAGAGGACAGGAAGAAAACCATTTAACCTTTAGGGTTTGGCCTGTTGGATGAGGTTTGGAATTTGGGAGTTTGCTCCTTCTAAGGTCTTAAGTTCGACTCCCTTCGGCTCCAAAACTTTTGGGGTCACAAATTGCAAGAAATAAAACCTATTTCAAAAAGGTTGTTCAGGTTTTAAAGACTTGATATGCGCAAATTAGCCCATGATACCCTACATATCCCCAAAAAAAAAATTGAAAAGCAATTGTAAACAAATGTTTGAGAATCCAAGAATGAAAGAAGCAATCCAGATCCATATTCATTTTTTTGTCCTCACAAATTTGGCTTCCTTTGGCTCCTAATTTTAAGGGGGTTTTTTTTTAAATTTATTTACTGAACTTTTTCAATTTTATGTTGATTTTAAAATTAAATTATAAATTATAAAAATCCTATTAAAAAGAAAACTAGCTTTATTAAGTAGGGGTGGTCCAATTTTAAAGTAAACCAATAATCGAATCAATTCTTACCATTCCAAAATAATTAAAATCACAACCGAACTATTAAATTTATTTAATCGGACCATAATAAAACCATAAAAATCAATTTTGTTTGGTTTGATTTTAGAAATTTTATATAACAATAAATATAATTATATTTTATAATAGTAAACATATTACCAATAGCTAATTTTAGTTAAATCTGTTAAAGTTTGTCAATTTTATAATCAATACTAATATTCAAATCTCACTAGAAACTTCTATATTCTTATTTTTACATTAAAAAATATTAAAAAATAGGAAATATTTGACATTTTTGGCCTCATGTGAACACGACACTAGCTAGTTTCTTCCTGCATTAGGGTACGATGCAAATTTTATAATTCATTTACAAAATTACCCTTTCTGTTTTTAAATTTCTGCAACTTTTTCATAAATAAATATATATATATACATATTAACTTTTGATCAATTTAGTATTTTTTTAATCTTCTTATCAAAATCTATCAAACAAAATTTATATTGGCTATAAAATTCTAAAACACAAACACATTTGTTAACAGTAAAATTTTGTTGTTGACGATAAATTTTTATTATTTAATTTTTGCAAGTAAACAGTGAAATTTCATCACTTCCCCTTAACATATGGTTAACATGTATATGAACAGTTTTCAAAAATTCAATTTTATTGATTATATATATATTTTTAAAAGCTTCGTACAATGAAATTTTACTGTTTAGTTATAAAAAAAAATTCTCCCATCTTCTATTGCTACTACCATTACCATCATTAACCATTACAATAATCACAACACTATCGATTTTTCATATCAAATTTATTATAGTTTGGAATATAAAAATCAAACAATCATTGACCAGCATAATAATCACAACACTTCTGATTTTTCATATCAAATTTCTTATAGTTTGAAATATAAAAATCAAACAAACAAGTTCCAAAACTCATTAAAACAATCAATATACTCCAAAAAAGTTGTTAAATTAAGTTTGGAGGTTCTTAAATATATGTCTAACATATATATGAAATAGTTTTTAAAAATTTTAAGGTACTCGGTCCATAAATTCAATTTTGGATTTTCTTTAGCTAAAAATCCACAAGCTAAAATACTTTACCCATAAGGACATGCCTAGACAAAAGGACCAAAGTACCCACACGTATATATTATATATATATATATTCTAAACCAACCCCTTTTATTTCCAACCCTTCATTTTCCAATAACCTCTCCCCTCTCTCTCTCTCTCTCTCTCTCTCTCTCTCTCTCTCTCCTCTATATCTCTCTCAATCTCTCAGATCGCCCTATCTCTCTCAACTTTGCAGCACCGTTTTCTGTCGCAGCACCCTTTTTCTCTCTCTCTCTCGTTCCCATTTCTCTCTCCTCAGGCGTCGACAGAGATACGGCCTTGTTGGGCCCCAACGTCGCTATCAAAATCAGAGTCGTCGTCAGTGAAAGTGAGGTCCCTCCTCTGCAGATCTCCTTTCTCCGCCTCAAATCTGATTCTTTTTTTTTTTTTTTTGTAAGATTTAAGGCTTAGATTTGTTCAAGGCTCAGATCTATTCAAGATTAGATCTATTCCACTACCAGTTCAAACTCCTGGTTCTGCCAGAGGATACTTGGAAGAATTACTCAGAGGCTTCGCAGTGGCGGTAGAGGGCAAAACTGCGCAAACCATTCGTCGGCTGATTCAACTGAAATGATAATGATGAATCAAATCTGGAAATGGAGGTTGTAACACTTTGTACTTCTTAGACTAGTGTGATTGCTCTTGACACTCTTATTATTGTACTTGGAGCCTCTTTGGTTCATTGTGGGACATTGATTGAGGTGGTATCATAATGGTAAAGTAAGATTGAACCAAAAAACATTGATTCGGATAATTGTCATATGAGTAGTCTTCACACTTTTGCCTTTTTCTCTTTCGAAACCTTGAATTTGGATGTGAGGTTAGAACCATTGGAAAGCTTATTTCCGGAGCTTCGTTTGGACAGAAGAATGACCTAAAATGGAGTCCGGACCAGGGAGTTATGCCTATTTGAAATTCGGCTACCTGGGTTAGAAAAAAGTCCGCTCAAGCAAACTTTTGACCACTCAAGCGATCTGCGCGAATTCTAGCACTTTAAAGTCACTTTTTGGCCCAAAATCTTTATTCTTTTTTCCTCTCTTCTCTCCTTCTCCTCCGTGTAGACCGCCCGAAACTCCGCTCCGCGCGCGAGGGCACGAATTGTAGTTCTAGCTACTACAGTTCGGACTCCTGTCACGGTTCTGAATCTAATCTCACAAAGTGCAATGTAAGACTGATAAATCACCAAAGAGTCCAAATCTGGCAAATCGTTTTGGAAAACTAATTTAATAAAAAAGCGCCAAACATGGACTGCTTTGCCAGATTTCAGAGTCGCTACCAAAATATTTTGTTTTGGAAAATTTAGGAAACCTTGACTCGTGCCTAAGGCCACGTGTCCGTCATCACCAAAGTTGCTTCGGCTCGGGAACTTGGGTATGAGAGAGGAAGGTCCTGAAATGAGCACCCCCGCTCGCCCGATCAAAGGATCGGCCTCTACTAATCATGATATGTTGTTTTGAAAACATGCGTTCTTATTCCGGTTTATTAACTAATTTACTATGTGATGCGCACAGCATACAAGTATAGACTCAATCACACGGATTGGAACAAAACAACTCGGGTTTGTTTTTTGAAAGTGGTTTGAAAATGCTACTCGCAAGTAGGCTAAGTCGCGGATTTGCCACCCTCAAGTGGGCTTAGAAAAACATGACTTTGCCACTCCGCAAAGTGGGCTTAAAACTCACAATCATCGAGTTGTTCCAATTCAGACAATCAACCCTTCATCCACAGGCATTCTTGCAGTTAAACACTTAAGCAGTTAGCCTCATGGCAAGCATGCTATACATGGCAACATACACATCTCATGCAAGGATGCTAAAGCTTAAAGACTCACCGAGTACTCCAAGCCAAAACAAAAGGTAGTTAGTAATCATGCATGATCCTAGCTATGTTATAAATGCCTAATGCAACACATGAAAAATGTAACTAAGATAGGCTCGGCTATTCTAAGATGGCATGTGAATGTAACTTGATACATGGATTCAAATTGGTATTGAAATACAATGCAGTTTGTATGATGCGCTGAGCCCGGTGCATGCAAGACAGATGAATGATGCAAACATGTGAAGCATAAGGTATGCTAATCAAAATATGCCCTAAACTAACCATCAAAAGTTGATAAGTAAAAGGGAGAAAGAAATGGGGGTTGGAAGACATGCATCACACACACGCACGCTTATTACAAAACTTGCCCTCTCGACGGAGGGTCTGAATAATAAGCTAACTAGCTAATCTAAGCTAATTAAACTAATTATTACAAAACGAAACTAATTAACTAATCCTAGTTAACTAATTAGTTATTACAACACAAATTGAATAGTTCAGCGCATTAACTAATTAAGTACAAAACCAAAGCATTAGCTAGCTAAGCAAAGAAGCTAAGTAAAGCAGTAAAGAGATGTCCTCAGGGCAAGAAGTGTATGCTTGTTTGGTCGCCTCATTCGGAAATCCATCGCTATACCCCAACTTGACTTTGTTTGCAATTGTTCTCAGGACACTGCACAAAGCTCCAGATAACTTCTACTCCATCATGGGAACCTCCAGGAAGGTTGCCGACCACTTATTGGTGTTGTAGACCACCTGTAGACCACTTACATTTGCTGTAGACCAGAAAAAGTGGTCGGCCAGCCACTTTTACTGGTTTGTCAACCAGAAAATTCTGCATAACTTCATTTTGCGGCAACAGAAAACAAGAAGGGGCACAACAGTGTATTTGCAAGGTATGTGTAGACACCCTATTTTTGACCAACCTTAAGACTCAGACATCACCGATTGAGCGCTCGATGACAGTGCATGTTGTGTTCGTTTCGAGTTTCCGGAGTTTCGGCTGAGAGCCTTGCCTCCGGGCCTCTGAACTCTTTGTGCTTTGACTCGGTTTGCGGACCAAGTCTGGTTTTCCTTGCCTGAGGGAGGGAGAGGTCTTGTAGACCACTCTTTTGTGGTCGTTGGCCACTTTTCCCATTTGGAGACTAGTTTTCGATTTTTGGAGCCTTCGGTCGTGCGCCTTGTCTCGGGACTGCTTAACGTTCTCCGTTTGGCTTGGTTTTCGAACCACACTTTGCTTCCTCTCCCTAGAGGGACACTGGCATCCGAGGGACCACTCTTGTGGTTGTGTACCACTTTTGGTGCTCAACAGCTAGTTTTCGAGGCTCCCGGCTACGCGCTTTGCCTCTCGAACTCTCGTCTTGCATCCGTTTTGGTTTGTTTTTGGTACAAACCTTGTTTTCATTGCTTGGAAGGTGGTACGAGGGTGGGAGACCAATTTTTCCCCTTAGAGACCACTTTCCTTCCCGCCAGTTGATTTTCTAGTCAAGAAATTGGTTTTCTTGGTCTTTGGGCCACCTTTTCTGGTCTCACACCCCACCATTGGCTTGCTTTCAGTGTGGAGACCACCAATTCCCCCTATCGACCACTTTTTTTCTGGGAGACCACTTGAAGTGGTCGGCTGACCACTGCAAGTAGCAGGTCGACCACTTTAGTTGGTCGGTAGCTTTCCCTCTGTTTTGGCAGACTGTATGGATGCCAGCTGTGCCAACTGGAGGGCACATACTGTATCCTCCATACACATGTATGGAGGGATTTCATCCAAGTTCTAGCTTCTCCAAGAAGCTTGAACCTTTTTTTTCTATAAAAGAGGCTCTCTCTCTCCATGGCAAAGGTTTAGAAAATTTCCTACGGCACAAGCATATATCTCCTTCTATATCTCTATATTTGGGGCCTAAAAAGTGTGTTATTCCTCACTTTTGCACCACAACTCTTAACCACACACCCCCATCATTGAGCTGAGGTTCTTGGAGGACATATTTGGGAGTTAAAAGGCTAGTTTTTGGCTGAGAAAGAAACTGTTGTTGCAGTGCTTCAAGGGTAACCTCTTTTCTCCCTTTTAAGCTTTGTTTTGGTTGCTCTCTTGGTCCCATTCACATGCTTATTTGGGCTTAGCTTCCAACTGAAAAAAGTCTTGTTTTAAGGTGCTTGTAATGTTTGTTTAAGGCCTCTTGGGTGTTGAGGGTCTTCTACTCTCTTGCATGCTTTGTTTAGCCTTGTTTTGTGCCATGCCTTAAGGCCTTTGAGCTAGTCCTTGCTTGGCCTCCTAGCCATTGAAATCCAGGAAATTTTTAGTGGTAGGCATGTGGTTTTGAGGCCTTAAATCAGAGGGGGGTGACCCTCTCTCTTTTTGTTTTGTTTGCTTGAGTTATTGGCCTATCAAAGGAGCATACATCTTCATACTTTCAAGGCTTGGTTCAGGCACCTTTTGGTGACTTGTAGGGCCTGCCTAGACTCTGTCCATGGTTGGTTTGGTCACCCTTAGCATGCTTCCCATATGTGTAGTGTAATCCCATTTGTGGCTCATCAAAGTAGCATGTCAATCTAGCATGTATTAGCTCCATTTCAGTGGGTTTTTGGTCATTATTTGGCATGTCATGGCTCTGTTTATGGCTGGTATAATAGCCTCTTGCATGCTTCATATGCTTGTAGTGTAAATCTTGTTCACTAGCTTTGAATGCATGATGTTTTGGCTCACCATTCTAGCATATTTTGGCCATGCTCCAACATGATTTTGTTCATATTTGGGGCTGTCTTAGCTCTATTTTGAGGCCCCTTAGTCAAATGATGCTCGCCTTGCATGCCTCTACTGTAATATGCTTCACTAGCTTTTGATGCTTGAGCCTTTCAACATGCATTACATGAGTTGTTTTGCATGATTCTAAGTCATCTTGCATGCCATTTCAGTGCTGGAACATATGCCATTGTACTCCATGTTGCATCCTTTCAATGCTTTTAGAAAGTTGTGTTTTGTGCCTTAGGCTTGGGCCCTTGCATTCTGCATGCTTATATGTGTTTTATTGCCTTGGTTTCATTAACATTGGCCACTGATTTGGACATGGTTGAGGCCTATCCATCTTGGTTGGTCCATTATGCGTTGAGTATGCCATGTGGTTCATAGCATTTGAGTATGCCATGTTGTTGCATGATTGATCATTACACTTGTGCATACCATTTTCATCGCATTATGTATGTTAGTTACCATGTGCATTATGTATGCAAGCGTCATGAGCATTGTGCATGCCATGTAATTCATAGCATTGTGTATGCTAGTCGCATGTTTGCATGTCCATCCCTTGCATGTTTGCATGTCTAAGTTGTATCGCATTAGGTTGCATACTTGAAGTCGCATTGTGCATGCCATGTTTGCTGCATTGTGTTGGGGATAGGAGTTAGCCCAAACACGAGAAACGAGGGGCGTTTCATACTCGAAGTGATGAAACATACCTCAATTCCCGGTCGACACTCTTGACTATACATGATGGAGTTTTAGGCTTTACGTGTTCATATGTGCATTCATTTCATATTGAGTTGTGCAATTCGGCTCCTCGACCATCGTGCATCAACATGCACGATTGATAGCCCGAGGATCAAGAACTATACTCCCTTGAACTCGTATAATGATAGGGAGGATGGTTGTGCATACATGTGTTGCAAATACTTTGCCATGCCCCTTTCTTGCTCTCTGTTGTAGCAAACTGAAGTCTGGCAACAGAAACTGGTCGGCCGACCAGATAAAGTGGCTGGCCGACCATTTTTTTCTAGTTTTCAGCACAGAAAGTGGTCGGCAGGTGGTCTCTAATGCCAACAACTAGTCGTCAGCCCTCCTACAGATTACCATGATGGAGTTTCAGCCTTCTAGAGCCTTGTGCAGTGTTCTGGGACCAGTTGCAAACAGAGGCAAATCGGGGCATCGCAATGGATTTCCGAGCGAGGCGATTCGAGCATGCATGCATCCCTCGTCATGAGGCCATTTCAATGTTTTGTTAGCTTAGAATGTATATTTGTTTCAATTTTGGTTGTGTAATAATTAATTAGCTAGAATAGTTAGTTAATTAGTCGGTTCTGTATTATTTATTCGGACCCTCCGTAGAGAGGGCACAACTATTGTAATAAGTGTGCGTGTGTGTGATGCATGTCTTCCAACCCCCATTTCTTTCTCCCTTTTATTTACTAGCTTACGATGGTTAGTTTTAGGGCATGTTTCAATTAGCATCCTTATGCTTCGCATGTTTGCATTCATTCATCTGTCTTGCATGCACCGGGCTCAGCGCATCATACTAACTGCATTGTATTTCAATACCAATTTGAATACATGTTATCTAGTTGCATTCACATGACATCGTAGAATAGCTGATCATAGCTTAGTTGCATTTTGCATGTGTTGCATTAGGCATTCTTAACATAGCTAGGATCATGCATTGATTTCTAACATAGCTTTTGTTTTGGCTTGGAGTACTCGGTGAGTGTTTATGCTTGAGCATCCTTGCATGTGTGTGAGTGACTGCCATAATAGCATGCTTACCATGAAGCTAACTGCTTATGTGATATAAATGCCTGAATGCCTGTGGGTGAAGGTTAGATTACTTGAATTGGAACAATTCATTGATTGTGAGTTTTAAACCCACTTGAGAGTGGCAAATCACCATGTTTTCTAAACCCACTTGAGGGTGGCAAAATCTGCATTTTAGCCTACTTGCGAGTAGCAAATCTCTTTCAAAAACAAAAATGAGATGTTTTGTTCTAACTTAGGTGATCCAGTCTATACTTGTATGCTGTGCGCATCACATAGTAATTCTAGGTTAATAACCGGAATAAAAGCACATGTGTTTTCAAAAATAAGATATCATGTTAGTAAAGGCCGATCTTTGATCGGGCGAGTGGGGGTGCTCATTGCATGACCTTCCCCTCTCGTACTCAAGTTCTCGAGCCGAGGCAACTTTGGTGATGACGGACACGTGGCCTTAGGCACGAGTCAGGGTTTCCTAAATTTTCCAAAAATAAAATATTTAGGTGGCGACTCTGTATCTGGCAAAGCAGTCCATGTTTGGCACTTCTTTCTAAAAATCAGTTTTTCAAAAAGATTTTCCAGATTTGGACTCTTTGGTGATCTATCCATCTCGCATTGCACTTTGCAAGATCAGATTAAGAACCGCGACATTGAGTCCGAACTGTAGTGAGCCCAATGAACAAAATGGGATTTTCCCGAGACGTTTGGGCGCGTGTACAGTATGTGTGCACAACCACCCTCCCTATCATTTCTTAAGCTCAAGGGAGTGTGGTACTCAACTCTCGGGCCACCAAATGAGCATCACAATGCACGATGGCCGAGAAGCCAAGTTTGCACAATTCAATTTCAATGAATGCACAAATAACACATAAGTGCCTTAACCTCTATCATGCTTGCTCAAGAGGGTCGGCGACCGAGAAATGAGGCACGTTTCATCACTTCAAGTATGAAACGTCCCTCGTTTCTCGTGTTTGGATTAACACTCAACCCAAACACATGCAATGCAACATGATCAACTTAGCAAAGCTAATGGCATGCAAACAACATGCAATGTAACAAAATGCAAACACAATGCAATGTAACAACATGCAAACAACATGCTCAATGGACTTAAACCGAATATGGACAGACCTCAATCATGCCCAAAACAGTGGCCAAAATGCTAAAATGATGGCATGAAATGCAAGAAAATGCATACACATGCAATGGCTCATCAACTAAACATAAGAGCACAACTCTCAAACATGATCAAGAAGTGATAAACATGGAAGTGTGAGAACACTATATGCTCTGAAATCATGTATGAAATGATGTCAAATCATCCAAACAACACAAGCATAGCATGCTAGGGACATGAAAACACAAGGCTAGTCAAGCCTATTGCACTATAGCTATGCAATACATGGACCATAAGGCCAATAATACCCAAAACAGTCCTAGAGCATGTCAAATTAAGGCTAAAACATACACGGGGTATAGCCAAAACAAGCTAGCATGAAGGGCATGAAGCATGGAATATGCAAGGCCTATAAGGAGGATTACACTACACCTACTAAAACCAAGCATGAGATGACTTCACCAACAAAAATCAGAGTTGTATTATGGTAAAATGACATAAAAAACACATTGATATGGTAGCCCAAAAGCTTAGGCAAGATGGCATACACAATGGCTCATATCTAAGGCATAAAGCACAACCCCTCCAAAGCATTGAAAAAGTGACACATGTGAGTATATGACCACACTACATGCACTGAAATCATGTACCAAATGATGCTAAATCATGCAAATAGCCCAAGCAATGCATGCTAGTGACTTGGAAACTCAAGGCTAATGAGATAGAATGTACCATGGCTATACAAAGCAAGGCATGCATGACCAAATCAACATAAAAAAGAGCTTAAGCATGGTAAAACATGAGTAAAAGCTTGTTGGAGTTGAGCCAAAATCATGCTAGAATGATGGTCTAAAGCATGATGCATGTTAGGCTAGTATGGAGGATTGCACTACAAGTGCAAGGAGCATGCAAGGGGTAATTAAACCAACCCAAAATAGAGTTAAGGCATGCTAAAATAACACTAAAAACTTGCTGAGATAGGACTAAAACATGCTAGAAAGATGAGCTATCAACACAAGCATGTAAGGCTATTATGCAAAATTTACACTACAAGTGTATAAAGCATGCAAGGGGTGACTCAACCAAGCTAAAAAAAAGGTATGCCACGTCAAAATGACACCAAAAACAAGTTGAGAAAAAGCCAACACATGCTAGAAAACCAAGCTCAAACATGAGGCCAATAAGGCAAGCATCCAAGACACAAGGAGAGGGGATGACCCCCTTCTATTTGGAACCTCAAAACACACTTTCCACCATTGAAATTCCTCTGAGTTTCAGTGGTGAGAAGGCCTAAAAGAGGTGGTCCCAATAGCTTAAAAGGATAGCACAAAACAAGGCCAAACAAGGCACAAGAGGGGGTAAACCACCCCCAACACCAACAAAGCCTTAAACAAACATGTTAAACACTTAAAACCAGAAATTTCTGCAGTTTAAAGTTAGGCCTAAATCAGCATGCAAAGGTGGCCTAATAAGCAACTACAACAAGGCTTTAAAAGGATTAGAGACTCATCCTTGAAGAATCAAAGTAAGATAGCAACTTCTGAGGCAAAAACCAAGCCTTGAGCTTCAAACAAACCTCCAAGAACCTCAGTCCAAGATTGAAGGTGTTTCACTATGTGTTTGTGTGTAAAAGTGTGAAGAAAAGGCACTTTCAAGCACAAATATGGAGCAAAGGAAGAAATATAGAGATAGAATATATGTATAGCTCTCAGCAAATTTTATAAACCTAAGGCAAGAGGGAGGAGGCTCCCTTATATAGAAAAACAAGGTTCAAGCTTATTGAGCAAGCTAAGAGCTCCAAGAAATCCCTCCATACATGTGTATGGAGGATGCTTTCTGTGCCCAACAGCTGGCAAGAAAATATCTGCAGAAAACTGCAGGAAAGTTGCTGACCAGTTGAAGTGGTCGGCCAGCTACATGCACTGGTCGGCTAACCACCAAAAGTGGTCTGCAAGAAGACCAAGTGGTCGGCAAAGGGGGAGAGGTGGTCTGCACAAGGAAAGCAAGGTGGTGGCATAGCTGCCGACCACTTTTGGTGGTCCAAAGACCACCAAGACCAGTTGGCCGACTAGAAAACTGGCTGGCAGGCAGGAAAAATGGTTTTCAGGGAGAGAAACTGATCTATAACCCCTATTCCACCCTCCAAGCAAGGAAAACAAGGTTTGTGCCAAAAACAAACCAAAAAGGATGCAAGACAAGAGTCTGCGGGTCAAGGCATGCAGCCGAAAATCTCGAAAACTAGTCTACAGGCACCAAAAGTGGTCTACGGGAGGGAAAAGTGGTCTACGGCCACAAAAAGTGGTATACAAGACCTCAGTGTCCCTCTAGACCAAGGCAACAGGGCATGGTCCAAAAACCAAGCCAAGAGGAGAACGATAAGAGGTCCCGAGACAAGGCGCACGGCCGAAGACTCTAGAAACCGGAAACTAGTCTACAAGAGGGAAAAGTGGTCTACGGACCTCTCTCTTCCTCCAGGAAAGGTCAACAAGGCTTGGTCCACAAACCGAGCCAAAACACAAAGAGTTCAGAGGCCCGAAGGCAAGGCACTCAACCGAAAACTCTGAAAACTCGAAACGAGCACAAACCTGCACAATCATCGAGCGCTCAAACAATGACGTCTGAGTCTTAAGATCGGTCAAAAATGGGGTGTCTACACTCCGAACACTTGATTTCTCCAATTTCTCCATTAAATCCACCCTAGATCCTTCAAGAAAATTGAAGAACAAGTCTAGTTCGAGATATCTATCGATTATTTCGCATTTTCATTAAAATTTCAAGTGGGTTTCCATCTTAAGCTTCCATGCTTGAGGTAGGGGTATCTTTAACTTATTATATCTTTAATTTGTGACCTACATGTGGTAATTTCATTAGATATTCACCTTTGTAGATATATATATATATATGCATATATGTATAGATTGTGTTTGCTAATAAATGATTTGGAAAGATGTGGGCAATAATTCATGATTGTGGATGGAATTATGTCTATTATTGATGATTATTGTTGTTGATAATGAAAATTAGTCTCTAATTCATGAAAGAGAGAAAACTCCTAATTTTCTACAAACCCTAGTTTTGAAACTTGTTCAATAAAGAGGGGTTTTGCTCAATTAATTTTTAAAACATGAAATTTGGTGTGTTTATTCAACTTTGAGGTTGAAATATGAATTGTTGGATTCTTGTGAATTGAAATCATCCTAGGGGAAATTAAAAATTTTAAATTCATGCATCATAGACATTACTTAATTCTTCTTGTGATACTAATGTGTATAAATGGTTGGAAGAGTTAAAAGGGGGTTTTGCCCAATTGGCCTCTAGAACCTAAAATTAAGTTTATTTACTTGACTTTGATGTTGAAAAGTTAGTCTTTGAGACTTTTACACCAAAACTGGAGATGATGATGATTATGAATTGAAGAATCTTCTCATTATTGACATGTGAGCTATTGAATTGTTGTGCATTGAAATTATTATAGGGAAATTGAGATTTGAAAAATTCATGCATCATAAACTTTTAAAATTTTATCTTCTGACTTTTAAAATGTTGGCATATTGAAGGAGTTGAAAGAGGATAAATAGTTTATGAGTCCGGGTAGTGAGTTGGGTTTGGTTGAGTTGTGTAAAGTAATTGGTACCCACGTGGGGAGTCAAGATACCCAATTTCCCTTTCTTGAGCTTATTGGCGGACAAATGTAGGAAAATATTTTTGGGTGTCCACTAGTCCTACCGTATTGTAGTCGGTAAAAGTGGAAAACGGGTGATTTTGGGTGTCCACGTCCTGGTGTTTAACAGTCGGCAAATGTGGAAAAACATGGTTTTTAGGTGTCCACGTCCCCGCTATTTCAGGAGTCGCCAAATGTGGAAGGAAAAAAGGTTTTTGGGTGCCCATCGCCCCGCGGTTTCTAGAGTCGACAAATGTGGAACTATTGTCAGTATACAAATTTAGATATATATATATATATATGTATGTATGAGTGTTTTGGTCGGGCGGCTTTCTCTTGGGATGTCATAGTATATTTACCACCCCTACTTTTAGAAGAATGATTATCTAATACCCTGCATGGTCATTTAAACTTATAAAGAAAATTTACTTTAATATAATTTCTATACATGCATAGCATATCACCTGTATTTCAATTAATTGTATAATTTGTTAAATATACTGAGCATTCACTCACCCCAAAAACTAACCATTTTCAGAAAATGAAGTTGACGAGCCACCTAAGTGATTTACTATGGAAAGCAATTTGGACAAAGCATGAATGATCACTTGTTTGATGTTTTGTGTTGAAGCCTTGGGGTTATTTTGTATAAATGTAAAGGATTTTATTTTTAAATCATTGACACTTTCGATAGAGTGTTGTCTCTTTTTGATTTCTCTATTTTGCATAACTTCTTAGCTTTTGATCTGTTTCATTTTAATCATGAATGTAAACTAACTGTATTGAAATTCTTGAAAATAGTTCAATGGGAAAGAAGTGTTATGGAATTGTATTATTATTTCTTTATCTACTGTTTGTATCCATGTAGATTGAGATAGGGGAATAGGACTTGGGAGGTGTTTTCCTAGGGCATTACAGAGGTAGGGGTATTGTGTTTGGGATAGAAACCCTAACCACCATCCAAATCCTCCCCTTCTTCTTTTTTTTTCTTTTTTTTTTTTTTTTCTCTTTTTGTTGTTGTTGATTGTTTTTGTTATTATTGTTCTTGTTGATTTTCTTTTCTTTTTTTTTTTTTTTTTTGAAGGGTTTGGTTTGGCTTGGTATTGCAATAGATAAAATTGGTTTAAGTTTATTATTTTAATAAATAGGATTTTCTTTGGCTTGGTATTTCAATAGATAATAATTTCAAACATATGGCATTTCACACAAGTAAATTTTGAACAGATATAACACTATTGGAAATGAGGCTTTTAGAGGCATTTAAAAAATGCCGCTATAACTATCAAAAACGCCGCATATACTAATATTATGATGCCTTTAAGGCGCCAAAAACGCCGCTAAATGTGTTACATAATGGTAACTTGACGTCACGCCAATATGTAACAATGTTTTAAAAACTTCATGATAGCTTTTTTCTATTTTAAAAATATAACCGTTAGCACTATACTATAATGGCATTTGAAAAACACCGTTATAGCTTCATTTTTTTTATTTTATTTTTTTTGAAATTGTGCCAATTTTGTGATGCATAAGCCCTCAAAAACACTTTGGCAAGTACAGTAGCAAGAGGAAAACAAGCCTTCAACTACAAACACAAATACAAAAAAGAAAAAAAAAATCAAATGAATTTGTTTCAAGATAACATTCATAAATATGGTGCCAAGTAAATTCTAGTTGTGACACAGCTCAACACATCTCATAGCCATTCAAGAAGAACAAACAAAATTTCATGCCAATGTATTACATAAGTAACTGATATTGTTTTCATAGAGAACCACCAACTTTCGGTCTAATAGGACACATCAGTTTCCACAAAAAAATTAGGACAACAATTTCTCAAATATCACCTATTCCATTAAAAACAAATAGAATTTCATGTTAAGAATCTGTAAAAGCACAAAAATAAGGGTGCAGAATGTTGAACGTCAAGTATAAAGTTTACATGCTAGACTCATTTTCAAGCATTTCACGAACCTCGATAACCACCAAGTACGCTTGTTGGCCTCCTATCACCTCTGCATGTTTCTTGCCATCCTTCCACAGCTGTTACACAGTCCTTTATCATTATTAGGAGGGAGGAAAATCATAAAATTCATCCAAGTTAAAACCAAATCCATATATTTACCTATATGGTAGGCATTTTCTGCACAAGTTTCGGAGTCCCCCACAGGCATGAAAAGGTATAGCAAAGTGTCAATCACCATTCCTGCAAATTTATCAATCCAGTATGGTCAAAGAAGAAAAGGTCTAGCATGTTTACAACTAATTTGATCTAAGTACAATTAATTAAAAAGGAAATGTTATTTTTCCAGCATATATACTAACTAGAAATGTTCCCTCTCCTCCAACAATAGGGACCTATGAGCTCTGTAAAAACAGATTCCCTCACAAATCTAGAAGACTGGAATAAGGATATCCTTATTTAGTAGTCCTGGAGCACCGCATAGCATTGCCTATATGTCAACAGACCATTTAAGGTTTAGTCTATGTATTAATATTTTCTATAAATTGAGGATGGATCTTATAGTCAACAAACTCAATGCAACTGTTGCATCAAACGTCCCACCGGTCATTTGTATAGTCTCTGACACTGCCATGTTCTTCACATTCACTGCTGCTGAAGAACTAGGCATCCCCCATGTTTTTTTGTGGACAGTCAGTGCTCGTAGTTTCATGGGTTACATTCAGTAACGCAATCTTATCAACAAGGGTGTCTTACCACTCAAAGATAGTAATTGTAAGCATACTTACATACATAAACAAATGCGCACACATGTATATTTTCATGTTTATACGAGTACATGTATATATGCAAGCAGTGACAAATACAGAATTTTAACACAGGCAAATCTCACTTTATATCTCATTGTGAATGACACCCTGTCATTTTAGAAATAAGAAAACCAAAGTGCACCACCAGCTTCTGCTAACGTTACCTGTAAATTTAACTGAATTCTTCCACCTCTACATAGATATAGTTATATACATTCACTTACAAAGCACCATCACTCACCTAAACAAATACACAACTTCAATTTGATAAGATATCTACATCAGCTGCAACAACTATAGCAGCAGCTCAGTCTAAGTCTGCAGAAGATGAGTCTCAGTCTGCAGGGGATGAGCTGCAAGTGAAGCCAAGAAGAGTTGCAGTTGAGCTGCCGTTAAAGCCACAGAGCTGAGCTTATCTCTACAGCAGAGTTATGTAGTGGAGCTACACAAATCTGTTACAAATCAGTTAGAGCTATTAGTGCACATGTTGTTATTAATGCACAAGCAGTTAGGAAGTTGTTATGTTAACTGTACCTGAGTTAACTAGTTACTAGTGATACAATTGATTGTATATAAATATACCTGTACTGTGATCTGTTCATTCAATGAAATAGAAAATTCAGATTCTCTTTATGGTATCAGAGCCGTATAGCTCTTACGAGCATTAAAAGCTTTCTCTTCCCTTCTCTTCCCTCTATCACTGGTGCATCTTCATCAAGAGTCAGCTATGGCAGATCTTCCAGAAAAATCAACAACAAATGCAACTTCTTCATCTGGTATAACTACAAGTTCTTCTTTACCTTCTAATCTCACTCTGCTCATTTCTAATCTGAAGTCATTTGTTCCAATAAAGCTTGAGTCTACAAATTATCTGATATGGAGGAGTCAATTTCAACACATCTTACGAGCTACAAATCTACTTGGATTTGTTGATGGATCTAAGATCTGTCCTTCTTCCACAGTTCTTGATGAGAGTTGTAATGCTGTAGTCAATCCAGAATATCTGATGGATCCTTTGTTGATGCACATTTACTCAGTTGCCTTCTTGCTACACTATCTTCATCCATATACACCTCTGTTCTTCATCAGTATCACTAGTCATGAAGTGTGGACTACTTTAATGTCACAATTCACCTCCTTGTCTAGATCACATGTTCATCAATTAAAGACTAAACTTAGTCATCTGACCAAGAGGAATTCAACAATGGAGGAATATCTTAGTCAGATCAAGACTATTGCTGATCAATTAAGCCTTGCTAGCTCACCAATTCAAGATGAAGATCTAGTGTTACTTACTTTGAATGGATTACCTGATGAATATAATGCCTTTAAAACATCCATTCGCACCAGATCTGAACCTCTCTCTATCACTGCCTTGTCTTCCTTATTATGTTCTGAATCCATTCACATTGAAGGCTTTCTAAAACAAGCACATACATCAGATCTCCCCTTTGCTTATGCTGCTAACAGAACTTATGCTAGAGGAAATTCTAGAAGTTACACCAGAGGTGGTTCTAAAGGTCATAACTCAGAAAATGCAGGCAGATTTTATTCAAATACTTACAGAGGTGGAGGACAAGATAACACCTATAGAGGTGGAGGACAAAGCAGAGGTGCAGGCAGATCATCTTCTTTTCTGCATCATTCAGACCAACATGGACTGATCTGTCAAATTTGTGGAAAATCAAACCATTCAGCCATGGATTGTTGGCACAGGATGGATCAAACTTTTAACTCCTCTTCTTTACAAGGGAAAGGAGCACAGTCTAAAGCCTATGCTGCCTCTTCTTCAACCACTTCTGCTGCCTCTATTCCAGAATATCAGTCTGCTTATGCTGGATCTGTTCCGGATTCCAATTGGTTCTTAGATTCTGGAGCAACAACTCATTTCACCAATGATCTTAACAATTTCACTCAATTTCACCCCTATCAAGGTTCTGATCATGTTACTATATGAGATGGTTCTACTCTGCCAATTCATCACATTGGCAATGGTTTACTTCCTACACCAAGTACTTCTTTTCATCTTCATAATTTGTTTCATGTTCCTTCTCTTTCTACAAATCTTTTGTCAGTTCATCAACTCATAAAAGATAACAATTGCACCATTACTTTTGATGCTGATTGTTTCATTATACAGGATAAGGTTTCCAAGAAAATCCTTCATAAAGGTCCTCACTCTGCTGGTCTTTACTCTCTCTCAACTTCATCTGTTCTGGGCTGCTTCCACAACTTGTTTCAACACTTCAACTGCTTCTACTTGCAGCAAGAGCACTTGGCATAGTAGATTAGGTCATCCTTCTAGTAATAAGCTGCAAATGCTTGTATCTCAACATTTATTACCTACTAATGTACCTAGCTCTAATGATAATAAGCTGTGCACACATTGTTGTGTTTCTAAGAGTCATAGGCTGCCATTTCATCTTTCAAATTCCACTGTAAATCAGCCATTGGCTCTTATTCATTCTGATGTATGGGGGCCCTTTAATGCATCTGTTTCTCAGTTTAAGTACTATGTTCTTTTTGTTGATGATTACAGTAGATTCACTTGGCTATTTCCTTTGACTTACAAGAGTGAGGTCTTTTCTAAATTTGTTGAATTCAAAGCTTTTGTTGAGACTCAATTTACCACTAAGCTCCAAGTTCTTAGAAGTGATAATGGAGGGGAATATTTGGCAACTAAATTTCAGCAATTTTTAAAAGATAAGGGCATTGAACATCAACTTAGTTGTCCCCATACTCCTGCTCAGAATGGAGTTGCCGAAAGGAAGCATAGGCACTTAATTGAAACCACTATTGCTTTAATGCATCAATCTGCTCTTCCTTTGTCCTATTGGTTTGATGCTCTTGCCACCTCAGTCTTTCTTATTAATAGGCTACCCACTTCCAAACTTAGGAATCTTACTCCTTTTCAAACTTTATTTCATCACTCACCTGATTACTCTTTTCTCAAAATTTTTGGTTGTAGGTGCTTTCCTTGGCTTAGACCTTACACAAGTCACAAACTTGACCTAGATCTATTCCTTGTGTTTTTATTGGTTATGTTCCTTCTACAAAAGGGTATAGATGTCTTGATATTACTCGGCCATATTTTTGTGTCTAGGCATGTTCTTTTTGATGAGAATACCTTTCCTTTCCAATCTCGGTCTTTGTCTCCTCGCAGTCTATTCCTCCTCATTATCTCACCTGCAAACCTTCTTTTGGCACACTCTTGACTCGATTCATTCTTGTTCGATTTCTTCTCCTGAGTTCTTCTCTCCTGTTGTCATTCCCGCTCACTTTGCTCGATTACATCGATTCTCAGTTGTCTCACTCTTCTAGTTCTGATCATCTTCTTTGGTTCTACACCAAAGATCACCTTCAGATTCACGATTCTATTCCAAAGACTTTTCTGTAGGTTACAGTTACATACACACCGGCCCGATTGGTGTCTGGTGGTGTTCCACCAATTCCCATTTCTTCACTCTCCATTGATTTACCTTTTCCTTCTTTTACTTCCAATACTCATCCTATGGTTACCAGGTCTAAATCTCAACCTCTTCCTGCTGGCTGCCTTCTCACTACTTCTTCTTCTCCTACAGAACCTGATACTTTTCAAGCTGCTGTTACATCTCCCCAATGGCAGGCAGCTATGTTAGAGGAGTTTCAAGCCTTACAAAAACAAGGCACTTGGTCCCTTGTGCCTTTACCTCCAGACAAAATTGCTATTGGCTGCAAATGGGTTTATAGACTCAAAAGAAATTCAGATGGATCCATTGCTAGGTATAAGGCTAGGCTTGTTGCCAAAGGGTTTCTTCAAACTGAGGGCATTGATTATCATGAGACTTTTAGCCCTGTTGCTAAGCGACCTCTGATCGAGTTCTTTTATCCTTAACCTTGCATTTTCAATGGTCTATTCGACAGCTCGATATATCCAATGCTTTTTTGCATGGTGTTTTAGAGAAGGAAGTCTATATGCACCAACCTCAAGGGTTCATTGATGCTTCTCATCCTCATTTGGTTTGCAAATTGCATAAGGCTCTTTATGGTCTTAAACAGGCTCCCCGGGCTTGGTTTTCTACCTTTTCTTCCTTCTTATTATCCTGTGGCTTTATCTCCAGTCATTGTGATTCCTCATTATTTGTCAAGAAAACAGCCAACTCCATTACTATTCTCCTCATTTATGTTGATGATATCTTATTAACTGGAAGTGATTCTGCCTATATCACTGATTTGGTTACTCAAATGCATGGTGTTTTTGCTATGAAGGAGCTAGGGTTGCTTAATTACTTCCTTGGCATCTCTGTGTCCTCATCTTCTATGGGCTATTTCTTATCTCAGCATAAGTATGCTTCTGAATTGCTTAAGAAGGCTGGTATGGCTGACTGCAAACCGTACTCTTCTCCCATGGCTCTTAAACCTTCTTCTTCTCCTAATGATCAGTTACCTTGCTCCAATCCCTCTCTCTATAGAAGTCTTGTTGGAGGCCTTCAATACCTCACCATTACCAGACCAGATATTGCCTTTGCAGTCAACTTTGCTTGTCAATTTATGCACCAACCCCTTGTTCAACACTTTGTTATGGTTAAAAGGCTTCTCAGATATCTTAAAGGTACTCTTGGGTATGGTCTTCAATTTAGTCCTGGCCCTCTTACCCTTCATGCTTTTTCAGATTCTGATTGGGCTGGCAACTCCGGATAGGCTCCACTACTGGCTTCTGTGTGTTTCTTGGTCCAAATTTAGTTTCTGATGCGCTAAAAGCGACCTCATCAGTAGCTAGATCATCAACCGTTTGAATCTGAGCTTTGGCTCACACTGCTGCAGAATTAAGCTGGCTTGGCATGTTTCTCTCTGATTTGCATGTTACTTCTCCTTCTCCTATTTTATGGTGTGATAATATATCTGCAATATCTCTGTCTTCCAATCCTGTTTTTCATGCCCGTACTAAACATATCGAGGTGGATTATCACTATGTCCGAGAACGAGTAGCTGCTAAGCAACTCAACATTTGTCATATTCCAACTTCTGATCAGGTGGCAGATATTTTCACCAAACCGCTGTCTACTTCTCGCTTTACCTATCTTCAGTCCAAGCTTCTGGTTCTTCCCTCTCCCATCAGCTTGAGGGGGCCTGATAAGATATCTACATCAGCTGCAACAACTATAGCAGCAGCTCAGTCTAAGTCTGCAGAAGATGAGTCTCAGTCTGCAGGGGATGAGCTGCAAGTGAAGCCAAGAAGAGTTGCAGTTGAGCTGCCGTTAAAGCCACAGAGCTGAGCTTATCTCTACAGCAGAGTTATGTAGTGGAGCTACACAAATCTGTTACAAATCAGTTAGAGCTATTAGTGCACATGTTGTTATTAATGCACAAGCAGTTAGGAAGTTGTTATGTTAACTGTACCTGAGTTAACTAGTTACTAGTGATACAATTGATTGTATATAAATATACCTGTACTGTGATCTGTTCATTCAATGAAATAGAAAATTCAGATTCTCTTTACAATTAACCCCACCCAGCCAAGCTTTCACCAAGGGAATTTTTTTTTTTTTTTTTTTCCTAACATACAAACATGATAGGAACATTGGGGCTGGGGAGACGAAGATGAGAACAATAAACCCATCACCACAAAGCTAATCACAAGGAACCCCAACTACAGTTGGTTTGACAGTGATAGGTGGGCACCATAGGCTTCGGTCAATCCCTACACAGATATGTTTCTTTGTCCAAATATGATTATGCACACAACCTAAACAATTATTCTTTGTCTATTATATTATAAATATAGATACCATATATAGCAGACCAAAAATTTATCACAAATCCAAACTTTAACCAATGTCCCACTGACCCAACCACTCAATTGATCAAAAATCCAGCAAAATAATTGAGAAAAGACATATATAAGCATCAAAAAAGTTCTAGATTTGGACAACCAATCTATGAGCTAACCATATGCTAGTGTAGCACTCTGTGTATTGGTTTAATTGTTGACCATTAAAGTTCATGAAGCTTGAGTTGAACCATGGGGGCAAACTGAAATTTGCACTCTAAATTTATGGATGAAATATATATATATACACTAATGTATATGCAATCAAAAAAATTTATACACTAATGTATATGAATATTTTATAAACTAAGGTCTACAATATTATTAATATTATTTTTCCAATTTGAAAATATTATAAACTAAAACTACTACAATAAGAGAGGTTTTGAAACTTGTGGTGTTGCCCCAGCCAAAATAGAGGTTTTGAAACTATTTTCTACAATCTAAACAATCTTGAATTCCACATAGCATTGCCTATATGTCACATGTACTCTTGGAGTATGTAATAAAAAGGCTTGGCATTATAAAGGAATAAGATTTAAGTACAAAAATAGAATGCAATGAAAAAAAAATCCCAGAAAACCAATACTTGCTGCATGTAACAGATGCTCACGTACAAAATTTGCCAATGCACATGTATGATATTTTTGACATGCACATAAACTTTTTAAATTAGCATTGAAGATAATATCTCATAATCTTTTAAAAATTCAACACCAAATCACATCATGTCTTAATAGATGAGACATTAAAAAGTAGCAATGTAGGTACTTTTACCTTGTTAGTTCTTCTTCTTCTTCTTGTTCTTCTTCTTCTCTTTCTTTGAACGATGAACGTACATTTAATAAGAACAAGTATTTTAACCAATAAGGTCTTGTATTGTCAAAAAGGCTTTGATTAAATGATTGCTCACCTCTTGGGATGAAAATGTATGAGATTATTGTTGATGTGGCATTGGCCGAATAGTGAGATGACTACTAAGTGAATCCATAACCTATCATTCACTAAGAGGCTTAAGTTGTATAGTAGCTCTAGGCAATTTAAAGTAATAACATAGTTATAGTTAAAATACCTGCTGCCTACGTAATGGGTTTGAGGGTGCAACAGCTAGTGCAATGGGCACGCCTGTAGCTTGCAAACTCAATTCGTGATTGAAAATCTGTGCGTATAGCCTGAATTTGTTTCTCTATTACGTCATTCATCTTCGACTCTAACTGCATTTGATAACGTTGAAGTTGCTCTTCAACTTGTTCTTGAACTCGGGTTTGGAAGATGCAATTTTGCTCTTGCGACTGCCTATGTCTACCTCCAAAAACATTAGTGGGAGACGGTCCCAATCCAAAGGTCTGAACATGACCAAGTCGCTCCGAGCCCATAACTTGAGTGAAAATCTGCTCATTTAATGCAGCAAGGTCAGTAAAAGATCCCTCCATGTGCTCCGTTAGCTCATTTATTTGAGTATGCAGTTTTGAATTCAATAATTAACATCCAATATAAATCATATTAAAAGTCCAATAAAGTAGTATCACATACCATAACTTCATTAACTGAATCACTATTTGACATCCCATATATATGCGGCCATTTACACTTGTGGCTGACTAGCAGGAACCCCATTGTTCTTTATCTCCTGTACATAAAAGATAGATAAAGTTTTTACAAAGAGGACTCAAGGTAAGATCTTCAAAAACAATATTGGGAGGTATAGAAATGGCAAGCTAAGCAAGCTAAGTGAGTGGGTATATCCCACTAGAGGCAAAAATTATTGAAGTGGTATTTATCTATATCTAACAACTATCATCAGCAGCACAAGATTGTGAAATTTGCTCATGTGGGGACTATTGGTAGCAGAGTATGAAGCTGGCTGATCATTGAGGGTTTTTGTTGCTGAAATCTGCTACACATGAATCTGGTCAGTTCACTCTCAAGGTAACTACACAATTGGGTATCTACAGTGATCAGATTTAATATTATCTAGCAAATCAAGCAGTAAGTAATAGTGTAACAATAGCAAGAAATTTGTTAATTTGTCATTAATCATTCAAATAGAACCTGATTAGTTTCTTGAATGGTTTAGGTCCTGTTTAATGCCAATACTTTGGATAGAGGCCCCCTTTGATATATTTTTTAGTACTGTAAACAAGACAATCACATGTACTTCAAATTAATATTTGGCCTTGTGAAATGAGTTGTTTTACCTTGAAGCTACTGTTAAATTACTATTAACACAAATACTATTGCATCTTTACTTGATTTTACACTAGAGTGCACTGTGAAATGCAAATACAATATGCTACAAGCTTATGCCTCGTTGAGGAAAATTTTATGTCTATGGTACCGACTATATTTAAGAACATGACTTCAAATATTTGCTTTTATAATCCATTGTATAAAACATGCTCCGTCTTCTATCTAGATATTCACTACGCTTGTGAATCTCATCACAATTATTACATGATTTCCAAGTGGTGGAAATTAAGAGGAAGGACAAATTAGGAACATACCTTATAGGGATGAAGCCATGAAAAAACTTAGAGTACAAAATGTATGCATGAATTAGACAAATATTTTCAAAGAAAGAGAAAGAAAAAGTGAGTGGAAAAATCTAAGCTTTCAGCCTGTTCTATGATGTAATGTCTTCTTCTTCCGGATTTTTCTATTATTCTTGCTTGATTTCTGTTAAATATGAAATTCATTTAAGATATTATAAAAAATTATCATATATAAACATTTTTTTACATAAATAAAATTGTACCGATACACTCTGAGTGCCCCAATAGTAGACCAAGGCCCGCCATTGATCCTCATGTACTCTGTCTGATAAATAAGCCAACCTATCTGCATCATTCTTGAAGGGTTTGTAACCCATTTTTTTCACTCGACTTTTCCAATCTCTCCATTTCTTCTCAAATGAAGCCATTGTTGTTCTCTTCATGGATTTATCTACATCCGTATGAGCCTGCATTACAATTATACACACTTGTAATATGCAATGTCAACTACACTTGTAATGAGCATTTCATATGTTTTGTGTTTTATATGATAAAAACACAAAACAATGGGTTTCTTTGGCAATTAATATATATATATATATATATTCTCCATTCTTTCCACTTTGTTTTTTTCACCATTCATTTCATTATATATATATATTAGCAGTGGGTGCAGCAGTAGCAAAGGAGACAAACTTACCATATATCAAAACAAACTTACCTTTAGCTCCCTTCATATGTTATCTTTGTTTTGTTCTGGGACATAATGCCAAGTCATAAAATGAGTGGTGCAAGACTCCCATCTCGTGCCAAAACGCCCAAATGTGAAGCAATAGATGTATAACCTTCAACTACTTGATTCAACTCATTTTAAACAACTTTTAAAATGCCATCTTCACTAGTACCCTATGGACGGACCATGCACATATATGGGGCCCCTCGTCTGCTTTTCTGTGGCTTGACTTGAACTGGGACCTATAAAAAAAACAAAAACGGCGCCAAAGAATTAATTATGGGTTCTAAAAAAAAAAAGCATGCAATTACATAAACAAATCAGCATAAACAATCTGAAATAGAGAAAAATAAATGCATGAAAATGAACTTTTTCATATGTAGAATGCAAAACCAAAACCAAAAAGAAAAAGACATATTTAAGCACAATGTAGAATGCAAAGTTTGAGAAAATTTTCAGTAAGTCCTAGTTTTTTCATATGTACAAGTGTCAATATATACATATACGGTCATTTTTATACAAAAAGGACAACCTTTAGTTTTTTCAGTTATCCGAGAACATCTTTCATAAATTTTCCTAATACAGTGGAAAAACAAAAAAGACAGCATGTGTGTCATTAAGTGACATTGGGTTGTTGGTGATGTATTAAGTGGCAAGTTGAGATTGGCCATTGGACCACAAATATCACTAATAAAATAGAGAACTAGCCATCTTTACAACACCTTTATGTCTAAAATATGACTCATGCACTTAAAGCTAGAATCTCTTAATTTATGAACGTCCATTATACGTACCAACTGACTTTGATCTTAAATAAATACTGGTCCTTTAAGCCTATAAGTTTTCTCTTCTTTTGATTTTAATTTATTTGTTATGTATTTACCCTTCTCCTTTTGTTTTAACTACACTACTGTACGAGCACGAAATATTCTTCTCGTATAATCCTGTTGATCAAATCTGCACTCCTCCGTACGTCGTCGCTTTACTCCCTGAAAACACAAACGTGAGCTAGTCGGCGAGTGTGTGTCGGATACCTCTCCGATGCCTAAGTCAGCAAAATAGACAAATAGACAAAAGCTCTGTGTATTCGGGAATCAAAGTTGTGTTACCTCTCTATAGGTGATGTTGTGAGCTTTTATAAGTTCCGTGTGGCACAATCTTAGTAGGACTCTTACTCCTCCATGTAGAGTCCTCCTAGGAATCATATTCCTGAAAGATAATGCATATCTTTCAACACCTCCTCACTACTTAAACCAAGTGAGATGATTTTACCATGGTTGGATGTCAATGCGATCGAGCTAACATGACCATGCTAAAGCCGCAGACTAGACTGAGCTCCAACTAGCTCGGTTTGACATGCTCCAACTAGGCTGTTTACTTAATACCGAGCTAACCAAGTATGAGGTAGGAGTTAGCTCGGTGCTCCAATGCACAATGCCAAGCTAGCTCGACTCTCCCAAGCACAGTGCCTAGCTAGCTCGGCCCACAACCGCTTAGTCTTTTGGACCGAAGTAAATCTGCTTTTACCTCGATCCATCTTGTGGCCCAATTACCAAAGAAGTCTCCTACTTAGCTCAGCCCAATTTAGACATAAATTACCCTCTCAATTGCCCCTTAATTCCATCTGTGTAGCATGATAGGGATTACATGTCTACCTGCCGAGCTAAAACCTTTAGCCTTTTAACCGAGCTAAATTCACACCGTGCTACCAATCTGTCTGGTTAAAACGTCTCTTCAGTCGCTATAACTGAATCGCTTCTCATTCCAAGGGCACATGGCAAACTCTCATTGTCCCAGCATAACTGTCACGCCGTTCTTCGTACTTCGCAACATTTGAACAGTCTCGCCTAAACTCGAATTCTTCACAAAAACCCTACTCTTCAAATGCAACACTATTCACCTTCTTCTCTCTCTACTTTCTGAGTTTTTCATTTTCCTCAATACTCCATCTGCAAAAGCTCGATTGGGACTGATTTCATCTTCAGCTCCTTCAGTCTTGACTGGTATGTGCCTCTCAAATCTGTTTCCTTTCTATTTATTTCGTACTTGTTTTTACAATACAAAGCATTTTATTTATATGTTTTTCAAAATATATACCATGTTTGCTTCCATTTTTCTGGGAAAAACCATGTAATAGAACCACTTGTATTCACGAATAATCTGAAGAACGATGTATTTGATCCAAAATTACACTCCAACCGAACTAGGAAGTTGTTTGTATTAGGTGCGAACCTAGCCAAACCAAACAACCGAACTAACACTTCATGTCATACTTGTAGTTTCAATAAGTCTAAATACCTTGTGCTTTACTTAGCCAAGCTAGCGAACTGCCTTAGGTTCGCGCAATACTGCGCTAGAAAGCCTCAACTGCCGACCGAGCTATAACTTGGGGCTAAACCAGCTCCCTTAGTCAAAACTGAACTAAGAATACTGCCCCAATAGATTCAACCGGGCTAAAGTCCCTCGCTCAAACTGAGCTAAGAATGATAGTATCCCATGTAACTGAGCTAGGACTTCATTTATTTTACCTCTACTTCTTTCAGCACAGTCCAACGATCTGTGCTTAACCTGTCTTTTTTACTTTGTAGACTTAGGTTGGCCAGGCACTCCTTTGAACGCTCAACCGAGCTACTCAATGTCATCTTAACACCGAGTTAACACTTTAATTTATACTTAACTTAAATCCACATGGGTAAATATAGGTTTTTAGTAAACTCACCAGGGGCTATGGCCGAGTTCTGAAGGGACTACAACATCCCTAATGACGTTCACCTTAGTTTAGCCAAACTAGATACTACTCCTTGGGGAAAACAGGGCTTCGTTCCCTTTACCCTTCTTTCCATTGTAGAAACCGGACTTAGATTCCCTGTACAGCCTCTTCTTTGTGAGTTCCTTAGACAAACCAACCTCTGCTCTACCCAGCTTTCCACAAATTCATACCGCATAATAAATGGCATCTCTGAGCTAAACCGCCGGGCTGGCCTTAATCTCTTTTTAGCCGAGCTCTTCCACCAATATTCCATAGGTTCAAATGAAGATGGCTAGGTTTACTATTTAAGAATAAGGCGCCGGCGTGAAAAGATAATAAAGAATACCCCAGACAAGGATGTAAACGACGATGATTTCTTCTGGGTTTTTGGGAACTTCGAAGACCAAGATGCCCAAATCCTGGGCAACTGAATAAACTGGAACAAAGGAGTCGTCGGTATAATTACCTCGGTTCAATTTCATGTTTTTCTTTTACTTCGGTGCTTACTTTAAATCGTACTAAACGTTTGTCTTTCTTCTTCATGCAGACTTGAACCATCTCAAATCCCTATATAGTTACCCCAACTTAAACGCACTTTGCGCCGCACTGCGATATCCCAATAGAAGTTAGGCCGAGCTACTAAATTTTAAATCGACATACAGATACAGCAGCCGCAAGAAGACCAGGGTGACCGATTTCTTATTGGAGCCCGCGCCTGAACCTGATCCAACACTTCCTCAGGTCGACTTGATTCCATTGACAGCGAAGCAAGAGATGGCCAAGAAAAGAGCAGTAAGGGCCCTCCTTACCGAAACAAACCAGGCCGAGGTACCACCAGCTGGCCAAACTCAAGACACCGTGGTAGCCCTGCCAACCCATCAACCTTCATCATCTCGAGAAAGCAAGCATGCTCTGACTTCCACAACCGAGCCACGTCTTGTCAACGAGGATAAAACAGTGCTTTCCCAAACCATTCCACCGAGCCCACAACCTGAGCGCTCCCAACGAGCTAGCTCTTCTAAGTGGGCACCAAAGATTACATTCTAGAACCGTGCTATCACTGACTCTGATTCAGTGGTCGCCGAAAAAGACCATCTGATGGCATTTAACCTTGCCAAAAGCGTTTGCCTTCCAGTCGATATGGAGCACCACGACCATCTAACCGAGCTGAAGGCCATTCGCTCGGCCACAAAATCAATGGTGCTGGTAAGTTGCCCATTTGTTTGTCTTTCCAATTGTTATCTGAATGCAGCGTAACATTTTTTGGCCGAGATACTTATCTCGGCCTTAACCTTTGGGCCTATCTGGTCATACCTGCCAACCTCTTCAGCCTAGGTTTTTACCTCGGCTGAAGATCATAAAAAGTTATATTCCAGCCAACCACTCTTTAGCCTTGATCCTAGCTGAGGAGTACTAAGTGTTGGTTTTTCCAACCAACCATTCTTCAGCCTAGATCCTTATCTCGGCTGAAGAGCAATAAATGTTGGTTTTTCCAGCCAACCATTCTTCAGCCTGGATCCTTATCTCGGCTGAAGAGCAATAAATGTTGGTTTTTCCAGCCAACCATTCTTCAGCCTAGATCCTTATCTCGGCTGAAGAGCAATAAATGTTGGTTTTTCCAGCCAACCACTCTTCAGCCTAGATCCTTATGTCGACTGAAAAGCAATAAATGTTGGTTTTTCCAACCAACCATTCTTCAGCCTAGATCCTTATCTTGGCTAAAGAGCAATAAGTGTTGGTTTTTCCAGCCAACCTCTTCAACCCAGATCCTAATCTTAGCTAAAGAGAGCTCAAAGTTGGTTTTTCCTGCCAACCTTGAGTGAAGTGTTTGGTTATTCCTGCCAAACATCCTGCAGCCTAGATCCTTATCTTCGGCTTAGGAGAAGTGTGTGTTGGTTTTTTCAGCCAACCTCTTCAGCCCAGATCCTAATCCTAGCTGAAGAGAGCTTAAAGTTGGTTATTCCGGCCAACTCTGAGCAAAGTGTTTGGTTATTCCGGCCAAACGTCCTACAGCCTAGATCCTTATCTTCGGCTTAGGAAAAGTAAGTGTTGGTTTTCCAGCCAACCTCTTCAACCCAGATCCTGATCCTAGCTGAAGAGAGCGCAAAGTTGGTTATTTCGGCCAACTCTGCTTTTGTTGCCCCTAGCTCACTAAAACAACTTTTACAGAATAAAACAATTATGCTGAAAAGAAAACTACTTGTTTTATTGAGGAAAAGAAAAATTACAAGTACTTTAAAAAAAATCTAAAAATAAAATAGTTTGAGATTAACAGTGTTCTATGGCCTGGGAATGGCTTTGTTGTCTTCGTCTTCCAAGTGGTATGTCCCTTTTCCTGCTAATCTAACCACTTTGTAAGGTCCTTCCCAGTTGGACCCTAACTTGCCATCTCCTAGTACCAGGGTGTTTCCCATTACTTTGCGCAGTACTCAATCTCCAATCTTGAATTGCCGTGGATGTACTATCTTGTTATACTTTCTGGATAACTCTTGTTGGTACGAAGCAATGTGAACCAGTGCTCTTTCTCTTCTTTCTTCTGCAAGGTCGAGCTCCAATGCTATGGCTTCTCTATTTAAGTCTGGATCAAAATTTTCACTTCTAATTATAGGGAGGCCAACTTCCAGGGGGATTACTACTTCCATGCCATAGGCCAAGGAAAAAGGTGTTTCTCCAGTAGACCGCCGAGGTGTGGTACGGTAAGCCCATAAAATATAAGGAAGCTCCTGTGCCCACTTGACTTTTGCTTTCTCTAACCTTTTCTTCAATCCATCCCAGATGACTTTGTTTGATGCTTCTGCTTGGCCATTTGCTTGGGGGTATGCCAGTGTAGAATTGTAGAATTCTATCTTGTACTCTTCACAAAAGCCTCTAAAAATTTTGCCATCAAACTGAGTGCTGTTGTCGGATATTAGAGCTTTTGGTATGCCAAATCGAGTGATGATATTCTGCCAGACAAAATTCTTCACATCTTTCTCCTTTATTGATGCTAGTGCTTCTACTTCCACTCACTTTGTGAAGTAGTCTGTTGCTGCAAGGGAGAACTTTCTGTTGCCGGGTGCCGTTGGAAGTGGTCCTACTATGTCCAAGCCCCACATTGCGAAGGGCCATGGGCTAGTTAATGGTAGAAGCTCTCTGGTTGGTTAATGTATTTGGTGTACGAACTTCTGACATTTCTCACACTTCTTGACATACTTCTTTGAATCTGCTTGCATGTAAGGCCACCAATATTCTTGCGAGATTGCCCTGTAAGCCAATGATCTTCCCCCTTGGTGGCTTCCGCATACGCCTTCGTATATCTCGAACAAGAATGCTTCAACTTTGCTGGGATGAACACACTTTAGGTAAGGTCCTGTGAAGGATTTCTTGTATAAGGCCATTGATGAGGAGAGCCAAAATCGTTGCGACTTTGCTCTAATCTTATTGGCTTCTTTCTTTTCTTCAGGTAAGACGCCGTCTTTTAAAAATACTATGATGGGATCCATCCATGAAGGGCCTAGTTCGGGGCAACATACTTCAGCTACTTCGGGCTCTTCGATGCTTGGTCTTGGCAAGAAGTCGATCAATAATGGATGTGGGATAGATGTATCTGCCATCGAAGCAAAGCCTACTAGTTCGTCCGCTCTGCTGTTTTCTTCCCTGCCTATCTGCTCTATCCGCACTACTTCAAATTTCTTGATCTCTTTTCTGACTAACTCTTGGTACTTACCTATCTTGTCATCCTTTGCCTCGTAGTCGCCTGAAATTTGGTTTACCACCAGCTGTGAGTCACTGTAAACCATTAACTCGGTGGCCTTCATGTAGAGTGTTGATTTTAGGCCTGCCAAAAGCGCTTCGTACTCTGCTTTGTTGTTTGATGCGGGGAAGCCAAGGTTGACTGCTTGTTCCACTATTAGGCCATCTGGTGAGATGAGGACTATGCCAAGTCCTACACCATGCCTGTTGGACGCTTCATCTACGAAGAGCTTCCACATCTCTCCAACAAACAGCTTCCAGCAAGTGGAGGAATCGGATGATGCCTTGGGGTCATTAGTGTTACTGGCATTTTCTTCAAAGTCCGCACTTACTGTTTGCCCCTCATTACCTGATTGTACCAAGTCTTTACTTGTTAATAAGTCTTTGCTTGGTGTAGCATGGTTTGCTTCTTCCTCCTTTCGTTCACTCTGGTCTGTCCTGGGATGTGGCTGGGTATCCTGTATCAGGGGTTGTGCTATTCCGGCAACACTTTCCATCCCCATTTCGGTTGTACCAGTTAAGTCAACTGGGCAGATGTGATGACTTCCTGGTGTGAATTCTATGACAAAGTCTGCCAAAGCTTGGGTTTTTATCGTGGTTCTGGGTTGAAACTTGATGTTAAACTGTCCCAACTCTACTGCCCACTTCAAGATTCACCCAAAAAAGTTCGCCCTCTCAAACAAAGCTTTTAATAGAAAAGCTGTAAGGACGATTATGGTGTGGGCATGAAAGTAATGCAACAACTTCCTTGAGGCCATCATCAAGGCTAAGGCCAGTTTTTCCAGTGGTAAGTACCTGGTTTCTGCGCCCAGTAATGTCTTGCTGACATAAAAGATGGGCAGATGTTGGATTTCTTCCGCTCAGACCAACACTGCGCTAATTGCGTGCTGTGAAACTGCCAGGTAAAAAAATAGATCTTCTCCAGGTATTGGGGTCACTAGCAATGGTGGAGAAGACATGTATTCTTTCAAACTTTCTAGGGCGCGGTCGCATTCTTCATCCCACTCAAACTTGGCCTTTAATGCTTGAAAAAATAGTCGACATCTGTCTGACGACCGACTTATGAACCGGTTGAGCGCGGCTGCCATACCGGTGAGATGCTGTACTTCTTTTACTGAGTTGGGCCTCTCTAGATCTTGAATTGCTTTGATTTGAGAGGGGTCTGCCTCTATACCTCGGTTGGTCACCAGGAAGCCTAGGAATTTTCCTGATCCTACGCCGAATGCACACTTAGATGCATTAAGGCGCAACTTGTGCTTTTTCAGGATCTGAAACATCTCAGCTAGGTCCCTGAGATGGTCATTCTCATCCTTCCTTTGACTACCATATCATCGATGTAAGCCTCCATTGTTCTTCCTAACAATGGTTCAAACATCTTGGTGACCATCCGCTGGAATGTCGCCCCTGCGTTTTTTAGGCCAAAGGGCATGACCTTGTAACAATACAGTCCTCTTGGCATTGTAAAGGATGTGACCTCCTGGTCTGGTTCATACATAGCGATCTGATGATAACCTCTGTACGCATCAAGAAAGCTAAGTCGATTGTGTCCTGCCGTTAGGTCTACCAGTTGGTCTATCCGTGGTAGGAGAAAGCTGTCTTTTGGGCACGCCTTGTTGACTGTTTTGTAGTCCACGCAGACACGCAATTTTCCATTCTTCTTTGGCATCACTACTGTATTGGATATCCACTTGGGATAGTGCACTTCTCTGATAGCTCCTGCCTCTAGAAGATTTCCCACTTCTTCCGCCACTATCTCGGCATGGTGGAGTGTTGATCTGCAAGTGTGCTGTATAATTGGTCTGGCAGTTGGGTGGACGTTTAATTGGTGACAGATGAAGTTTGGGTCAATGCCAGGCATGTCATATGGCGTCCAGGCAAACATTTCAATGTTAGAGGTCAAGAATTCCATGACCTCTATTCTCTCAGTGCTGGACATAGATGAGCCAAGCAAAAAGAACTTTTCCGGGTTCTTTTCATCTATTCTTACCTGTACCAAGTCTTCCACTGCCTTCTGTTCAGCGGCTTTGCCAACATCCGCAAACAATTCATTGCTCTCAGGTTCTTCCACCATCTGAACAAACCCTTTGGCAGCTCGGCTGCCATTTACTGTGACGAAGCACTGCTTGGACATAATTTGGTCTCCAAAGACCTCTTCAATTACTCCGGCTTCGTTGGGGAACCGCAATACTTGATGGTAGGTTGACGCTACTGATCGCATGGCATGCAGCCATGTCCTTCCCAAGATTATGTGACTTTCAATACCAAGAATTCCACTTGTTTCGTCATGCTTCCTGCTCTGACTGGAAGGATTATCTTGCCCACTGGCCATTCTGGCATTGAGTTGAATCCGATCAGGAGAGATGTCGCAGGTGCCAAGTCTTTGTCCTCCAGTTTCAGTTGTTTGAAGGTTTCGTAATACATTATCTCACACGAACTTCCTTGGTCGATCAAAATCCGTTTGATGTCGTAATCCTTGATACGGAGTGTAACGACCAGAGCATCATTGTGAGGGCAATATATCCTTGCCAAGTCTCTGTCTGAGAAAAATATGACGTTCGTGGCTTCTGTTCTCCCCTTTTTTATGACAGGTTGCGCACTTAGTACCTCCCTTAAGTGCTCAGCCTTCTTGATCATTCCCCTGAGCTCACATACTCACTCAGGCTCGAATACCCCATGTATTACGTTAATCACGCCTTGAGGTGGGGCGTTGATTGGCATTCCGTCTGGGTTGTCATGGTTCTGGGGGGCTGGTTGTGTCCCTCCTTCTATGTACTGGTCCAGGTGCCCAGCTGCCACTAACTCCTCCAGGTGCTGTCTCAACGGCGTGCAATTTTCAGTGCGGTGCCCTTTTTCCTTATGGAAGGTGCACCGAGATCTTTCGTCATAGTCCTTTTGCACTTCTCCCAACTTAGCTGGCCATCGGACGAAAGGTTCATCACATATCTCACTAAGAATCCGATAGATCAGTTTTTTGAACACTGTGATAATGGCAGTGCAGACTCTCAACTACCTTTTATCTTGGTCCTCTTCGTTGTCCCGCCTGCCTCGCCCGTTCCTGTTTGGACGTTCTACCGCGTTGACTTTTCCCGTAGTCTTTTTATCTGGTACTGCTGATGCACCAGATTTGGCTTTAGCGTGGGCACCATCCTCCTCCACCCGAATATGTTGGTGCACTCTCTCCATTAAGGCCTCCATCGTGAAGGGTGGCGTCATGGTGATTGAGTCCCTCAACCAGTTTTCGACTGGAAGACATCTTTTGTACTGTGCGATGGCAAGATTTGTGAGGCAATCTCCTATCTAGTTGAAGGTCTCCCAATAATGACTGTTGTACGATCTCAACGTCTTCTTGTCGCCCATGTCATTGGAGAGTAGCTGATCGATCTCCACTAGTGTCTTGGTGTTCGTTCTGAACCTTGTCACGAACGACTCTGCCAATTGTGCCTAGAAGGCTATGCTATCTTCCGATAGCCTTTCGAACCAGGTTAAACCTAGGTCACCAAGGCTAGATGGGAATAGGATGCACATCAAAGCCTCGTTTCGCCGATATACTGCCATAACCTGGCGAAAGTGGCTAAGGTGCATGTAGGGGTCTGTCTTCCCCTCATACGTGGTGAATTTGGGCTAAAGGAAGCCTGAAGGTAGGGGTGTGTTCTCAATTGCCGGAACGAACGGCGAGGTCTGCAGCCTTGCTAATGCTTTGTCTATTGGCTCGTAAGCAAGGCGCGGTATTGGCATTCCTACCTCGACGCTCCCATGCGTCCGAGGAGCCAACCGCTGAAGGGCTGAAACTCTGAGTGGGTCGCGTGCCCTGGTATCTTCCTTCCATTGTGCCCTCTCTTTTAGCACAGTTCGTAAATCGGATGATCTAGGCAACTCCGTCTGCCTGGATGACGTCTGGTGTGTGCGCGAGGGCCGATAGGTGCTTCCCTCAGTATGTGACCTCTTAATTCTTGTTCTCTCAAACCTAGAGTAACAAGTCCTGGGAGTTCTCGACTGAGTGTCGCCTGTTCTCAAGCTCCTACTCTCTGCTTACGATGGCGTGGTATGCCTACCACAATCTTCTGAGTGGCGAGGGGGCGTGTTACTTTTACACCCCTCTCCTGTCGCCACCCATTTTCCTTTGATCTGGCATTTCATAGACTCCATGTCCGCCGCCATCTTCCTTATTAACTCATCTTGTTCCTTTACGCGATCCTCCAAAACTTGAGGATCGATCCTCCGCCTCTGTCTTTCTGGACTTTGAGAGCGACGGGGGCTATTAGTCCGCCTCCCCCTTGCATCCCTCCGGGGGTTCTGTCGCTGGGGCTCTAAATTTGCCATAGGATGGATAGAAGGCAAACCTTCGCGCCTCTCACCCCCCTCTGGGGTTTGTCCATCAATGGCGGACTACGGCAAATCTTCATTGTGCGCCATTACTTCCAATTAGAGAGGAGAAACTTGATCAAGAGGTTTTGTTCTTTCTGGGCTTCCCACAGACAGCGCCAATTGTACGAGCACGAAATATTCTTCTTGTATAATCCTGTTGATCAAATCTGCGCTCCTTCGTACGTCGTCGCTTTACTCCCTGAAAACACAAACGTGAGCTAGTCGGCGGGTGTGTGTCGGATACCTCTCCGATGCCTAAGCCAGCAAAATAGACAAATAGACAAAAGCTCTGTGTATTCGGGAATCAAAGTTGTGTTACCTCTCCACAGGTGATGTTGTGAGCTTTTATAGGTTCCGTGTGGCACAATCTTAGTAGGACACTTACTCCTCCATGTAGAGTCCTCCTAGGAATCATATTCCTGAAAGATAATGCTTATCTTTCAACACCCCCTCACTGCTTAAACCAAGTGAGATGGTTTTACCATGGTTGGATGTCAATACGACCGAGCTAACATGACCATGCTAAAGCCGCAGACTAGACCGAGCTCCAACTAGCTCAGTTCTTCCTTTCACTGCGTGTTCCTCGATTTGACATGCTCCAACTAGGCTGTTTACTTAATACCGAGCTAACCAAGTATGAGGTAGGAGTTAGCTCGGTGCTCCAATGCACAATGCCAAGCTAGCTCGGCTCTCCCAAGCACAGTGCCTAGCTAGCTCGGCCCACAACTGCTTAGTCTTTTGGACCGAAGTAAATCTGCTTTTACCTCGATCCATCTTGCGGACCAATTACCAAAAAAGTCTCCTACTTAGCTCGCCCCAATTTAGACATAAATTGCCCTCTCAACTACAATCTTTTTGTCTTCCACTCTTTGTCTTTGAAATGGAAAAATTCTATTTTTTGTTTTCTTTTCTAGCTGCACTAAACACTTTTTGGTTACGATATAAGATTCTAGATGACATCATCACTAACCTTTGTTGCAGTTAATGACATCTAGCAGGGTTATGGATATGAGATGGTGAGGTTGTCATTCCACAAAATGGACCAATGGAATCTCAAAGGAAGATAGATGTCCAACGGTATTTTAGGAATCACAATTTGGTAATAGGTCTCGGGAAACCATGTTATATATCACTCCATGGATAAGTATTGGTCCCTTCATGCCCCAAAGAAATGAGCTTGAGAGCTGAATTACTAATGTGTTAGGCATCCACCTAGCCTGACCAAATAGTAAGTCTCTACTTGGCAAGATATTTGTTTGAAGGTTGAGCCAAAAATAAACTAGAACAATCTAAATTACAAGGTATTAAATAAGTTAAACAAGAAGTAAAAATGATAATAAACGACAACAATAAATCTAGTTAGTTATCATATAGGAAAAGCTTAAAAAAATAAATAAAGTACATATTAACATAATGACATAATGGAAAGATGAAATACGCAAGGCTTTCAAAGAGGCTCTAAAAGAGGCATACACGGTCCACTTAGTCACTCTTTGAGCAATCCACTTATTAAGTACAGAGACTACTCTAGAAACAAAAGCAGTGACGATAACATCTCCCTGAGAATGGAGGATAGCCCCAATCTCAACGCCATGTGTCACTATGTTGGGGATTGACTTGCAAGTAGGGCATAAGGACATAATGGAAAGATGAAACTGAGCCAAAAATAAATAAATAAAAAGTCAAAAGCTTATACGTACTAGCTAAAACTGAGCCATGTGGTAGGAAGATTGCCTGGTGGATGCCATGATGCCAGTAGATACGGTATGACTCTCATCTTAATTGTGACATGAGTCTCATCTAAACTAGAACTATTAGAGCTTAATTGCTCACTCTCACTAGAAGAACTCTCAGAGCTAGAACTTATAGATAATCTATAAATAAACTACAAACATAAGAGTAAGGACATGATAATCTGTAAAGAAACTGCATTCAAAATAGAATAAGAGTACATGAAAGGTAAAAATGGCCATTTAAAAAAAGCTACAAAGGTATAAAAACAAAGATTTTATTAACATGAATATCCGTACGGAAAACACAAATGTAAAAGTGAATATGCGGCCAATTACAATATCATATCATTTCTTCGTCATCTTCAAATTATGCCTCTGTCGATGCTTCAAGAGGTCCAATAGTTTCATCAACAGTTATTCCATCAATACCTTGCCTAACCCAATCCATGTCCTCCTCACAAGTGAAGGAAGCTACATCTAACTCTTGATCACCAAATCCTTCCACTTCGTTGTGATGTAGTCCTTCATCAATAGTTGGTTGTTCTCCAAACACCTCATATAAGTCTCTCGGTTTCATCTTGAGTACAACATTCCAATCTTCATCAATAGAATCATTAACATAAAAGACTTCTTGTGCTTGAGATACTAGGATGAATGGCTCATCTTTGTCTTGTTTCTTTGCATATAACAAGTGATTGAAATTAACAAGTGTAAAACCAAAATCATCCCGCTTGAGTCCCTTATTGTTATCAATCCAGTTGCACATGAACAACATGTATCTATGGTTGATTTACTTGTGGGAAATCATATATTTTCCCTAACAACTTATATCAGAACTTACGATTTATTTGGCTTTATTTATTTGTGTAAATCAATCGAAGGGAATATGGGTCGTATGTCAAGCTTCAATGGAAGCAATTGGGTAACTTAGAAAACTAAAATGGAGGACCTATTATTTTGTAAAGATTTGTATGGACCCATTGAGAGTGACAGTGGCAAACCCGAGGGTATACAAGATGATGAATGGAAGAGACTTAATCGAAAAGCCGTTGGTGTTTTCCGTCAATGGATTGATGAAAGTGTGTTTCATCATATTACTACTGAAACTTCAGCACATGATTTATGGAAAAAATTAGAAGGCATTTATGATAGGAAATCAGCCACAAATAAAGCCTTTCTATTTCGAAAGTTGGTTAATTTAAAATATAAAGATGGTAGCCCTATTCCAGAACATTTGAATAAAATAAAGAGTATTGTTAACCAACTTGCTTCTATGAAAATTGTTTTTGATGATGAGTTACAGGCTTTGATGCTACTTAGTTCTTTGCCTGAAAGTTGGGAGACTTTGGTTGTGACAGTTACTAATTCGGCGCCCAATGGAGTTGTCACAATGAGCCAAGTCACTAATAGCTTGTTGAATGAAGAAATTAGAAGAAAATTAGCAAGGTTCCTCTCATTCAAAAGCATTTGTTGTAAGAGGCCGAAGCAAAACAAGGTGGGAGGAGTAAGACTTCTCATGGTCGTGATCAAAGTCGTGACAAATCAAGAGATGGTTCCTTTTCAAAAAAAAGACATTGAGTGCTACTATTGCCCTGAGAAAGGGCACAAGAAGTAGGAATGTCGAAAGCTCAAGAATAAAGAGAAAAAGGCATGACAAGAGTGTGGATAAGAAGGAAGAAGAAACAACGGCTGTTACTACCGATGATCTCATGGTCATTTGTGAAGATGATTGAATCAATTTTGTGGACCAAGAGAGCAATTAGGTGATTGATTCCGGTGTTTCTTTTCATGTGACTTCTCGAGTTGATTTCTTCACTACCTACACCAAAGGAGATTATGGTTGTGTTCGAATGGGTAATGAAGGTTTGTCTAAGATTGTTGGCATGGGTAATGTTTGCTTGGAAACAAATTTGGGCTGCAAGTTGTTGATTAAAGATGTGAGACATGTTTCCAACATTCGCCTCAATTTGATCTCTACCGGGAAGCTAGATGATGAAAGCTTCAACAACAAATTTGGTGATGGAATATGGAAGCTTACAAAGGGTTCTTTGGTGGTGGCTACTAAGTGCAAGAAGACTCATATACTTTATTCGATGCAAGGAAAAATTTGTAAAGGTGTTGTCAATGTACTTGAAGATGATACTTTTACTGAATTACGGCACAAGCGGCTTAGCTATATAAGTGAAAAGGGGCTACAAGTTTTGTTCAAAAAAGAGCTTCTACCAGGTTTGAAAGGTACACATATTAAAACTTGTGTTCATTGTTTGGTGGGTAAACAACATAGAGTTTATTTTCATAAAAATGTTGCTTCTAGAAAAGAAAATATTTTGGAGTTGATTCATTCGGATGTTTGTGGTCCTTTGAAAGTCAGAACACATAGTGGTGCAGTTTATTTTGTTACTTTCATTGATGATTATTCAAGGAATGTTTGAGCTTTTATACTAAAAACTAAAGATCAAGTTCTAGATATATTAAAGCATTTTCAGGCCATTGTTGAAAGAGAAACAGGGTAGAAATTGAAGTGCATCAGAACAAACAATGGTGATCAATGCATTGGGCTATTTGATGAGTATTGTCGCAACCAAGGTATTCGGCACCAAAAGACAGTTAAAAAGACTCCTCAACAAAATAACATTGCCGAGAGGATGAACCGCACCATTGTGGAAAGAACAAGGTGTATGCTTTCACATGCTAAATTACCAAGATCCTTTTGGAGTGAGGCAATGAGGACAGCGGTTGATGTGATCAATTTATCTCCTTCATATCCTTTAAATGGTGATGTTCCTAAAAGAGTTTAGACCGGTAAAGATGTGTCTTATGAGCACTTGAGAGTGTTTAGTTGTCGAGCCTTTGTGAACATTCCAAAGAATGAAAAGTCCAAGCTTGATAGTAAGTCAAGACAATGCATTTTTCTTGGCTATGGGTGTGATGAATTTGGTTATAGATTGTGGGATCCAATCGACAAGAAAGTCATTCGAAACTGTGATGTTGTGTTTCTTAAAGACCAAACAATTGAAGACTTTGGCAAAGGTGATCAACCGGAGCCAAAAAGTAGTGTTCTCATTGATATGGATCCATCGCTTTCACCTTCGGTGGATGATGAAAATGGAAGAGATATACAGCCACCTATTGAAGATATGGAGGGTGATACTAATCCTAATGAACTTGAGCCAGAAATTGAGGAAGAGCATCAAACTCAAGAACCGCCATCACAACTTGAATTGAGAAAATCTACAAGGGACCGACAACCTTCGAGAAAGTATCCTTCCAATGAATTTGTGTTGATTTTCGATCAAGGGGAGCTCGAGAGCTGCCAAGAAACAATTGAGCATGCAAAGAAAGATGATTGGAAAAAGGCCATGGAAAAAACAATGAATTCCTTACTTGATAATCACACTTATGATTTAGTGAAGTTGCCTAAGGGGAGCAAAATTCTAAAAAATAAGTGCGTTTTCAAATTGAAGAATGATGGCAAGAATCTGAGGTATAAAGCACGTCTTGTTATGAAAGGCTTTGGGCAAAAGAAAGGTATTGACTTTGAAGAGATTTTCTCGTCAGTTGTGAAGATATCTTCTATTCGGGTTGTACTTAGCATAGCCGCAAGTATGAACCTTGAAGTTGAACAACTTGATGTGAAGACCGCATTTCTTCATAGTGATCTTGAAGAAGAAATTTACATGGAGCAACCGGAGGGTTTTGTGGAGAAAGGGGAAAAAAATTTTGTTTGCAAATTGAAGAAAAGTTTGTATGGCCTCAAGCAAGCCCCGCGGCAATGGTACAAAAAAAAAATTGACTCTTTCATGATGAATAATGGTTTTTCTAAAACCACTTTGGATCATTGTGTGTTTATGAAAAATTTTCTAGATAGCAAATTTATTATTCTTTTGCTTTATGTTGATGACATGTTAATTGTGAGTCAAGATTACACTATGATTAACAGGTTGAATTTGGAGTTGAGCAAGTCTTTTGTTATGAAAAATTTGGGGCCGACAAAGCAAATACTTGATATGAAAATTGTTTGTGATCGCAAAAAGGGGCTAATTTGGTTGTCTCAAGAAAGCTACATTGAAAAAGTTCTTGAGAGGTTTAACATAGATAAAGCAAAGTCGGTTGGTTGTCCACTTGCAGGTCACTTCAAGCTTAGTTCGAATCAATGTCCTACAAGCAACAAAGATAAGGAGGAGATGCTGAAAATTCCTTATGGTTCAGCAGTTGGTTTTTTGATGTACATCATGGTTTGTACAAAGCCAGATATTGCTCATGCTGTTGGTGTGGTGAGTTGGTTTCTCTCTAATCTGGGTAAAGAACATTGGGCAGCGGTGAAGTGGATTATAATATATCTTCGAGAGACTTCGAAGGTGTGTTTGTGTTTTGGTGATGGTAAGCCAATGCTCGATGGATTCACGAATTCTGACATGGCTAATGATGTTGATTCTAGGAAATCTACTTTGGGATATGTGATGACATTTGCAAGGGGAGCTGTGGCATGGCAATCTAAATTACAAAAATGTATTGCTCTCTCAACTACCGAAGCTGAATTTGTTGCCATTATGGAAGCTTGCAAAGAACAGTTATGATTGAAGAAATTTTTGCAAGAATTGGGTTTGAAGTAAGAAAGGTATGTGCTTTATTGTGATAGTGAAAGTGCTATTCATTTGAGTAAAAATTCTACTTTTCATTCGAGATTGAAACACATTGATGTGAGATACGATTCGTGATGTGTTAGATTCAAAATTGTTGCAATTCGAAAAGATTCACACAGATGACAATATTTCGAATATATAGACTAAGACTTTGTCGAGGGACAAACATTTAAAGTGTCGAACTTTGGCGAGTATGGTTGATATATTCACCTCAGCCGGTAGGGAAAGAATTGTTGGGTATACCTCCTTATTGGAGTATGGAACCCAATTGGTTTATTAAAATATTTAGTTTGGTTTGGTGTTGGTTATAATATATTTTTGATATATTATATCTAACTTTTGAAGGCCCAATAGGTATTTAACATTTTTGTTTGGTTACAATTAGGGTTTTGATAATAAAAAAAAAAAGCCCAAAAAGGTTTTGTTTATTGTTCTGTATGTGTACAGCAGCTGCTATAGAACAATTGATTAATCAATTCGGTGGGTGCAACGAGGAGTGAAAGAAAAACTTGTGCATTGCTTTTTGAAGATTGATTGCTCAATCAATTGTGAGGTGGTCTTATGCTTGGGTGAGATTTTTGTCTCCCGTGGTGTGTGTTTCAAAGGACTGTTTGTGTCGCAGATTTGCTACAGTTTGGTGGTCTTCTACGACTCTATTTCGAAGACTTTTGTTCATCTATTTGGTGAGGTCTTTCCTCTTGTTTATTTATGATTATTTGAAGTTCACCTAAGGGTGATTTTGTGAGACCATTCGTGTCTCGTTTGTAATTGTTTGGAAACTCTTTTGTTGATAGTGGAATCGGATTTCGATCTCGTGAACGAACCTCACATTAAGGGAACCATGTAAAATTCTTATGTCGTTGGTGATTTAATTTTTCCACAATAGTTTTTATTCTCATTGATTGATTTACTTGTGGGAAATCATATATTTTCCTTAACATCTTCGCAAATAACAAGTGATTGAAATTAACAAGTGTAAAACCAAAATCATCCCGCTTGAGTCCCTTATTGTTATCAATCCAGTTGCACATGAATAACATGTATCTACGGTCGTGTGAGTAATATAATTCAATAATATCTGTCACATATCCATAGTACGCTACATCACTTTTCATTAGATTAATGTCTTTCGCACTTGCATAGCTAGAAGTCTTTGCCTTCACCATAACCCCACTATTCTGAATTTTTCTTCTCAACTCACGACTCCTAGTATAATACTTAGTACCATTAATTATATACCCATTAAATTTGGGGGCCTTTTGGTTGGGTTCCAAAGCCAAAATTATAATCTCATCTGACAACACTACATTTTCAGTAGCTAACAGCTCTACAACCTATTTTTAAAAGAAAGCTATCAATATTAAACATCAATTAACAACTTCAAAAATTGAATCATGAGAATTGGAAATTGGAAACATGCAGTTACATGAGAATTGAACCATTTGAGAAACTCATCATTATGATGACGATCATTATCATAATCTCTGAGACGACGATGTGACCGCTTAATAATTTCACGATGTTCCCTGCACAATTAAACTATTTGTAAAATGCAAGATAATTATAGTTGGTATAAATACATTCACGATGAGACAAAGGTTGCGTCTATCTTACTCTCGATATAGGACAACTGTAGCAGTGTTAAATAACACATACCGATGAGCCTGTACCCATGTTGTGTTATCAAGCACAAACCCTTTTCCTTTTCCTGAAGCATGCCCCATTAATGTCTCAAGATTCTCATTAACATCACAATTCCTTAACGGTCAATGCAATTTCGACTCAACATCATGCAAGTACCTTGAGCAAAATGTCATACATTCTTCGACTATCCTGTGCAATTAAACCTTCAGGATGACTTCAATTATGCATGTATGATTTAAGCGTCATAAGGTACCTATAAACAAAAAGATACATACATGACTTCCAAGTATAAACAAGCAAATATATACAAAATGGACATTGGAGTAGAATTACACACCTTTCTACAAACTACATCCATCGATATTGCACCAGACCAACAATCTTTGCTTCCTCTGCTAGGTGAATCGACAAGTGCTCCATTATACGAAAAATGATTGAGGAAAAATTTTCTCAAAATGGCAAAGTGTACAAGCAATTTGGGATTACAAATGATCTAGACCATCCACCTCTAGGGTTTTAGAGCACAACTGCCTGAATAAATTACTTAACTCAATTAATGGTTCAACTACTTTCTTCGGTAACAAATTTCTCACTGCTATTGGAAGTATTTGTTGCATGAGTACATTGTTATTATGACTTTTCAATCAAAATATGCTACGCTGTTTGAGGTTAACCCGACAAGAGATATTGGATGCGTAACCATCTGGAACTTTGATATTCTTCAGAAGTGTACAGAATAGACTTTTCTCTCTGTTATTCATGGCAATTCATGTAGAAGGCAAATAATACTTGTTCCCAACCCTTTTCTGAGGATGTAGTGGCTTCCGAATTCCCATATCTTGCAAATCTCGATGAGTATTTAGATTATCCTTCCCTTTCCCATCAGTATTTAATATCGTCCACAATACATTATCACACACGTTCTTCTCAATGTGCATTACATCAAGATTGTGGCGAATCAAATTATGCTTCCAATATGACAGCTCAAACAAAATACTCTTCTTCTTCCAATTATGACTCGAGTTCTCCTCATTCTTCTCATTTTCCTTCCATTTTCTATTCCATTTGCTAGATTGTTGACGCTTAGAATTCAATCTGAACTTAGGCTTAGGCCCTAGTTGTCGTAGCACAGTAGCCCCTGATAACCGAGTTGGACATGGTTCAAATTCAAGAGTGCCATCAAAAGACACACCAGCTTTCAAAATTTGCGACCCGCATTCAACCAACGATGATGCCCCATGCAACAAAAATTCCTAAAGTTCTTCAAATATCGAGAACGAGTATGTGTGTTATAACAAGGATAGGCTAAAATGCTTTCGTGCTCCATCCAGACAAAATTGCATAGGCAGGAAAATCATTTATAGTCTATAATAACACAGCATGGATTCGGAACATCTGATTAATTTCCGCATCATACATGTCAACACCATTTTCCCACAATTCTTTTAATTCATCCACTACAAGGCGTAAGTAGACGTCAATATTATTTCCAGGTGAAGAAGGACCATCGATCAACAATGTCATCATCATATGAGGCTGCTTCATGCACAACCATGGTGGCAAATTGTATGGCATCACAATAACTGGCCAACTGCTATAAAAGACATTCATTTCCTTGAATGGATTGAATCCATCCACTGCTAAACCCAATCTGACATTGCGAGGCTCACTTGCAAACTTGGGATACAAATTATCAAAATATTTCTAGACAAGAGAGTTAGCGGGATATCTCATTTTGCCGTCATCAATTCGGCCCTCTGCATGTCGTCATCTATTCACTTTATATATAGTATAGATAAAATAAAATTAAAAAAATAGCCAGTGGTTTGCACATGCGATACGTGTGCAAATGAAGTAAAAATAAAAATAAAAATAAATAATAAAGATTTAGGTAGTATTTGGTAGAGTTTTAGAATTATGATTTGAGTGTGGAGTTGTATTTTGAGTTTGTGAGTTTTTGAATTATGATTTGAAAAGAAAAAATTTATTTGATTATGAGCTTTGAAAAGATATTTGAATTGAGTTTTGAATTTTTTAAGTGAATTTTTAAATTAGAAAAGTTGTTTGATTCAAAAACTTATAACTCATAACTAAACACATAACTCAAAATTCTATTCAAAACTTGTAACCAAAATCATTTTGAAATTCAATTCAAAAAATAATTATTGATAAAAATAATTTTTTATTTAAAAATTTTTAAAAAATTCTGAAAATATTTTTTATTTAAAATATAAAAAAATATAAAAAAATATATATTATTTTTTGTTTATAAAATCGAAAACAAATTCTCGTTTTTTTTTCAAATAACAAGTACCAATTGCCCACCAAAAAAAAAAAAACACTGTTCTAGTCAACTAGCTAGACGTCCAAGAGGATGACCAAGTAGACCCAATGCTCTTTTCAAAATTCAAAATTGAAAAAACTTTCTGCTCTCCAAACATGAACTGAAATGAGTTTTGGAATATGACATTGGAATCAATTTTTGAAAACTTAAACCAAACAAAACATTGAAAAATACACTGCAATTATGTTTCCAGACCTGCTCCAAACATAGCCTTAGAGTATATGTGTTATTCAAGTGAAATAGCTTTTTTCCTAAACTTAAAGTTAAGGTTTGTGGGCTTCTATATATAACTTTTTTGTTTTAAATAGAGAAATAAAATACACGTGGTATAAGGAAATGAAAGTAAACACTTGGACACTAAATTCAACATTCGCTTAATACAATAATATAGGAGATACTAATAATAATAATAATAATTATTATTATTATTATTATTATTATTATAATGATACAAATATAGATATATAGATAGTATAGATGAGTTTACTTTCTTTGTAATAATTGCGCTTTTAACTTTTTTATAAAAATAAGAATATTTTTAAGAGAAAATTACTGATAAATCCAATCTAAAAATTGTGTAAAGCATGAGCTCCACTAGATAATTATTTTTGGTGAGAATGACACGCTGTGTGAAATGTTGTGATGAGAGGTCCATTGTGTTGTTTTCAAGAACATTTTGTTCCCAATTTTACCTCTTAATTATAGCTGTGTAAAATTTCTATTTGTTTAAATTTTTATCTATGTAAATTTTCTATCGGTGTAATTTCTATCTATTGAAATTTTATTTGTTGAAAAATTTTCCCATCTGTTGAAATTCACACATTTTTCTCATCCGTTAAAATTCATCCGGCTTTGTTTTTCTTATATGTTTAATATTTTTTAAATCTAATTTTTATCTGTCCAAATCTTATTTGTCAAAATTTTTGTAGACAACCAAACAGACCATCCAAAAACACACCCCTAACAACTCTATTCAAAACCTTAGAACCCTCTCTCTCAAATAATAAAAACAAAATTGAGAACTTTATTTCAAAAAATCCAAACAAGCTAATCCAGGGTCTATTTGTTTGGCCAGAAAATGTAGGTGAAAAGATAGTCAAACATTAATTGAGAACTTTATTCAAAAAAAATCCAAACAAGAAACCTATATTCATTACATCCTCCATCATCCACATCCTTCTCCTCCATACACACCCCAACCACCCTAATCACCAACCACTCCACCACCTCCAAGAACTGCGCCGCCAAGCTATACGCAACAAAACATCCAGAATCAACGGAATTTGATGAACTCGACATAGCTTCCGGCGACCAAACTCAAATGGAAACTCATGTAGCATGCCAACAACATACAGCTCATTTTTGTAGAGATCTTAACGCCTCTAACTCAAACTCCAAATATGGTGGTGTTGGTGCCCATGGAGCGGATGCAGACTATGGTTAGGATTCGGACATGGACAAAAATCAGAGAAACAAGATCTAGATCTTTGTTGCCAATCTTCGTCGAGTGGGAGAGAGAACTGGCATCGGCGTCGCCATCGGAGTCAAGAGAGTCGAAGAGACTGGACAAGCGGTTGTTGCGATTAGCATCAGACTCTTCTTGGAAATTGCGGCCTTTGGTCTTCTTCGGAGAGTGGAAGCGAAGAATGGCCTTAGATCTATCGTCAATCTATTCAAATGGATAGAGAAGAGAGAGAACAGATAGTGGTTTTGGGAGAAATAAGATTTGAATAGATGGTATGTTGAATATGGAGAGAGAGATTTGGAGGCACGTCACTTCAAGAAATTACACTTTTGGCGACTAAATTTTTAGTCGCCAAAAGTCACATTTTTAGTCGCCAAAAGATTTTCCCGACTAAATAGTTTGGTCGCCAACTTGGTCGCGGAAAGACGGTCGGCGAAGGTATTGGCGACTAAAAAAAATTTAGTCGCCAAAAGTCCTAAAATTGGCTACTAAATTAGTAGTCGCCAAAAGTAAAAAGTATTGGCGACAAAAAAAAACTTTAGTTGCTGAAAGGCTAAATTGGCGACTAATTTTTTAGTCGCCAAAAGCTTACTATTAAATTTAACATCATATTTTTAGCAACTAAAATTTTTGTCGCCAAAACTTAATTTTTTTTTTTTTGGCTACTAAATCATTAGTCGCCTAAAGTCTTTTTTTTAAATGGCTACTAAATGTTTAGTCACCAAAAGGTTTGTTTCCATTTAATTCTTTTTTTAGCTACTAACTATTTAGTCACTAAAAATATTTAACTTCATTTTTGGCTACTAATTGTTTAGTAGCCAAAAATATCATTTTATATTTTTTTTTTATTTTAATTAATTTGTCCACAACCTGTATGTATCCTACGCAACCTGTAAGAGGTATACAAACAAAACAATACATACATATTATCACCCATTTCACAGCACGTATTTCACTTACAACCATCCAAAAAAGAGAATAACTTTTTTTTTTTTTTTGATTAGCAAAATGAAAATATATTGATGATAAAGCAATATACAATCAACAAAACAACAACAAATGGAGAGGGGGGGCACAAAGCTTCCTGCAATAAACTCAAGTTTGGCGAGGAGCCAATCAAACACCCGAACTCCAAAACTGAAAAACTGAACAAAAGACAGAAGAACGAAACAAACAGCGGCAAGGCGAAATTACAGCTGAAGGCCTGAGAATCAGCACAACAACAATCCTAACATCAATCCAAACATCAACACCCGCTAAAGGCCTGAGAATCAGCATTAGTAGCTGCGTACATAACATCAACAACAATCCAAACTCCATGCCAAAACCAATTTCCTTACAAGCATATACCAAACAGAGCAACTCTGCAATTCTGGAGCTTCCTGCACAACAATTTATGGGCCTAAGAATCTGTACTAGTAGCTGTGAGTTCCTTCTTAACCTCTTCAGTCTTAGGCTGTTAAAAAAAATTCACAAAATAGTGAGTTTCACATAAAATTACAGTTTTCACCCACTTTATACTATGGCATTCACTAAAATAATATTCCAAAAATTAATACCCACTTTCAAGTGAAAGTGACTAACTGAAATAAGAACTTTCTATTTGTAATATTTTTTGGTAAGTTGATGGATGTGTTGGTTTGTGTAGTAAATTGTGCTAATCATATTGGTGCCCCAAGAAAGCTTACATGTATTTGAGGAAAGGTAAGAATGACCAACCCATTTATCTAAATAGATCAACTGCCATTCTTAACACTCAAAAAATTCAGCCAACTTCGAGCACGTTTAATGATTGATATAAGAATCATCACTCCTCATTACAACTAGTGTCATCAAATAAAGTTGCAGAAAAACCAAAATATTTTAATCATTTTTTTTTTTTAATGAATTGCATTAGAAGTTAAAATTCATAGAATCAACCAAAACTCACCAATAATCAAGAAAAATCATCAAAAGATGTAATTGATGTCGAACAATCTAAGATCATCCATACAAATCATACAGCAGATTGTATATATATTACTAATTTGAATTCACAGAAACCTGAATAAAATTTCCATGGAACATCTAGGCATCCACAAAAGTATAGCCAAGTAGAGACGAAATGGATACTGGACACATGAAGTGGGAGAATCAACAAATAATTTTGAAAATATTTGCATCATTTCATAAGATGCGAATCAAAAGACACTACTACATATACAAATATTTTTAAAAACCACAGAAAATAAATTATCAAGCAACACCTTCCTTCGCCATTTCTTCAAGAACATTTTATTTATATATTTTTCTCCATCCCCAATACAGTAATTAATAGGAAAAATGCAAGAAAGTATTATGAACCAGCTTGACCAACATTTAACTTAGTGCTATTTAACAAAAAATAGTAGACTCACAAAAAAGATAGAAACCATCTGATGCTAAGAATTTAAAAGTAAACTGTAAGCAATTATTAGTAAGAGAACTAGATGGCTTTCATACCAACGTTGTTGCATCACTTGAACATTTCAAGAGAGAGTGTGGGGCAATATCCTTTTGTTCATCACGGTACCTAGCTGCATCCTGGAAAAAGGGAAAAGTCAAAAACAGGAAAACAGAACAGTAGAAAGTTAAAAAATTGTAATGTAGTTCATGTCCCCAAACAAAGGTTGCAGTTAAGAGTCAACATTTGGTTGCATGCTCAGCCAGATTGAATAAAGATTAAAGAGTGATACTAGGAATTAAGAGACAAAAATATTGACATGTTTCGAGAAACCAGCAATTTATGCAACTTCATTGCTGCAAGAAATGATAGTCCAGCAAGATGTATAATTTAAGAAAGAAATTAAGAGACTGAACCTCCAATTTGTGTGCATCACCTCCAAAGAGACTTAATCTCATTGTGTGCATCACTTGAACACATTAATTATCTAAAACTAAACCAAACACTGCAGTAAAAAATTTCTCTAAGTAGACCTTTCCAATCATAATTAGAGCATTAAAAATGAAAGTCCACTACTCAAATGCCACACAATCAAATTGTTAATAAAAGAATGATCTTTGTTGTACTTTGAAGAAAAATGGCATTAAGGAATCATAAGCATACGATACCTCAAACCTCTCATCAGCAATGGCCTCATTCATCAACCTGCGCATGCGTAAAATCGGCTCTTCTTCCTCAAATAATCTCAGTGAATCACGAAGTCTAGCGGCCTCGTGATTATTAAATTCCTAATAAAGTTTAATAGAGCAAAGATATCCAATATGCAGAATGCCCAAAATAAAGTTTATTAAATTGGCTCCTCTTCCTCAAATAAAGTTTAAATTCCTAACAAAGATATCCAATATGCAGAATGCCCAAAATTGACTTCTTTTCATATGATTAAACTAACCAACACATTCAAATAAGTACAAGAATCTCAGTGAGTTAGAGCATAAAATTGTCTTCAATCCACCTAGTTCCAACTAAATATGAATAAAATATATGGGGATTCATCAACGAATGAGAATTTAACCACAATATATCTCATCAATAAATCTAGTTGGAGTTTTCACATTATAACTTATGCTTTCTGATGAACCCCATCCTTATTAGAATGAATGAAACGGAAGTTGTAAAAAATGATCACTATTTGGCCACTTTTGTATTCAAGGAACCTTATAGAAATTTGTCTTCTTTTATGACTCCATGGGGCTTGGCTAATTATGCAGTGGTTTGATTTGCTATTAATGTCTATCTCTCTAATGATCTTCATTAATGTCTATCTCTCAATAAAATCACAATACTCTGTAACAGAGTTACAATGGTGTTCATATATAATAAGAGTACAATAATTTATTTAAAAAAATCAAAGAAGATCAACAGTCTTATTTAAGAGGACATAGATTCATGAGATATCAACAATTCAGCACAATCCCAAAAAGAACATCATCTAATTAATCCCATAATCATTCCCAGACTGATTTAATCATAACCCTCTCGCAAAATCAACAAATTAACTGAAAAAGAATAAACAAAATCTGAAATTTGAAAAAGATCGAGAGTAACAACCCATCAAATAAGATAAACCAACAATGTCTTTTTGTCAAACACTTTATAGGCAAACAAACCTATAATCCTAGAGCCCATCATGATCTAATATATAACGGGACAAGAGATAACAGTGTAAATACACCTACCTAACAAAATATAACCATGAAAATAGTAATAAATTAAAAATATAAATATATAGAACCCAAAAACCAAATTTTGAACTAATCAAGTGAACCCAAAAAATAATAATAGACCATAGATAATGAACCCAACAAAATACTAAAACCCAGATAAATTAAGCAAATGGCATTACTAATCTGTAAAAAAATAAATGAAAACCTGGAAGAGCGGGCATGGTGCAAGAAACGACGGGCTTGGGCGACTTCTCGACCTCGACAAGGCACGTACGGCAGTTTCCGGCAATGGAGAGGCGGCTGTGGTAGCAGAATCTGGGAATTTCGACGTCGGCGACCTCGCAGGCCTGTAGAACGGTCATCCCCTTTGGGATTTTTATAGCCATCCACGAACACCTCGATTGCGTCTTCCGGGGTTGGAGAAGTGGACCCTAGCTCCTCCCACTGGGGTTCGATTTTGGAGATCATCTAGCGGAGGCTGGGCTTCAGCAGCAACTTCTAGCTTCTCGAGCTCAGCTGTGGAGACGACGGTTCGAACGATGGCATATCTAGGGTTTGGAGATTTGAAACTCAGGGCTCTGGAAGCTAGCAACCCCAACCCCATCTCTCTCACTCACTCTCTCTCTCTAATAGTGGAAAATGTTTCCTTTGTCTGTTGTGTTGGCAGATCGAAACCAAATATATATATATATATATTACACCATTAGCGACTAAATTTTTTAGTCACCAATTACTTTTATAAATCCCTCAAATTTAAAATAAAAATGTCTTCCTCCAATTTTTTTTTATTTTTTGGCGACTAAACTGATTTTTGGTCGCTGAAAATATGTTTTGGCGACTAAACTTTTGGTCGCCAAAGATATATATATATATATTTTTTTTTTAATTTTACATTTGGCGACTAAATATTTTAGTAGCCAATACCTAATAAATAGCGACTAAACTAATTTTTGGTCACTGAAAATATGTTTTGGCGACTAAACTTTTGGTCGCCAAAAGATAAAAAATAAATTTTTAATTTTATATTTGGCGACTAAATATTTTAGTAGCCAAAACTCAATATACGGCGACAAAAAAAAATTGTCGCCAATTCTAGTATTTTCAGTGACTAAATTATTTTTTAGTCGCCAATAATTAATATATCCCGACCAAAAAAATTTAGTAGCTAATTTTTATACTTTTGGCGACCAAAAAAAAGGTTTAGTCGCCAATTCCAAAACTTTTGGCAACTAAATTTGTTTTAGTCGCCAATTTTAGTCGCCAAAGGTGTATTTTGTTGTAGTGCGTGTATTAATGGAAAATGGGTAGTTTGGTCTTTTGGTAAAAATGTCTTTATGAATAGAATAAACTAAGGGAAATTATATTCGTACACACTACTTCTTCTCTTTTCACATCTTTATTTAATACTCACACTAAATAAATTTAAATTATCAACTTTCACTCAATACACATCCTACCATACCAAAAATATCCTTACCAGTTTCATTCTTCAAACCCTAACCCTAACAAGCCACCACTGCTGTTGCCGCCACTGCAGGCACCTCTTCCCCTTCCTTTCACTTCCAGTCGTTACCTCCACCCCTCCCTCCACCCGTCGGCGCCACTTCCCGCAACCTCCATTGCTGAAATCGATCTCTGAAATAAGATGTTCAGTTTCTCTTTACTAGAGGGAACATAGTAGGTTTACATGTTTGTAATTTCAGCAATGTAATTACATATGGCCGTCAGTGATATATTTTTCTCCATTATAAAGTTTTATTTAGAATTTGTATTTATAGTGATCCAAATTGTTGAGTGAAAGTTACAGAAAACCATTGTTTGGCCAATTATATTGTAAGATGACGATTATATATATATATATTAAGGAATTTTTTTTTTTTTTTGAAAACATGGGAAACAATTATATTAATAAACAAAAACATACATAGGCCATTCTAATCAAACAACAAAATGAAGAAGAAAAAAAAATGTCAAAAAATTAGTTATGATGTTGAAAAAATTAACAATGTTCTTTATATTAATTGAGAATTCATTCCCCAAACTTGTTCTCTGTTTTTGATGTAGAGAGTTAGAGTTAGGGTTTTGGGAAAGGGATATTTTGGTAATTTAATTTTAAGACAAAAATGTAATAAAAAAATCATTAAGTATGTGAAAAGAGAGGAAGTAATGTATGAAAATAGAATTACCCATAAACTAATGCATGGACAGTTAAATCGAAATTTTTCAATATTTTTGGACTAAGCGCCCTATTTTTAAAAAGAAAACAATATTATATTTAAAAAAAACTTAGGGTTGCTTATAATTTTTTTTATAATAAATTTAAAAAAAAAAAATTCTTATTCATTGGCAATACCGACCGTAATGAAACTTTAAGGTTGTTTGAAAAATTTTCTAGTTGGTTAAAAATATAATTAATTTCACATTTTTAATATAAGGTAAAATTCAATTTATTCCCTTATGGTTTAGGGTTGGAATAATTTGCCCCCTTATAGTTTAAATATAGGCAAAGACCACTACTATACAAGAATGGCAACGGGCCGGGGTGGGGCCGGGGATGCCACTCCCCGTCCCCGATCCCCGAAAGTAAAAACATCTCCATTCCCGCCACCGATCCCCGGCGGGAAAGCCATTACCTCCCCCACCCCCGTCCCCTAACAGGGATCGGATTTTCCTAACCCCGAAAAATCTCCGACTTATCTGTTCACAACACACACACACACACTAACTATTCAGATCAACAACAATCATCAACAACATTGTTCATCAACAACAACAGATAACAGATCGGTGGCAACAACTTAGAGATATATATATGTACAACTTTAAAAAAAAAATTAAAACATCAACAACAGATATATATATATATATATAAAGAGAGAAAGAAAGAGAGGGGGGGCTTCACGGTCACGGTCCTGGTCCTATTCAGATCGGTGGCAACGGAGGCTTCACGGACAGGCCACGATTCATGATCTGTTCAGATCGGTGGTGGTAGATCTGGATGATTGCTGAGTGAGTGAGTGAGGGAGAGAGATGAGAGAAACGGTGAGACTCAGAGAGAGAGATCTGAGTTAGTGAGTGAGGGATCGAAAGAGATGAGAGAAGTTAGTGAGGAGGAGAGAGAGAGAGAGAGAAAGAAAGAGAAAGAGAGAGAGATGAGAGACCGAGAAGATAGAGAGAGAGATCTGAGTCTGAATGAGAGATGAGAGAAGTCAGTGCTATGTCCAGAGCACTCCACTGCACTCTTAAACATTAGATATAATATAATATATTATTAGATATTATTAGATATAATATAATATAGTAGATATAATATAGTAGATATGTCCAGTGCACTCCTAAACATATATATATACAGGGGATTATTCAGGGATTTTTGGTGGGCCAAGGCCAGGGCGGGGTCGGGGCCAAGCAACCTATCACCGTCCCTGGCCCAAAAATTAATGGGGATTTAATTTTTAATACCATCCCCGATCCTATGGGGATTATTTTCGGGGAAAACCCATTCTAATCGGGATCGGCGGGTCGGGTCCCCGTCGGGCCGGGTTCAAATTGCCATCCCTACTACTATACTTTTAAACCAAGGCCATGTTTACTTAGGCGGATTGGATTAGGTTGGATTAGCATTCCCATGACTAATAGTCCTAAGACTATGAGTTCCTTTGAATTGTGTATCATATCCTATGTTTGGATTGTGTTAGGATTATAAGGAGGGACTAATAGTCCAAACTTTGGTTTAGTCTTCTAATTTATATCACACCCCCCTCTGTGAGATTGAATAGTCCATTATATGTGGGATACCATATCCGAATGGATTATTAGTCCGTACTTCAATTGTTTAACTAAACATCATATTAATAATTTTATTGGACTATTAGTCCAATTCTAAACTCATGACCACCCAAATAAACATGGCCTAAGTGCAATACTAACACTGTTATGGTTTTTACTTTTAAACTAAGTGCAATACAAACACTGTTACGGTTAAGAATAAAAAGACATTTGTACCCTTCTTTGACTTCTTTCACATCTATTTTAACCCTTTTTGTTTTCTTTCACATATTGTTCTTTAAAAAAAATAATATATATATATAATAAAATAAAATAAAAAGAAGTAGATTTATAATTTTTAAACATTCTTTTTGGGTTGAATATTTTTAAACATAATTAAGAATAGGACTTTTCTTACCTACCAAAATAATTAATTTTTAATAATTTTTGAAACTAAGTTATAAGATTTGTTATCTTTTAACCTAATTAAAAATCCTATTTAGGCCCCGTTTGGCAAGTGATTTTTTTAGCTAAAAAGTCATTAAAAAAATCAAAAAGCCAACAACTCATACCAAAAAATTAAAAATTTCCTTTTCTCTTTACTTTTTGCACATCTTTTCGTAAAAAGTCAAAAAGTCATTCCAAGCATACTAATTTTTTTTACATCATATTTTAGTCAAAAAGCCAAAAAGTTACTAAAAAAATTGTTCCCAAACGAGGCCTTAGTGAAGTACCAATAAATCTCAAAATATGATCTTGTAAAATATTTAGTTCTCTCTTTTTTCTTATGACCTCAAAAGTCCCATTAAAGTAGAAATTACATAAAAGGGTATTCACTTACATGTTTGGGTTTAATTTTTTAAGAATAAAAGTGGATTTTTCAAAATGTAAAATTACATATTTGGGCAATTTGCAATATAGAAGTTTTGGATTTTTCCTCATTTTAGAACAAATCCCATATTACGAACAAAAACCTAGCACTCTAATGTAGTACTCCAATAACGTAATACTTCAATTTAACACACTAAAAAACTCCTTAATATACTTTTTCCAAACATAACAACGTAATACTAAAAAAAACTCTTTGGTGTACTTTTTCCAAACGTAGTGCTCCAATGTAACACCAAAAAAAAATCCTTAGTATATTTTTTCCAAACGTAACACTCACAATTTGAAATTATACATTTGCCCAAAATTTACTAAGGAATATTTGTACTCCTTTTGGAATGGGTTAAAGAATCGCACATTCTTTTTTTTTTTTTTTTTTTTAGTGTTACATTAGAGTATTACGTTTAGGAAAAGTACACTAAGAATTTTTTTTTTTTTTTTTTTGGTATTACATTGGAGCGTTATGTTTAGGAAAAGTACACTAAAGAGTTTTTTTTGTGTGTTACATTAAAGTGTTACAGTGAGAAAATTTTTTAGAGTGTTATATTGAAATGTTACGTTTGGAAAAAGTACACCAATGAGTTTTTTTTTTTTTTTTTTTTGTGTTATATTAGAGTGTTACACTAAGGAGTTTTTGTATACTAAGAAGTTTTTTTGTATGTTACATTAGAGTGTTATACTAAGGAGTATTTTTTGGAATATTATATTAGAGTGTTACATGTAGAAAAAATACACTAAGAAGTTTTTTTGTGTGTTACATTAGAGTGTTACAATAAAGAATTTTTGTGTATTACATTAGAGTGTTACACTAAGGAGTTTTTTTTATGTGATACATTAGGATATTACACTAAGAATTTTTTTTTTTTTTTTTTTAGTGTTACATTAAAATGTTATGTTTGAGTATTATATTGGAGTATTACAGTTTGAAATTATACATTTGGCCAAAACTTATTAAGTAGTTTTTGTACTTCTTTAGAAATGTTTGAAGAATCCTATATTCTTTTGGAATATTTGAAGAATCTCATATTTTAAGGCATTTTTGTTTTGAAATGTTTTACAAATAAAAAAAATTATATAAAAATTCATACCAAATTTGATTCTCATATATTATGTACCTTACCTTTCTAACACAAAAAAAATAATAATAATAAAATAAAATAAAAATAAGAGTATAACTGTAAATCTAATTTTTAAATAATATACTAAATCTACCTTTCCAAAATCAATGGAACTAATTAGTCTATAAAAAAAATTTTAAGACTAAATGAATCACCATTTCTCAAGATGAGATTTATAAATAAATTTTCCTTTCATCAAATTTCAAATTTAATGACATAATAAATGTACATATGCATGTCTATATACATTTATATATAACAATATATATACACAAGTACACATATACGCACTGTGCAAGATCACTGCTTGTTCTGTCGCTGGCGCTTTTTTCACATGCTTCACTCTGCCGAAGACCACGACTTTGATGAATTTCTATGGTTCTTACGACTTGTAATTAATTTCTCAAACTCAACCACTAAATAAATATATTTATATTATATATATACATATAAAAGCTTTAATGCTTGATATAGAATATATAGTTTATACGGAATTGGTATCGTGGAAAATCTTTAATGCTTGATAGAGAGTGTTTATTTTGTGTAGAATTAGTGTTTAGTCAATAGTTACAGGTGGATCTCATTGTCCGAGTTGAAAAGTTCTTTTCAAAGAGTGTACAAGTTGAATTTCTTGTTTTGTGTAGTTTGGGTTTTGAAAGTTGAAGAGACAAAATTAATCATTTCAGTAAGTAATAAGAAATTTTGACAGTCATGTTACATCACTGTTTTATTTCCATAAGTTCTTCAATCTCAGTTTTTTTTTATAGATGGTTAAGTTAGAGATTTTTTTTTAAAGTCACAGTATTAAGATTTTATAGTTTAAAGGACATCCAATGTGTTAATAATGTCTAAGGTCCCTCAAATTGATCTAGAGAAAATTCGATTTAGAGAATTTCTTTGGACTTCACAGAGAAATTCTCTCAAAACCAGAGAAATTCCTAAAGAAACCTTTCCAGAGAAATTCTCTTGAACCTAGAGAAATTCCATTTTCTATGAGTTCCAATGGCAGGTCTCTACTTATCTCTCAGATGCACTCCATTTTCTTCATCATCTTTATCACTAAGCTTCACTCCGTGGCTCATTTCCGTTCTCACAGTTATTCTCCTTAAGACAAATCAAAGACCTAAGGTAGACGGAGCGGCAATGTAGAGGAAAAAGGAGAAGGACAGCCGACAAGGGTGGGACGCTGGAGATGGAGGGGCAATGACGGTGGTGCGATGGGGCAACAACAGCAAAAGAGAGAGAGAGAGAGAGAGAGAGAGAGAGAGAAATGAGGGTGGTACGACGGGGTGATGAGGAGTGGCAAGCTGCAACGGTGGTAGCAGTGTAGCAGCAAGGCAAGACGGGGTACAAGTGGCGGCCGAGCAGCGACGCTCCGGTGACAATAGTAGGGGTGTTGACGGCGATCAACAAGGAGTGGTCAGTAGGGGTAGTACGTGTGGCAAAGTGAGTGAGAGTGAGAGTAAGAGTGGAGGCAAGATCGTGACGTCGGCGGCAGTGTAACTGTAACGCCCCTATTGATTTAAAATTGGAAGTTTGTTTGAATGAGTTGAGATCACTAATCTATATTGAAATGGAAATTTTAAAAGAGCATGAAATGGGAATTTTCTTTACGAAGGCATGGCATAGCATGAACATTTGCATTTTTATTGAGAATATGCATAACTGTATATACTTTGTAAGAATTCTCTACTGGGCTTTATGCTCACCCCTATGGGATTTGGTGCAGGTAAAGATGTTGTGATCCTGCCGAGCTAAGGGTGTGGATATGTTTTGGTAAAGAGTAGTCTTGCTTTTATTTTGTTGTGATATTTTTTTATAAGCCAAGGGCTAATATGTTTGGGTCCAAGAGACCATTTTGTGTAACCGGGCTATTGCTTTGGAAAATGTAAGCCCTTAAAGGCTTTTTTTTTTTTTTTTTTTTTTGAGATTAGATGTCTCACATGCTATAGATTCAAGTGATTCCTTTATCATTGAATGTATATTCGCATGTGAACTTTTGTATAAACTCACTCATTATCTATGTAAAGATGGATGGTTCATTGTCATGGTCTAGTGGATGTTAACAAATATGGGCTATTCATGTTGGATTATTTTCGGGGCGTTACAACTTGGTATCAGAGCTACTAGGTTTAAATACTTGGGGCTCGCGTGAAGTGGTTGCTATACCACAATGGGTTCATTTCACATGATTAGGAAGCATTTTGTTTATGTGTGATTATGTGGTAGCATACTTATGTGACTATGTGGGTATGGGATTGGACTTTTGAGATGTTATTTGTGCCTCTTAGATTCCTTGAGGTCTTATTAGAAGAGTACTTGATCAATACTTCTTCTGCTAAGAATTCTTGGTTTCTCATGGAACAAATCTCATCACTCAAGGATAATTCGTATGTACTTTATGTGACTAAGTGCTTATGTGGAGTGAATTAAATTGTTTGTGTAGTAGGATATTTGTAGTTGCTTTGGCCTAACATGTGAAGCGAGTGGCGAGCACATTTGGAATTATGTGCTAAATTATTTATCTTGTTTCTCAATTAGGATGTCTGAAAGAGTTCAAACTCGTGGTGGTAGAGGTGGAAGGCATGGTAGGGGACGCTGTGGTGCACATGAGGTACCGGTCCACAAGGTTCTGGTACAAGAAGAGGGTCTAGGCCAAGCTGACATGGCTGAACAAGTGGGGCAAGCGGAGGTGTCGGGGCAAGCCGGCCAAGCCGCAATGGGGGCTCTAGCCTGGGAGATGGCTGGGGCATTGAGGGAGTCTATGAACATTTTGAGAGCAGAGACCCAAGCAAGGGAGAATGTTGTAGAGACTAGAGCTAGCTTCCTCACGAGAGAGTTTTTAAGGGCCAAGTTGGATGAATTCCATGGCGACCCCGATCCAAAGAAGGCAGATGAATGGCTAGAACAAGCTGTAAAGACTTTTGAGATGCTCCATATAGAGGATAGCGAGTTGAGGGTGACCCTTGCCAGTTACTACCTGAAGGGTGATGCGGGCCAATGGTGAAAGTATGCCAAAGGACGGATAGCACTGACATAGGAGGCTTTTGTAGTGGCTTTCCAAGACAAGTACCTTTCTTCCACGGCTAGGGAGAGGTTGAGGCAAGAGTTCAAGGACCTTAAGCAACTAAACATGTCCGTGGCCGAATTTGAAGCGGCCTTTTCTAGTTTGTCCCGGTTTGCATCGGAATTGGTAGCGACGGAGGAGCGCCGTTGCTTTGAGTTCAAGCAGAGGTTGAGGACAAAGATTCTGTTCAACGTTGCCAGGAACATGATCCGAGAGTATGATCGCCTTGTGGAGGCGACTGCATATGTGGAGATTATTGTGAAGGCCGAGGATGAGAGACTTCGGAATTCGAGGTCTAAGGGCCAAGGGTCACAGGGGGACTTCAGGCCCAACAAGAAGAGTAAGAGCACTTTTTCATCCCAGTCTCAGCCACAACAGTCTAGATCTACCTACCCCTTGCCTAGTGCGAACCCGGGGAAGAGTGCACCGGGTGGGCTTTCTTGCTTCAAATGTGGCTAACCGGGTTACAAGGCCTTTGCTTGTCCACAAAAGGGAGAAGGACAGCAGATGTTGCCATCACCACCGCCTAACCGATCTCAGAGTAGGGGTCAGGGGCCTGCTTGCTTTCAGTGCGGGCAGTCAAGGCATATGAAGAAAGCTTGCCCTTAGTTGGAAGGCGCGCCTGACGTTTCAGGGTCTAGGCAGACACAGAGCCACCAGCAGGCTCACTCAGCTTAGGCTTCATGAGTTCATCAGAGAGCCGCTGTAGCTCAGCCAGTACAGCAGGCCTATGCTCCAAGGGATGAGCTGTAATAACCCCGACCCGTAATTGGCTACTAATCAGTGATTAAAGATGCTAATTGAGTGGATCAAATGAGTTATGGGATTATTATGTAAATTGCATGAGGTTTGGCTTTCTATCTGTCACTTGTAGAAATATCTGTTTAGAATTCCGCTTTGATATAAAAATTGAAAGCCTTATCGGCATCCGAAACCGAAATTGACTACACCGATATGTTATTTGGAATTTTTAGAACCTTATGGCAAGTTTTATTAAAAATTGATTCGGAACGATTCATTAAGTTGCATTTGGCAATGCCTTATGTTTTAATTAGTGTATTTTAGTATCATAGCTTTATATGTGAGACATAAGCTCATTTGAGCTCATTGGTTTCATCTCCCTTGAGTGCCAAAATCTGAGAATTCATCTTAGAGAGAGAGATAGTGCAATTCTAGAGAGAGAAATGTAGAGATTAAGGAGAAATTGAAGGCTTTGACTTGAACTCATCAAGATTGTGCTAGAACATGAGAATTTGAAGACTCTAGGTAAGCTTTTAGCTGTTAATTCAAAGAGTTATGTGTTGTAGAGATGAATTCATGGAGTTGTTAAGATCATTGCATGTAATTTGCATATGTTTGTCAAGAAGATGGAGGATTTGATTATAATTTCACATGCATGTATATATATATAGAGGTTTGTCATTTGAGTTTGATTTTGGGCATCTATGTTGTTATCATGAGTTATTTGGCACATGCATGTATAATTCATCATGTTTCAAAGCTTAAATTCATGTTTTGAAAAAGATTTCCCTCATGCATGGAGCCTTTGAGCTCGATTTTGTTAAAACCGTGGTGTTGGAGAAAAAGAGTTTTTGAAACATACATACATGGAAGTTTGAACTCAATTTTTGGCTAAATCCATGAGTTTGGAGCTAACGGTTTGTAAATGATCATATATTTGTGATTTAGAAAAATTTTCCAAGTGTTTTGAACAAGCCATGCACGATTTTGCCATTGAAATTGCATTTGGAAGCTCAAGAACCCTGTTCTGGAAAACCCAGAATTTTGCAGTCCGCTCGAGCGAGGAAACCTGCGCTCGAGCGGAGATTTCGAGCTCTCTGTATTTTTTTTTCAGACATGAGCTCTCCGTTCGAGCGACCACTTTGATGCTCGAGCGAACCCTTTGCATGTTGTTGCTCCGCTCGAGCGTGGGAATTGTAGCTCGAGCATAGATTGTGACCAACCAGTACTTTTTCCAAGTTTGCAGGCCGCTCGAGCGAAGGAAGTCACACTCGAGCGACCCCTCTCATTTTGCATGTCCGCTCGAGCGAGGAAGTCTACACTCGAGCGGGGACCTTATTTTCAGAAAATTTACTAAATGTTCCAATTCATGTTTTGACATCCTCATTGCATTTTAGGCATTCCTAAGCCTTAATTAAGTGTAATAAGCCCGCAGGGGGCCTCGCTACAGTTCTGACTCGATTTGTGTCACGGTTCTCAATCTGAACCAAAGAGTCTTAATCCGGCAAATCGTTTTGAGAAAAACAGATTTTTGTAAAGAAGTGTCAAACATGGACTGCTTTGCCAGATACAGAGTCGCCACCTAAATATTTTTTAATGGGGAAATTTAGGAAACCCTGACTTGGTGCCAAAGGCCACGTGTCCGTCATCACCAAAGTTGCCTCGGCTCAGGAACTTGGGTATGATTAGGGAAGGTCAGCTATGAGCACCCCCTCTCGCCCGATCCGAAGATCGGCCTCTACTAACCGTGATATCCAATTTTTGAAAACATTATGTGTTCTTGTTCCGGTTATTAGCCTAGAATTACTATGTTATGCGCACAGCAAATAAGTAGAGACCAAATCGTCCAAATTGGAACAAAAAATTTCATGTTTGTTTCGAAAATGGTTTGCTACTCGTAAGTAGGCTAAAATGCAGGTTTTGCCACCCTCGAGTGGGCTTTAGAAAAGATGGTTTTACCACTGTCTAGTGGGCTTAAAACTCATAGTTTTGATGCATTATCCCAATTTAGGTAATTCAACCTCCATCCATAGGCATTCAAGCAGTTATATCACATAAGCAGCTAGCCTCATGGCAATCATGCTGTCATGGCAACACTTACACGCATGCAAGGATGCTAAAGCAAAAGAACTTACCTAGTACTCCAAGCCAAAAGAAAGGTAAACTAGTTAGCAAACATGCATGACCCTAGTTCATGTTAAGTGGCTAATGCATCGCATACAAAATGTCGCTAGAATAGGCTTGGCTAATTTAGGAATGACATGTGAAAATGCACAGATAGCATGTATTCAAGTTAGATTTGAAATGTCTATGCGATTAGTATGATGCGCCGAGCCCGGTGCATGTAATACTGATAAATGATGCACACATGCATAGCATGAGGATGCTAAAGAAAATATGACCTAATACTAACCATCAAAGCAGGTAAGTAAAAGGAAAGAAAGAAGTGGGGGTTGGAAGACGTGCACACACGCACCCACACTTATTACAAATTCACCCTCGCTCGAAGGGACCAAAAGAATAATACAATTTAACTAACTAACTAGCTAATTAAATATTATAGACAATTAAATTAATTAAGCAAATTAATTAATCTAAGAAAACAATAAACAGCAGCCTCGAGGAGAGGGCTCAATGCATGCGCGCTTGGTTTCGCCCGGAAATCCACTGCCATGCTCAAGATGCCTCTATTTTCCTTGCTCTGCTCCCTTGATGACTGCCAAAGTCTCAGGGTTTGCTCTCTGGATACTAGGGAACACCACCGGCTGAAGGAGAACACCACCGGCCATATAGAATGGTCACCGGCCACAAATTTGGTCTATCGGCCAACAATGATGGCCAGTCGGCACTGAAGATAGCCGGCTGGCCAAATCTTCCTGCAGAATCTGTGTTTGACAGCAGCAGAGGCCAAGACTTGGCATGGCAATACATTTCAAGTAATGTATGCACCAATCACATCCCTTATCATGTTTATGACTCAAAGGGACATGGACCTCGATTATCGGACCACCAATCACGCATTTCCATACATGATGGCCAAAAGAATCAAGTGTGTATTTTAATATGGAATGCAATGCACATAATCAAACAATGGGGCTTAACCTCTATCACAAGCAATTCAAGAGACCAAGCATGCATGCCAACGCAATGCAATCTAAGCATGCGAACTAGTATGCAACATGGACAATGCAAGCAAGCAAATCATGTTAGGCACACAACCTAAGTAAAGAAACATGAAAGGCATGAAGCGATGCAACCTACAAGTAGGCAAGATGCAATGTGGGTGTTCAAGTATGCAAGCCAACATGTGACTTCATTCAATCATGCAAGTTCAACCATGCAACAACTCACCGATATGCTACAACATACAAGGAGTGCATGCAACAACATGCAAATGAGGGACTTACACTAATTGGACAGCTCTATACTAAGCCCAAAACAGTGGCCAACGCTATAGAAATGAGGGCCCACACACACACACACATGCACATGTTAATGGGCCAACACTTAAGCTTATAAAGACAACTTGTAAGCACACTTAAAAGAGGCTAAATATGGACTAATGACATGCAATGAAAAGCTCTGAAATCATGCTAGAAATGGTGCCATACCAATTAAACAAAGGCAAGCCAAGCACGCAACATGGTCCAAAGTCAAAGGCTAACAAGCCAAAATGCAAAGGGGCTATGCAATGCATGTTATAGTCAACCAAAACAACTAAGGGCAGACCTTGAGCATGGCAAAACAAACATAAAGGCTTCACAAAGCTAGACCTAAACATGCTTGAATGAGGACTCGAAGCATAAGACATGTTAAGGCTAAGACAAGGCATTACAAGGCATGTATGCTAAGAAAGCATGGTGTACCAAAACCAACTAAAAACAGAGGCATATTATGACATAATAAGCACGAAAAATAGCCAAGGCATGGCCAACATGAACCTAAACATGGTGCTCCTTCAAGAGGCAAAAATGGTCCTTTTCAAGGACAACAAGGAGAGGGGGTGGCCCTCTCCTTCCTAGGACCTCAAGGCACCATCCTCACCTCTGAAATCCCTCAAGATTTCAGTGGTGAGGAGGCCCAAATGCAATGGTCCTGGAGTCCACTCAAAATGGCACAAAATGGGGCCTTTCAAGGCTTAAGAGGGGGCTAACAACCCCAAATTCCAAAGAACCCTTAACCAACTATTTAGAGGGCTAAAAAATAGAACTTTTTTATGTTATACACTAAGCCCAAAAACAGTTGTAAGGTAGGAAAAAATACAATGCAAAAATGGGGAATAAAGGGACAAGTTTCTTACCCTTGAAGACCCTCTTCACCAATGGAGCTCCAACAGCTTCTTTAGGTTGAAATCAGTCTAAAACCTCCAAAAATAACCCTCAAGAGCCTCAGCTCCAAGGGATGGTGTAATGGTGGGTGTTTGTGAGCAATACTAAGCCTAAACACACACAAGACAAAGAGAGGGGGAGAAATAGAGATAGGATAAACACAATATTCTAACCCTAGAACTCAAACCCTAAAAAAAAACTATCTAAAATGTCTAACCCCTCAAAAAGGGAGAGAAAGCACCTCTTTATAGAGCTTTTAGTCTTGTAAGCTTACAAGACAAGCTTCTAAAGAGAGAGATCCCTCCATACACGTGTATGGAAGGGAGCCAAGTGCATGCCAGCTGCACCAAAATATCTGCAAAAGCAGATGGACAGTAGTCGGCCGGCCAAAGATGCAATTGACCAAAAAAAGATAGCCGGCCTGCTATCTATAGTGCCGGTCGGCCAAACATTTGGCCGGTGGCAACAAAACACAGTCGGTGGCCTCAAGCCATGGCCGGTGGAGTGTGGGGATGGCCCACAAGCCATTCCCTGTCCCTCCAAGGCAAAGCACAAGTGTTTGGTGCAAAACCAGATACAAAACAGTTGAGTCGAGAGATCCTGAAGCAAGGCGCGTAGCCGAGACCTCCGGGAACTCAAGACGAACACAAACGTGGATAATCACCGAGTGTTCAAGCTGTGACGTCCAAGTCTTGAGAACGGTCAAAAATGGGGTGTCTACATTAAGCCATAGTAATGAGGTTATAGATTAGAAACACACTAAAGAAAGAATGTACTAAGTTATGAGATTCAAGAGTGTGTTTTGAGCAATGTGTTAAGGAAGAACAAGAATCAATATGATGTAAGCTAAGCCGTGTTGGCCCCATGAATGTATAATGATAAGACATGCTTGTGTTATGTATTTTGTGATTGTAGGTCAAGACTCGAGGATTAAGTGACCGCTTACTGGAACCACTATGAGTAACGTTATTGTAAAGATACGTTCATATGAATTATGTTCCAAATGAAATATGATAAGTTTTGATTTCTGAAATGATATCTGTTTTCGTGAACAAATATTCCAAGTTTGAAATCTATTATGGCATCTATAGATAGTCCCAAGTCATGGGGGGACGGCATGAAAATGCGGGTCCATGACATACAAATTTACGAGATCTCGTTAGTCACTTCATTTGTGGTGATATGTGTTTAATCGGTATCCGGAACCGATTACTCTAGTCAGAAGACGTTCTGTGATGTGTTCTATGGGATGTACCACTATTATGTTCTGATATGAGAATAATTATGCTCTGATCTGTTTTCCGCTTATGATATGTTCGGATTTCGTTCACTAACCCCTTTACCTTAATGTTATTCACTGGGCTTTAGCTCACTGTTTGTATATATATGTATATAGGTGAACATTCTGGAGTTCAAGCCTGAAGGCTTTTGCCTGGTGTTGTGTTTCTGTTGTCAGCCAACCACTGCGCCTCACATGAAGTTTCCCGAAGTGTCCTATGTTCAGTCCTTTGGGTTCTGTATATGTATAAGACTTGATTTGATGTTGTTGGCTGTACTTAAAATACTGTAATGTGTGTGGGTATAACGTATGGTTGACTACCGGATATGTATATAAAGTTTTAATTATTCTATTTCATATAAGTCAGCACAGCTCATTGGACAATTATATTTATGTATTTGCTTCCGCTAGCCCCTTAATTTTTTAATCTATTTAGAGGCCATCGGTAATCCAAGGATTACTGGCCGGTTACGATGCTAAACCTATAGCGGCGGGTTTGGGTCGTGATAGAGTGGTATCAGAGCACGAGTTATACCGCACACACGTGTCCATATGAGCTATAAGATGTCCTAGAAATGAAATAGGGACATTGCAATATCATGTGTACATATGTGAGCTATTATGAACACGTCCTTATTGGAAATGTAATGTTAATTTCGATACCGAATGTGGAATCTATGTGAACATGAGCGTACGGAAGTAAAGGATCATGTGACCGTATCTGAATTGAAATGAAAGTATAAACGCGTCTGATATGAAATGAAATGTGAGAATAGTGAGAACTTTCCTTGTATTAATAAGTAACCTGTTTGTGTGTAGCCGATGGAAAAGACAAGGAATGTAGACGAATCTGAATCTTCTGACGCTAGAATTAGCCGAATAAAAAGAATGGTTGAAGCCTTAACCGAAAATCTGAAACAACAACAACAAGGGCAAATACATGTACCTGAACCAGCTAATTATGATATGGTAACAATGACATAGAAATGTTGTGAAATGTCTAATGTTATAAGGGAATCAAGAGTTTGACTAAAGCATTGGTGAGAATAGGCATGTTGATTTGTGGAAACATAGTATTATGCAAAATTAGAGTCTTCAATGAAGGTCATGGAAACTATATGCACTATATGTTAAACCGGACTATGAGAATACTTGGAAAATTGAGAAATTTGATGACCAACGAGATGTGTGGAACTATGGTGATTGAGGACGAGATAAGTCATTTGATATGTAAGATAGTACATTTTAGTGGGAACCTATTATGTGGAATAGTAAACCGTAGAGTCTCATGCCTTTGTAGAATGACCTTGAAAGTCTGATTGGAATCACGTTTGGCCAGCATGCTTCAAGTCAGAAATTCTTAGTAAATTCCTTGGGAATGAATAGGTCACCCTACCAGCGTCCTTATATGTCTATGTGTGTATGTCTACTTGTATATGATATGTGCCTTGTAATATGATTTAAGTCAATGAATCAACCCAAGTATTGTCAACCATTTTCTTGTGCTTAACCCTTCCCTTCTATCAATAGGAGGAGGTGGTGAAAAAATATGAATGAAGTGGAAATTGAGTCTTTATCAGAATGATGAGGTTAAGTAGAAGAAGTACTAGAGAACGTAGTGAAAGCTGGGAATCCTACCGCACATAGCAAGATCAAAAGGGAGAATTAAGTGTGGAAGTGAAAAGTGGACCAAGGGAGAAAACTAAGAATTTTGTGGCAGGAAAGACGAGCAATTCCAGGTAAAGTTGTAAGAAAAGTAAGTTATCCTAGTAGATTATATGTCACTAGATCTATCGGGGACTGTGTCATCGAATTACTGGAAATGTGAGAAGTTGGGGCATTAAATAAAAGACTATCCCAAACCTAAGAGAAAGCTTAAATAATTTAATTGGTTAAGGATAGTACTTATGTACAAGTAGGACTGCTTGAAGTTAACAGTTTATGTGCGGGTGTTTGTTTTTAAATAAAATTGTGTTATAATGTTTTGATAAAGTTTTGCTTTGCTTTGTTTTGGAAGAGTATTTAATCTAGCATGAATGATTATCCATTAGTTTTTGTATCAAGTGTTAGCTTGTTTTGATGACATTCTTGAAAGGTCCTTTTGTGCTAGGGGACGTTAAGCTTATGTAGCACCTTTGTTGAGATATCTCTTTGCCATCGACGGTCATGTATGGATGGTACCACCGACGGTCTTGTACGGGTAGGTTATGTTCTGCCACCGATGGTCTTGTACGGGTGGGTTGTCTAACCGATTCCGGGTCGGCCACCGACGGTCATGAACAGGTGTGCTTCAATTCCGGGGCGGTTATTCCTCTGTTTTGTCAAGAATGTCATCCTTTGTGTTATGTACATGTTAGTAAACAGCCCTAGAGGCTTTGAAAGATTTTGATTGATGAACTCAATTCATCCTATGTTTTGTTACCAGTTATGTTATGTGTTATTTGATTAAGACGGAACCCATGTGTTATGTGAAGTACCAATAAATCTCAAAATATGATCTTGTGAAATATTTAGTTCTCTCTTTTTTCTTATGAACTCAAAAATCCCATGAAAGTAGAAATTACATAAAAGGGTATTCACTTACATGTTTGGGTTTAATTTTTTAGGAATAAAAGTAGATTTTTCAAAATGTAAAATTACATATTTGGGCAATTTGCAATATAGAAGTTTTGGATTTTCCCTCATTTTAGAACAAATCCCATATTACAAACAAAAACCTAACATTCTAATGTAGTACTCCAATAACGTAATACTTCAATTTAACACGCTAAAAAACTCCTTAATGTACTTTTTCCAAACATAACAACGTAACACTAAAAAAAAACTCTTTGGTGTACTTTTTCCAAACATAATGCTCCAATGTAACACCAAAAAAAAAATCCTTAGTGTATTTTTTCCAAAAGTAAAACTCACAATTTGAAATTATACATTTGTCAAAAACTTACTAAGGAATATTTGTACTCCTTTTGGAATAGGTTAAAGAATCGCACATTCTTTTTTTTTTTTTTTTTTTTTTAGTGTTACATTGGAGTATTACGTTTAGAAAAAGTACACTAAGAATTTTTTTTTTGGTATTACATTGGAGCGTTATGTTTGGAAAAAGTACACCAAAGAGTTTTTTTTGTGTGCTACATTTAAGTGTTACACTGAGAAAAATTTTTAGAGTGTTATATTGAAGTGTTACGTTTGGAGAAAGTACATCAATGAGTTTTTTGTGTGTTATATTAGAGTGTTACACTAAGGAGTTTTTGTATACTAAGAAGTTTTTTCGTATCTTACATTAGAGTGTTATACTAAGGAGTATTTTTTGGAATATTATATTAGAGTATTACGTGTAGAAAAAATATACTAAGAAGTTTTTTTGTGTGTTACATTAGAGTGTTACAATAAAGAATTTTTGTGTGTTACATTAGAGTATTACATTAAGGAGTTTTTTTTATGTGATACATTAGGGTATTACACTAAGATTTTTTTTTTTTTTTTTTTTAGTGTTACATTAAAATGTTATGTTTGAGTATTATATTGGAGTATTACAGTTTGAAATTATACATTTGGCCAAAACTTATTAAGTAGTTTTTTTACTCCTTTTGAAATATTTGAAGAATCCCATATCCTTTTGGAATATTTGAAGAATCTCATATTTTAAGTCATTTTTGTTTTGAAATGTTTTCCAAATAAAAAAAATTATATAAAAATTCATACCAAATTTGATTCTCATATATTGTGTACCTTACCTTTCTAATACAAAAAAAAAATAATAATAAAATAAAATAAAGATAAGAGTATAACCGTAAATCTAATTTTTAAATAATATACTAAATCTACCTTTTCCAAAATCAATGGAACTAATTAGTCTATAAGAAAATCCTTAGGACTAAATGGATCACCATTTCTCAAGATGAGATTTATAGGTAAATTTTTCTTTCATCAAATTTCAAATTTCAAATTTAATGACATAATAAATGTACATATGCATGTCTATATACATTTATATATAACAATATATATACACAAGTACATATATCTGTCACTGGCGCTTTTTTCACATGCTTTACTCTACCGAAGACCACGACTTTGATGAATTTCTATGGTTCTTACGACTTGTAATTAATTTCTCAAACTCAACCACTAAATAAATATATTTATATTATATATATACATATGTGTGGGTGATTTTCCGACCACACTGCCCTTCTTAGTAATTCAACTGTAGAACACAAGCAGAATAGATGGCACCCTGCTGTCCTGCACAGAAAGAAAAGGCTCCGACGGTGGTTCTTTCACCCGGGGGCACTCCGACGATCAAGTTAGTATATTTCTCCAAGATAATCAAGTATTCAACTCACAAGCTTGAGTATTAAAAACATACCTTAGACTCATGGGGGTGCCTCTCTTTTATAGCCAATACAGTCCTAGTCCCAATAGGAGCCTAACTCCAATGGTCTCAGGATTATTGCTAGTCTGGAACTCCCAGTGAATTTAGGATAAACTCTCTAAGAGTTTCATCTTTATCCAAACTGAAGTCTTCTCCCAATCCAGGACTCCTGTCCTTTATTCGTTTATCCCGGATTCCGATATCTTCGGAGATAACCTCGGCATAACTACCACGACACGTGGCACCTCGGCTGACAAGTCGGCGTCACCTTGCCACGTGTTGGTACTCAAAAAATATATCTCCACAACTGCCCCCTAGGTTCTATTACCTCGGCATTCTGAGGTGATGGAACCTATATTATTCCTTCCTTCCAGTACGTCAGCACAAGAACTCTTCAGCCGAGATCATTCTCTTTAGGCCGACATGTCTTCTTTCAAGAACAAGAATTCAAATGAACTTGTTCACGCGCATGAGCTGTCATGCATCACTTCTCAACCGTTTCACTTATGCGTTTTATCCCTATTGGCCCGTGTATGTGACGCGATTGCAAGCCGTCTTTCATCTGTCTGCGCCGCCTGACGTCTGCGTTACTCCAGGCACATTAAATGCCCTGTTTTGCCGCCGTTTCAAGTTTTTTAACAAAACTTTGTTTTTCCCTCTTTCTTTCCTTACCTTTGCATTCGATTCACTTGTTTTTCTCTCTCTAAAGCTCTTTCTTCTTTGAATCTGCCATTGCTCTAAGCTCCAAACTCTGTAACTGTCTTTATTCTGCCATTCCTACGAAGCTTTCGCTACTGCTTCAACCGTCGTCTGTCCTCGGTGAATTTCATTCCGGCCTCACTTTTATCTGGTAAGAAACTGGCCCTTCTTTTCTCAGTTCTGGATCGTCTCTGGAATTTCTTGTTATTACTGTTCTGCCCAAGCATTTAATTTGTGAATCATTCACCTGAATGCGTCTTATTTCATGATTTTGCACATGTCGTGAACACTTGCACTGTTTCATCACTGTTCTTGGCCTTCAACCCTTTATAATCTCCGTGTTTCTAATAGGCCATTTTTTGTTCTTAAATCTGAAACTTTTTCTTTGTTTTCTGCCTTTTGTATTTTTTCCAGATCTGTGCCCTTGATCTTCGTTTTCATAGTTTTAGGTTTGGGATTTGTTTATAGAACCTTCGATTCCTAGGAAAAACTGAAACAAGCCTTACCTGTAATTACCCAGATTTGTAGCCAAGGTTTTTGCAACCCTTCTAAATTAACTCTCTTCTGAAGCCTAGCCCTTTATATTTAGATTGACGCCATGGGCATGTGGAGACATAGGGTAAACACCCCAACCAAACTCGAATTCTTTAGGCAAGAGTTCTCTATCCCAGATGATGTCCACCTGAGACTAGCTAGGGAGGATGACTCTATTATGCCCACTGCTGATACAATGCCTTTTTCCATTGTTATCTTCGTTGAATGTGGACTTCGGCTCCCACTAAATCCCCTTTTTCGTGAAGTCCTTCACTACTATACCTTGAACCCTATGCAACTCACCATCAATTCCTATAGAGTGCTTAATGGTATCATAGCCTTAGCTCGGCAGGAGAATGTTAGGATCACTCTTGCCGACATCCAATACTGTTATACTATGTGCGCCCTTAACCTGAAAGAAAAAGGTTACGTGTATTACCTCAAGCCGAGGTCCACTAAATTCAAAATTGTAGCCGACCTCCCAGACTCCAACAAAGGGGCCGGAGATGACTATCTTATTGCTTCTGGAAATTGGGAGTTTGGCCCAGACGAAGATGTTCATCTTTATCCTCTTCCTCGAACAGTTAAAGAGGGCAAGGGTAAGAGCCCAATGCCAATTACTTAGCTGTTGTGTTTTTTTTTTTTTCTATTCACTTGTAATTTTATCTGTTTCTGATGTCATGTTTTTCCTTGTAGACGTTCATAAGCCACCAAAGGATTTTCGCCAGTCCTACTTTGTAGGCAAGGATTTGAAAAAGCTCCTAGATCTGCCAATCCACAAGTGCAAAGCTCCACTCTTGCTGAATTTTATTCCAACATATAAATCAACTTTGCCCGACGTCCCTAGGAGGAAGAAGAAGAGTGTAGACACCCCATTTTTGACGATCCTCAAGACTTGGATGTCACCGTTTGAACACTCGGTGATTATCCATGTTTGTGTTCGTCTCGAGTTCTCGGAGGCCTTGGCAGCGCGCCTCGCCTCAGGACCTCTTGACTCGACTGCTTTGTGTTCGGTTTTGGCACCAAACACTTGTGTTTTTTCCTTGAAAGGTAGGGAATGGCTTTTTGGCCATCCTCACACCTCATCGGCCCTCCCTTATCATCACCGGCTACACATGTTTGCCACCGGCCATTGTTTCTTAAAAATAATGGCCGGTCGGCATTATCATTTAGCCGGCCAAGCACTTTATTGTGCCGATGACCTATTTGGTTGGCCGAGACCTCTTCTTGAGGGGAGTTTGAACCTTTTGAATCCCATGTTTTAGCTTCTTGAGGAAGCTTGACCCTTTTGAACTCTTGGTTTAGCTTCTCCAAGAAGCTTGACCCTTTTTAGCTTCTCTAAGAAGCTTGAACCATTTTAGCTTCTCTAAGAAGCTTGACCTTGTTAGCTTCTCCAAGAAGCTTGACCTTTTTAGCTTCTCTAAGAAGCTTGAACCTTTTGGACCTTGGTTCTAGCTTCTCCAAGAAGCTTGAACCTTTTGAACCTTGGTTCTAGCTTCTCCAAGAAGCTTGACCCTTTTTAGCTTCTCTAAGAAGCTTGACCTTGTTAGCTTCTCCAAGAAGCTTGACCTTTTTAGCTTCTCCAAGAAGCATGAACCTTGTTAGCTTCTTGGAGAAGCTTGCACCTTTCTAGCTTCCAAGAGAAGCTTGCACCTCTTCAACCTTTTGCCTAGCTTCTCCAAGAAGCTTGGCTCTTTTTGTCTAGCTTCTCCAAGAAGCTTGGCCTTTTTGGCCCTTTTGCTCCAAGCTTCTAAGAGAAGCTTGACCCCCTTGACCCTTTTTTGCTTAGCTTCTCTTAGAAGCTTCAAACCTTGTCTTGCTCTATATATAGAGAGCCTCTCCACCATTTTCAAGGGTTAGAAAAATCTGATATATATCAATATATATCACTCCCTCTCTATATCTCCCTCTTTCTCTACATTTGTGTAGGTTAGAAGGTTCAAAAGGGTCTAGTTCTTGGCCCCTTTGCACACCACCTCTCAACCACACCTCTCCATCATCCATCTAAGCTTCTTGGAGGCCATTTTCAAAGGCTAAGGAACTGATTTTTGGGACCAAAGGCTGCTGTCCACGTTGGTCTACAAGGGTGAGTATCTAACGCTCTTTTATTCCCCGTTTTTGCACCAGCTTTTAGCCTGTCTTGATTACTGTTTTGAGCTTTGTGTATAACATAAAAAAGTTCTATTTTTTTGTGTTTAAGATACTTCATTAAGGACACTTTTGTGTTTGGGGTCGTTTACCCCCTCTTAGGCCTTGTTTGGCCCCATTTTGTGCTATTTTTGGTGAACTTCGGGACCACCTTGTTTGGGCCTCCTCACCACTAAAATCTTGAGGGATTTCAGTGGTGAGGATGGTGGTTTAGGGTCCTAAGAAGGAGAGGGCCATCCCCTCTCCTTGTTGTCTTCAAAAAGTCCCATTTTAGCCTCATGTGTGAGCACCATTTTTAAGTTCATGTTGGCCGTGTCTTAAGTGTTATTTGTGCTTATTTTGCCATGATATAGCACTATTTTTAATTGGTTTAGACACACCATGCATGCTTAGCATACTTGTCTTGTAATGCCATGAAATTGCCTTAACATGTATCTAGCATTTAGACCACTATGCTTACTTGTTTTGGCTTAGCTTTGTGAAGCTTTTATGCTTGTTTTGACATGCTTAAGGACTTTTTTGGGTCATTTGAGTCATCCATGCTTTGATTTGTATAGCTACCATGCAACCTCTCTTGTATACCTTAAGCATTGACCCCTCTAGCATGCCATCCTTGCTTTGTTTCAGTGGTTTGGAACCATTTGTCATGCCATTTCAGTCCTCATGGTGTGCCTATATGCTTGCATTTGATGTCTCTTTAATGCTTTATAAGGTTGTCGTCTTATGCTCCATGTTTGGCCTCTTTTGTATGCTTGTATGTTTAGACCATTTAGATGCCATCTAGGTGTGTCTTTGGTCTTGTTTAGATCTACATTGGGGCTGTTTGGGGTCCCCTTGGCCCTTTGGGGTTTGGTTGGCATGGCCATGGTTTGAGCCCTTTGATTGGTCTCAAGTTTTGGGCTTGTTTACATGCTTTGATTGCTTGGTTTAATTGGTTTGGCACCATATTCTTGCATGTTTTCAGAGTTTAATATGCATGCCATATGCCCATGTTGTTCCTCTTTTGAATGTGCTTAAAAGTTATCTCTATGTGCCTAAGTGTTGGACATTGCATGCATGCCTATTTGTATGTGTTTTGGCCCTCATTTCCATGACATTTAGCCACTGTTTTGGGCCTAGTATAGAGCTGCCCAAATTAGCTTAAATCCATGCTTGACATGTTGCTCAAATGTTGTTTCCTTGTTTCATGCCTTGCATGCTTATTTGCTTAGGTTGTGTGCCTAGTGTGCATTACTTGCTTGCACGTTCATATCGCATGTTTAGATTGCATGCTTAGGTGGCATTTGGCATGCATGCCTTGCCTCTTGATCAAGTGATAGAGGTTGGGCTTTATGTGTTTATTTGGTTTGCATGACATTTGAAATCAAAGTGCATACTTGGTTTCTTGGGCCATCACGCATCGAAATGCGCGATTGGTGGTCCGAGAATCAAGGAACATACCCCTTTGAGTCAAAAGCATGATAAGGGATGTGTTGGTGCACACATTTGCTTGAAATTCCATGCCATGCACTGTCTGTCCTCTGTTGCTGTCAAAACTGTCTTCTGCAGGAATTGTTTGCCGACCGGCAGTATAGAGTGCCGACCGACCATTAGTGTGTGGCCGATAACATCATGAGTAGCCGATGGATATTTTCAATGGCCGGTGGGCATTTCCTCCAGCCGATGGTGTTCAGCAGTACGCAATGAAGGTATCCTTGGACTTTGGCAGTCTTTGGAGAGGCAGGGCAGTATAAACAGAGGCAGCAATGGTATGGTGCGGGTTTTCCGGGCAAGACGGACTGAAGCATGCATCATTTGCGCATCCCGAGGCGGGGGCTGTGGCCACCTTTCTTCTTTTCTTTGCATTTATTTGTTAAGTAATTAGAAGTTTTGTAATAATTTATTCTGTATTTGGACTGTACTATTTGGACTATATATTCTTTTGGTCCCTCCGAGTGAGGGCGCAATTGTAATAAGTGTGGGTGTGTGTGTATGTCTTCCAACCCCACGTCTTTCTTCCCTTTTATTTACCCGCTTATGATGGTAGATTAGGGCATATTTAAATTAGCATACCTTATGCTATGCATGCGTGTGCATCCATTCATTTGTCTTACATGCACCGGGCTCGATACATCATACAAACTGCATTGTGCTTCAATTTCCAAATTGAATACATGTTACTTGTAGCATTTCATATGCCATGTTTAGGATAGCCGAGCCTATTCTAGTTGCATCTTGCATGTGTTGCATTAGCCATCTTAACATGAGCTAAGTCCATGCATGGATTTCTAATGAGCTTCTGTTTTGGCTTGGAGTACTAGGTGAGTTTTTATACTTTAGCATCCTTGCACGTGTGTGAGTGTTGCCATAATAGCTTGACTACCATGAGGCTAAGTGCTTATGTGATATAACTGTTTGAATGTCTGTGGATGGAGGTCAAATGACCTAGATTGGAATAATGCATTAAAACTGTGAGTTTTAAGCCCACCAGATAGTGGCAAAACTGTCTTTTCTAAAAGCCCACTTGAGGGTGGCAAAACCTGCGTTTTAGCCTACTTGCGAGTAGCAAACCATTTTCAAAACAAACATGTAGTGTTTTGTTCCAATTTAGGCGATTTGGTCTATACTTATTTGCTGCGCGCATAACATAGTAATTCTAGGCTAATAATTGGAACAAGAGCATGTAATGTTTTCAAAATCGGATATCACGGTTAGTAGAGGCCGGTCTTCGGACCGGGCGAAAGGGGGTGCTCATAGCTGACCTTCCCCGATCGTACCCAAGCTCTCGAGCCGAGATCACTTTGGTGATGATGGACACGTGGCCTTCGGCACCGAGTCAGGGTTTCCTAAATTTCCCATTTTAAAATAGTTAGGTGGCGACTCTGTATCTGGCAAAGCAGTCCATGTTTGGCACTACTTTTCAAAACAAAATATGTTTTCTCAAACGATTTGCCAGAGTTGGACTCTTTCGTTCAGATTACGAACCGCAACAAACAACAAACAAAAAGGAAGTCCGAACTGTAGAAGTGAAGCCCACGGGCGCGTCTACAAAGAGCCTATCTCCTCCTTCTGCTACCACTCTACAAACCGCATCAATATCTCGAGCTGATCAAGGGTCAACCTCTGATCCAGCCGATCAACCATCCACTTCAGCCCCTTACCAGATTCCAATACCCGAACGAAAACGCCGGCGCAGACTAGTAAAAACTGCCGAAATGGTTCGCCCGAAGCCTGTTGCCCAGGACCTCCTAGCCGACCTCCCAGCCGACGTCGATGCTGTTCCAACCCAATCCATGCCCCCACCAAAGCCTAAAAGAACCAAGAAGGCCCAGCCCACAGTTAAGGCTACTGAGGTTGAGGCTGAAGATGCCCTGCCTATCTCACAGTTAGCTGGGAGTGGGAAGACTTCCTCTGCTCCTGCCAAAAGATCTGCTGAATCCCAGCCATCTGAGTCCACTCAATCGAAGAGGCCGAGGTCATCGTCTGCGACGACCTCGGGGTAGTACCAAAAGTCCCTTGGAGGCCTGAAATTACCTTGGAAGATAAACCTGTTTTTGCCAACGATAGTGCTGCCGACATAAACATCGGCGTAGCCCTCCGTACAGCTTTACTCCTTCCAGGCGATTTAGAGAAAAACGCCGGGATGAGCGAATATGAAAATTACGCTCTGATGCTTCAACATTGTGTTCAAGTAAGTTTCTTTACCTAGTAACCTGTCTTTCTTTATCTTTTCATACTTGTAAATTTTGCACTAACTTTTGTTTCACGTTCTTTCAGGCTGCTCAGCATGCCCATTCCTTCTCCATGCAATCCTTCCAGAACAGGGAGAAGTTGATTGAGATGAGGAAGGAATTTTCTTCTCTTCAGAAGATCAACAAGAGTCTTCAAGCAAAGATGAAAAAATTGGAGGATCAGGCTGAGGCAGCCACCAAGGCCCAATCCCTAGCTGAAGAAAAGGCCGAAGCTGCTGAGGCCATTAAGAAAGTTGCTGAATCTCAACTGAAGGAGGCCGAGGAAAAAACAGCCCAGGCCGAGAAGGAGCTTGAAGATGCTCTGGCCACGAAAACGGCCAAAATCAAAGAAGCCGATGAAAAGGCTTATGCACAGGGCATAGCCGATGTTACTGAAGATTACAAACTACAAGTCAAGCAGGCATGCAACAGGGGATTCTCCCTTGGTTGGATGTCCTTGATAAAAAAAACTTGATCTCCCTGCTGACTTACCATTCCAGAATGCTGACGCTATTCCTCTTCCATTCCCTCCTCCTCCACCTCCAAGTGAAGCCGAGGATGAGTCGGAGTCTGAATCTGAGGATGAAGGTAACAATGATAAAGAGGCCTTGGTGAGAAAGTCCAAGGATGCTGCTGAGGTCAAGCCTCCTCCTCAGGTTGAGCAAATCCTGGACTTAACCCAAGATGAAGAGATTGAGAAGGTGCCCAAGGAAGTTGATTCAGTTCAATTGTCATCCAACCTTCTTCTAGCTGAGAGAAGTCTTAATAAAACACTTGCCGAGATCGATGCCGAGCTGGCTGCAGAAAAGGCTGTCGAGGTAGTTCTGTAAGAATCTACCGAGGTAGTTCGTCAAAAATCTGCCGAGGTAGTTTTTCAAGAATCTGCCAAGGTAGTACTTCAAGAATCTGCCGAGGTCCAAACCCAAACCGCTCCTGAGGCTGAAGAATCATAGCTTTTTTGTTCCCTCTTTTCTTCTTTTTTGTACCTTTTTGGTTTACTGAACAATGTAAGCTTCCTTTTATGGCCGATATGCCTTTCTTTGTTACTTGTGAACAAGTTACTTCTGCTAGGCCATAATGCCTTCTTTGTATACAACTACAACTGTTTTTCTCTGAATGCTTTAGTCTTTAATTTCTCTTTATTGTTTCTGTATGGTTCTACACTTAGAATATTTTGCATGATTTACATAGTTCTTCCTCTGCACAATCTTCTCGGGGTTACATACCTCGGGTATAATAACTGCAAGTTTTACTTCAGCAAGATACTGACCTCAATCTTTTCATAAATTTCAACAAGTATAAAACATACACTTTTCAATGCAAACTTTGCAAACTTTTCGCAAGTTGTAACAAATGTGTAAACAGTAATTTCACTCTAACCTACTTGTAAATTGCTACAAATTTCAACAAGGACTAACATATACAGTAAACTTTTCTTAAGTTATAACAAGTGTTAAATAGCGATCTACTTGTAAATTGCTACAAATTTCAACAAGGGTTTAAACAATATACTTAGCTTTTACCTCGACCTGTAAATTGCTGCAAATTTCAACATATGATCATATGTCGGCTTAACTTCAACTTGTAAATTGCTACAAATTTCAACAAGTGTTAAGCATCTTTTTTGGTTTAGCCAACCAGTAGATTGCCATAAGTCTGTAAGTAAGAACATCGGCTTCACTTCGACTTATAAATTGCTACAAATTTCAATAAGTGAAGAGAAACAGTAATCTCGGCTTAACTTGAACTTGTAAATTGCTACAAATTTCAACAAGTGTTAAACTTTGTATCGGTTTGACCAACTTGTAAATTGCTACAAATTTCAACAAGTGGTAAACTTTGTATCGGTTTGGCCGACTTGTAAATTGCTACAAATTTCAACAAGTGGTAAACTTTGTATCGGTTTGACCAACTTATAAATTGCTACAAATTTCAACAAGTGGTAAACTTTGTATCGGTTTGACCAACTTGTAAATTGCTACAAGTTTCAACAAGTGGTAAACTTTGTATCTTTGCCTTTTCTCTGCCCCTAATGTGAACCTGAGTTTCACTCGGGTTCTCATTGCTTATGTCTTCCAGAAATAATATTAAGTATTTTTATCAATCATATGTGTTTGAAGAATTCTGAAGAGATTTTATTGATGACTTCAGCCAAAAATAATGAACATCTAATGATAGAAAAATTTCAAATTACAAGTGTTCCAAGGTCTTGGTAATGCTTTGCCCTCATTGTCTTCAAGCCGATAAGCTCCATTGCCTAGTACCGAAGTAATTCGGTAGGGTCCTTCCCAGTTTGGGCCAAGCTTGCTCTCTCTGGGATCCTTCTTGTTGCTGACAACTTTTCTCAAGACTAAGTCGCCGACTTGAAAGTCTCTTGGATTGACCTTCTTGTTGTAAGCTTTGGCAAGTTGTTGCTGGTATACTGCAAGCTGAATTGTAGCCTTCTCCCTTTGTTCTTCTAAAAGATCCAGATCTCGGGCTAAGAGTATGTCATTAGTCCCATTCTCAACTCCCTGGGTTCGGATCCCTGGGATGCCAATTTCCAGTGGAATTACTGCTTCTGTGCCATAGGCCATGGCAAAGGAGGACTCTCCTATTGATCTTCTCGGCGTAGTCCGATGTGCCCAAAGTACGTTGGGTAATTCTTCTACCCATTTTCCTTTTGCCGCCTACAGCCTCTTCTTTATTCCATCCAGAATTACTTTGTTGGACGCTTCTGCTTGCCCATTACTTTGGGGAAAACTTGGTGTTGAAAAGTAATTCTTGATTTTGAATTTTGCACAAAAGTTCTTGATGAGTTTGCTGTCAAACTGCGTACCGTTGTCGGCAACAATGGCTCTTGGAATGCCAAATCTGGTAATGATATTCCTCCATATGAAGTTCTTGACGTCCACATCTCGGATTTTGGCAAGAGGTTCTGCCTTTATCCACTTTGTGAAATAATCAGTTGCTACCAGCAAGTATTTCCTCTGCCCAGTTGTCTGAGGAAGTTGTCCAACCAGATCCATGCCCCATTGGGCAAACGGCCAAGGGATGGATACTGGATTCAGGTCAGCAGTTGGCTGATGAATTAAAGGTGCAAACATTTGGCATTGTTCGCATTTCTTCACATATGCTTCTGCATCTTTTTGCATGTAGGGCCACCAATACCCTTGGGTAATGGCCCTATGAGCTAGTGATCTGCCCCCAGCGTGGCTTCCACAAATTCCTTCATGAATTTCATATAAAAAATCTTCAACCTGAAAAGGGTGTACGCACCTTAAAAGGGGTCCAGTGAAGGACCTTCTGTAGAGTTGTCCGTCCGTAGTCAGGCTGAATCTTGTCGACTTTAACCTGACTTTGTGTGCCTCCTTGCGGTCTTATGACAGCTTTCCTTCTTTCAGGAATGCAACAATTACGTCCATCCAGCTTAGCCCCATGTCCACACACATTGCCTCTTGCTTTGCATTCTGTGGTTCTATGCTCGGGCCCGACATATAGTCAATCATAATTGTTCTTGTTTTTCCAATCTATATTGAACTTGCCAGGTTGGCCAACGCGTCGGTGTGGCTGTTATCATCTCGGCTTACTTGAGGAAGTCGGCAGTTCTGAAATAAGGCTGCCAATCTGATGACCTCTTTTGCATATGCCGACATCCTTTCGTCTCTGGCTGCATATTCTCCTGTTGACTGGTTAACAATTAACTGTGAATCACAAAAAACTACTACCTCATTCGCCTGCTGCTGCTTTTGACTTTAGTCCCGCAATTAATGCTTCGTATTCTGCTTCATTGTTTGAGGCCTTGAACCCCAAACGGATGGATTGGTCTACTATTTCTCCATCCGGGATATCGTGACACTCTGTCCCCGCTCCTTGTCGATTTGAACTTCTATCGACAAACAGTCTGAATGAGTCGCCGATGTAGATGCTGCAGGGCCTGAGCTTTTCCATCCTTTGTTCCTTGGCCTTTGGCTGGGATTCTCCCTGCTTGCTGGGACCTCGTTCATCTTGGCTCAACGGAGCCCGACATTCGATGGATTCAGGCATGAATTACATGCAATCGGCCAAAACACAACCCTTAATTGCTTTGCAGGCTCATACTGGCCCAAGGCCACTGCCCACCTTGCAATTCTTCCTGTTAAGTCTCCTTGTTGTAACAAGGACTTCAGTGGGTGCTCTGTTAGCACTACAATCTTGTGTACCTGGAAGTAGTGGTTCAACTTTTTTGAGGCCATTACTAAGGCTAGCATTAACTTTTCTAGCCGTAGATACCTTGTTTCTGCGTCGGCCAAGGTTTTACTTACATAATAGACAGCCTTTTGTTCTCCTTACTCTTCTCGGATTAGCACTGTACTTACTGCGTGTTCCGACACGGCTAAGTACAGAAACAACTCCTCCCCAGGTTCAGGTGTTGAGAGGACTGGGGCCATGGTCAGATACTTTTTTAGGTCGGCCAAAGCAGCCTCATATTCTTCATTCCAAAGGAAATCTGCGGTCTTTTTTACCAGGTTGAAGAAGGGTTTACACTTGTCTGAACTCCGGCTTATGAACCTGTTTAGGGTCAACCTGCCAAAGGAGCATTTGAGCATTTGAACCTGTTTTGCCGATGTTGGGCTTTGTAGATCTAGGATGGCCTTGATCTGATCTGGGCTGGCCTCTATTCCCCTTCTTGTTACCAGGTGCCCTAGAAACTTACCAGATCCAACTCCAAACGCGCACTTTGATGCGTTGAGTCGGAGCCGATATGTTTTGAGTATTTCAAATACCTCTTTCAGGTCGGCAAGATGACTCTTAGGCTCTTTGGTCTTCACGACCATATCATCGATGTAGACTTCTACTGTTTGGCAAATCAAGTGCTTGAACATTTTGGTTACCAGCCTTTGGTAGGTTGCTCATGCGTTCTGCAGCCCAAAAGGCATCACCCTGTAACAGTACAGGCCTTTTGGGGTGATGAACGCTGTCTTCTCCTTGTCTGGAGGGTACATGGCTATCTGGTGGTACCCCCTATAAGCGTCCAGGAAGCTCATCCTTCCGTGTCCAGATGTGGCGTCTACTAATTGATCGATTTTGGGCAGCGGAAAGCTGTTTTTGGGACAAGCTTTATTCAGGCTTGTAAAATCCACGCAGACCCTCCATTTACCGTTTTTCTTCTTTACCACCATAGTGTTTGATAGCCATGTTGGATAATTGACTTCTCTGATGGCCTTGCCTTCCAGAAGTCTGTCTACTTCTTCCTCCACTGCTTCGACGTGCATCAACATCGGTCTTCTAGCTCGTTGTATTACAGGTTTTGCCGACCTGTCGACGTTCAGTCTGTGACACGTGACCTCGGGGTCAATGCCAGGCATTTCATAAGGTGTCCAGGCGAACACCTCTATGTTTGTTCTTAAAAAAGCTTCCAGTTCTTTCTCTTCTTCTTCGGCTAAGCCTGAGCCGAGAAGAAAGAAGCGCTCTTCATCGCCCTCCTGGACGAGGATTTTCTTCAGTGTTTCCTCACTTTTTTCGGCCGACTCCTTGCCGACATCATCTAGGACCTCCATGTCCTCATCTTCAATTTCTACCTTCCCTGGTTCTTGTATGTTGCAGGTTGTTTTCATTGCTGCCATGGAGCAATTTTTGGCTTCAGAGTGGTCTCCTCTGACTTCTTCGATCCCATGTTCTGTTGGGAACCGCAATAGTTGATGCAACGTTGAGGGAATTGCCCCCATTGCATGCAACCATGGCCTTCCCAATATGATGTTATAAGGAGAAGGCGTATCAATCACGATGAATTCTGTCTTGATCTTCTTAGTTCCGGCCTGTACTTCCAAGTTTGTAGCGCCCAGTGGCCACATCGGTGTTCCATTGAAGCCGACCATCGGGCCATTCGATTGCTCCATGTCATCTGGATGAAGGCCTAGCTCTTTGTAACATCTGACGTACATGATGTCACAAGAGCTGCCTTGATCTATTAGGATGCGTCCAACCTGGAGGGATACTACCAAGGCATCATTATATGGGTGCTGTACCATCTCTAGGTCGGCTTCGGTGAAGGCTATCATCGGTCCTTGGCACTCCGCTGGCTGATGTCTTTTTTTCCCGACTTGGTAGATATGCTGCAGATGCCTTACCCTTTGAGTCTCTCCTTTGACTTCGTTCTCGTTAACTTTTGAATGAATCACATTAACTATCCGAGGTCCTTCTGCCCGACGTTGCGGAGGTGGTGGTGCTGCTGGAGCCTACGACAGTCTTGCCTATTCTTCTCTTGTTCTGGTTTCATCGACAAGGTCTCTCAGGTGGCCTTGCCTTACCAGATCTTCCAAGTGTGCTTTTAGGGCTCTGCAGCCCTGTGTTGTATGTCCGTCTTCATTGTGATAAGCACAATGTTTGTCCATGTTTCTTCCCATAAATTCTCCCGGTTCCCTTGCTGGCGTTCTGAAATAGGGCTAGTTCCGAATTTTTCCTAAGACTTTTTGAATTGGAATTCGGAACACGGTTGTCACTGCCTGTTTGGCCCTTAACTCTACCTCTATTTTGCTGAATCCGTTGTTACTTCGGCCTTGCTTTGGTGAGCCGTTCCCTTTTTCCTGTTTGGCTTCCTTGTGGGCCGATGTATCCTCCTCGGCTCGAGCATGCTTTTCGATTCTTGCCATGAGCTCTTCCATGTTCTTTGGTAATGTCTTTGCCAAAGATTTCCGCAGCGAACAGTTATCTTTCAGGCCATTTTTGAAAGATACAACCGCCACTTCCTGGTTGCACTCGGGTATTCAATTGAATACCTCGTAGTATCTTTTTGCATAGGCCCTAAGGCCTTCATCCTGGCTGATCTTTAGAGCCATTAGTGCGTCCACCCTCGATGGTCAGAGCTTGTTTATTCTGAACACGCCACAAACATCTCAGCCAGGCCTTCCCATATCTTTACGCTTCCCTTCGGTAGTTTGTGGAACCAATTTGATGCAATTTCCCCAAAGGACGAGGGGAACACTTTGCAGAATAATGGCTCGTTTCCGCTGTACAGTGCCATTGAGTTCAAAAATAATCCAACGTGGAAGTTAGGGTCCGACTTACCATCGTATATTTGAAACCTCGGCATACTGAATCTTTTCGGTGCTTTAAATTTGTCCAGTTCTACCAAGAACGGTGTCCTCGGCTTGACGAGTGAGGTTACCTCGGCTTCAGCGTTCTGTTCCTTCCTCTTGAGGTAGTTTCTCAAGTCTTCTTTACTCCTCCCCAGAGCCCGGCTATCTTTGGACTTCAGTCTCTTCGGCACACTACTCTCGGCCTCGTGATGGGCCCGTTTTGATCTTTCTCCGTGGGTTGTGTCAAAGCAGAGCGCCTGCCCTTGAATATGCTGATGTTCTTTGCGTTCCTGATCCTTCGTATGATACGTCCTCTGGGACTTCTCTTGTCTTGGTTCCTCTCGCCCGACCTCCCCGAAAAGTGGGTGAGAGTGTCTTTTACTCCTGGTGTGTTGGGGTGCCTCAGGAATTATTTTCCTTCCTCCCTTCTGAGTATTAACTGCTGGAATTGGCGTGTCCCGCAGCGGGTATGGTGGCTGCATGACATTGTTTTGCATCATGAAGTTGACGACCGACTGTAGGTCTGCCAATTTGTCTGCCAAATCTTTTACTTCTTCATCCCTTCGCAGGCACCTATCCCTCCATACCTAAAGGTTATCTTCATTGTAGTATCTGTCCTAGTCCGTCTTCTTTGAGGTGTCGCCCTCCTAGCCGACGTTTTTTCCTCCATTCCCCTGGTTGCGGGTTTCTTCATTGTGGTTGTCTTCTTCGACGTCAAGGTCGATAGGCCTGCCACTCCCAGCGGGAGCGTCGTCCCCAACCTTTTCGTTCTGTGCGTTACTGGCCATCTATTCGTCTTTCTTTCCCACAGACGGCACCAAATTGTGTGGGTGATTTTCCGACCACACTGCCCTTCTTAGTAATTCAACTGTAGAACACAAGCAGAATAGATGGCACCCTGCTGTCCTGCACAGAAAGAAAAGGCTCCAGCGGTGGTTCTTCCACCCGGGGGCACTCCGACGATCAAGTCAGTATATTTCTCCAAGATAATCAAGTATTCAACTCACAAGCTTGAGTATTAAAAACATACCTTAGACCTATGGGGGTGTCTCTCTTTTATAGCCAATACAGTCCTAGTCCCAATAGGAGCCTAACTCCAATGGTCTCAGGATTATTGCTAGTCTGGAACTTCCAGTGAATTTAGGATAAACTCTCTAAGAGTTTCATCCTTATCCAAACTGAAGTCTTCTCCCAATCCAGGACTCCTGTCCTTTATTCGTTTATCCCGGACTCCGATATCTTCGGAGATAACCTCGGCAACCCCGAAATTGCCTCGGCATAACTACCACGACATGTGGCACCTCGGCTGACAAGTCGGCGTCACCTTGCCACGTGTTGGTACTCAGAAAATATATCCCCACAACATATAAAAGCTTTAATGCTTGATATAGAATATATAGTTTATACGGAATTGGTATCGTAGAAAATCTTTAATGCTTGATAGAGAGTGTATATTTTGTGTGGAATTAGTGTTTAGTCAATAGTTACAAGTGGATCTCATTGTCCGAGTTGAAAAGTTCTTTTCAAAGAGTGTACAAGTTGAATTTCTTGTTTTGTGTAGTTTGGGTTTTGAAAGTTGAAGAGACAAAATTAATCATTTCAGTAAGTAATAAGAAATTTTGACAGTCATGTTACATCACTGTTTTATTTCCATAAGTTCTTCAATTCTAGTTTTTTTTATAGATGGTTAAATTGGAGATTTTTTTTTAGGGTCACTGGTATTAAGATTTTATAGCATAAAGGGCATCCAATGTTTTAATAATGTCTAAGGTCCCTCAAATTGATCCAGAGAAAATTCGATCTAGAGAATTTCTTTGGACTTCACAGAGAAATTTTCTCGAACCTAGAGAAATTCCATTTTCTGTGATTTCCAATGGCAGGTCTCTACTTATCTCTCAGACGCACTCCATCTTCTTCATCATCTTCTTCACAAAGCTTCACTTTGTGGCTCATTTTTGTTCTCACAATTATTCTCCTTGAGACAGATTGGGGACATGAGGTAGACAGAGTGGCAGTGTAGAGGAGGATGGAGAAGGACAACCGACGAGGGTGGGACGCCAGAGATGGAGGGGCAATGACAGTAGTGCGATGGGGCAACAACAGCAAGAGAGAGAGAGAGAGAGAGAGAGAGAGAGAAAGGAGGGTGATGCGATGAGGTGAGGAGGGGTGGCAAGCTGCCACGGTGGCAGCAGTGTAGCAACAAGGCAAGACAGGGTGCAAGTGGCGGCCGAACAACGACGCTCTAGTGACAGTAGCAGGGGTGTTAACGGTAGTCAACAAGGAGTGGTCAGTAGGGGTAGTACGTATGGCAAAGTGAGTGAGAGTGAGAATGAGAGTGGAGGCAAGATCGTGACGTCGGCGGCAATGTAGCAAGGGGTCGACAACAGAGGACGGATGATGGTGGCGTGGGGAAAGGAAGGAAAGATTGGGTTGCAGTATGGTGTATGTTGGAGAAGAAGAGAGAAAATGGATTTTTTTTGAGTTAAGATAATCAAATTTCTCTATGATATATGAGTGTGGGGTTGAGGGACTTTAAACATCACAAAATAATATTATGGATCTCTTCTATTACTAAAAATGGGAGAGGGGCCTTAGACTAATTTTTCCTGGTCAAATTAGGGTCAGGGTTACCAAATGGAAAGATGGAAGAAGATGTCAAGGACATTAATGTCTTTTTTTATAAAATTTGACTTTCAAGTTAACATTTTTTTGGGCTTACTCTCAAAATCCGCCCATATGACACAATTTCTATTAATTTCGATTGGAAAAAGTAACAATTGCATTTTAATCCAAAAGTATAGGGAGGTCTTTGTTTATATTTAAACTATAAGGGGGCAAATTGCTCCAGCCCTTAACCATAAGGAGGTAAATTGAATTTTACCCTTTAATATAATTATACTTGCTTCCCTCGGAGTTTTAATTCACATAAAATTTAGGTCATTTTTCATTAATAATTTATGAGTCATATGGATGAAAAGATGATTTTATCATCTTCTCTATACTAAAATGTATATGTATATGCATATGTATCTTTATCCATAATGTGCATTAGTTTTGATCGCTTTAACTTTACTAAAATAGAAGTATAATTCTGTGACACTCCAATGTTTATATCCCATTTTATAATTACCAATCCGTTATTATTACTGTGAGGCCCCTAACTTTTATAAATCCTATTAAGGCCTTGACTTTCGAGTTATTATAATAAAAACCCTTAGTTTCTTATTTATTCGTGAATTTGACCCTATAACCGAAAATGCATCACAGACAAACCATGCAAACCCTAATCTATCTCGATAGCTTAGTAATCATTTCTAACACTCTAATATTAATTATTTAACTATCTAATTATAGATTAATCGCTCAAAACCCTAGTTTTTGGTTTTTACCATCTTCGTTCGGTTATTCACCTTTTAATTCAAAGAGAAGTACCACAAATCGATTTATTTTTCCTAACACTATTTTGATTAATCCTACACTTGAAATGAGTATTTTAATTCATAAAATTAGTCCAAGCTCTCACACGTCATTAAAATTGCACATTAGCCTCCAATTCATTATATTATATATATAAAAGTACACTCTATTATAATAATATTTTTTCACAACATATCTGTAACATATATATATATTCATGAATTCATAGATGAAATTTTGACCAAGGATGATAAATCATGGAATTGTGTTTGTACTTGATTTCAATCTATTTCAATATTGACAAACCTATAAATAAATCATGTTTTAACGCATAATTAGATATCCTAATCAACCTCCATTTCATTAACTTTCAACTAAATTCAAAATTATTCCATTCCATTCTAACCAAGGGCACTTTAGATTTTTCACTACAATTTTCCTATAAATATAACCATCTTTCTAACATTTTTGCACACTCAAACTCATACACACACAAAAAAATTCAGAAAGGAATGAGAGAGAGGAGAGAAAGTGCAAGCTTGGAGGAGAAAGCAAGAAAAAGAGAACAAACTTTGTCCAAGCCTTAGCAATCTAGCAAAGTAAGCCACAACACCATCTACTCCTTTCTTTTCTCTTCTAAATACATGATATTATATGCTTAGAGTATTGTTTTCATATGTTTGTGTATAGAGCTCTTGTGTTTGAATAGGAGAAGTTGAGCTTTGTTGATTACCTTAATTGTATCATTCTTTGTTGAAGCAAAGTCACCATTCTTCATCCATTTCACGTATCATTTTTAAAGGCATACCTTCAAACTAAAAATTTGAGTTAATAATATAGTATTTAGCATGTTTTCATCATAAGAGAAGTGAAAAAATATCCATGGTTGCCCCCCTTACAACTCTTTTTATTTCAAGTTTTGTGCACAAATGACTGGTAATTTTAGCTTACTTTCAAAAATTCCAAAAAATTGTAGGAAAATCCCCTTGAGCTCATTTTTTTTATCAAAACCTTCTTTAAAGTGTTAACTTTCAAGAAAAATTGGTTTTATTAAAAATGAGTGAGAGGTTTGAGAGAAGAATCAATTTTCGTAATAGCCGACAAATCTGGGCAAAGCTGAAGTATTTCATTAATAACTAAAAATCTAGAAAATCTTTCACACTTCCGTAAATTGACTTTGAAACTAGGAAAAATTCTCTACAAACCTTAAAGAGACTGAGTTCGGAAAAATTCTAAAAATGTCATTTTGATAGTTGTCTTTAAAGTAAACCAAATCTAGAAATTGGTAAATTTTAGTAGTTTCATACTCTTAGTTGTTTGGATGTATCTTTTATTGTTTGTTCAAGTTTTAGTATCCCATCTATGTATGTTTTTGGTTGTATCTCTTTACATTTTGTCTTGAAATGCCTATATTTGTGTTGTAATTGTCATTTCAATAACTTGTTCTAACATTGACTTAAAACACTAAATACAACGAGAAACTTAATAAGGGTGGTATTGGGTTTTTGATCACTTAATTGAATTTTAAGAGATAATGATACGTTAACTTCAAGTATGGATTGATGGGATACGTTCCCTAATTGAAGGTTAAGTCTTGCACAAGTGGTTGTTTCGGAACCCTTGAATGCATCAATCGTATTTGGACCTTAAGTGGTTAATAATAGATAAGGTTGGAGGAGGTTTTAGGTGTTGACCCTTATTTTACTGTCTCTTTTGAGGTCCTCGATTGGCACTACACGGTATGTACCCGTGGTAGGCATCTAGGATAAGGTCTACAAAGTGACAAAAGAGGGGGTACAGAATAATCTGAGTCCAATTTTTGTGGTTGGAAGGATGAAGTCTTTTGGGGGGATTTCTAGTTTACTAACACCTAACTTTATGATCCTTTTGTTTATTAACTTGATTATCATGCTTCATTACTTGTCTGTTATAATTGTTATTGTGTATTAGATTGGAAAAAAGGGATGGGGATATGTGTGCGTTTACTGGGCATTCCAAACTCATGGCGTTTCATGTTAGGAGTTAACGAAATTTACATGAACAACAGCGAAGCAGAAACATCAGAAGACGTATGGCTATCTTAAGGGGAATTAGAACTAGTGTTTGTGGGAGCCGAATTTACAGTAGCCCAAAGGACACGGGTCCTAGTAACTTAGCCCAACACAATTGGGCCCAATTTAAGGTCAGCCCATTAGGCAAGACTATTGGGCCAAATTAGAGCCGACTAAGGTTGGATAGAACAATCGCCGAGTAACGGGCCTTAATAGTTGGTAGTCAAGCAGATTAGCTCAGATAAGTTGGCGTCTCATCCAGTTGTTGATTCATTGCCATACAGTGCAATAGGGGAATAGGCCCCCACAGGGGATGCATAGTAGGAGATAAAAACCTGGAGGAGAAATTCTATAAAAGGAAAGAGAGGGCTCAATGTAGACACTCCATTTTTGACCACCCTTCAGACTTGGGCGCCATTGATTAATTACTCGAGGATGAAAGTTATGCTATGCAAAGGTTTGATTTCTTCAATAAGAGCGTCAGATCCCAACCTTACACCCCATTTTAGACCAAAACTATTTTGACCAAAATGATTTTAGACCTTAAAACCCTTTCTTCCAAAATATTTTTGAAAAAGTTTCGACGATGTTCCGAGGCTCACATTTCATTAAATGTTGCACTTTTTGGTAAACCAAGTAAGGACAAAGTGGAAATAAATAAAAGAGAGGTGAACTCTTCAAAAAATCTTTCAAAACACTTTATTTAGAGGTTTGAAGTTGAAGAAAATAGGAGGGGAGGGAAGAAAACTAGTTGAGAAGAAGTTAGGCATGAATCTGGTTAGGACCAAAACTGAGCAGTCTTCACTAAAATAGGTATATCTTTTTTCATACTTAGCATTTTGATGTGAGGCTTCCACCATTGGAAAGCTTACTTCCGGGGCTTCAATTTAGACTAAAGAATGACCTGAAACAGAGTCCGGACGAAGGAGATATGCCTATTTAAAGTCAGGGCCAGAAACCAGTTTTTTGCTTGTCGGCCACTAGTGAGGTTTGACGGCCATGTGTTGGCCAGGGGTGAAGTGTGTCAGCCATGGATGAGGTTTGTCGGCCATTAGTGCAAAAAAGACAGTTTTCTGCAAATATTTTCCCTCTAGCTGTTCCACACTGCTCCAGCTGTCCTATATTGATATTTTCGACCTGAAGCCATATATTTCTATATATAGAGGACCTTCTCTATTGTTTTGAAGGTTGAAAAAATTTTGGGAGTCTCTCTCTCTACAATTCTCTCTCTCTAGATTTCTCTCTCTCTCTTGAACTTTTGTGCATATAAGTGTAGATACACTTCAAGTTTGCCTATTACCCCTTAACCAAAGTTGTTTATCTTTGGGCTGAGGTTACTTGGGACCCTCTTTGAGCTCTAGAAGGTGGTCTTGGCTTGATTTATTGCCTCAATTATGTCTTGACTTCGAGAGGTATAGCACTCTCCTTTTAAGCTTGTTTTTGCACAATTATTTTCTTATCTCTTTCCACTATTTTTGGACTGTTTTTGAACTGTAAAAAACTCTGTTTTTGTGGCCTAAAAGTGGTGATTTAAGGCCATTTTCAGTTAAGGGGTGGTTCACCTTTCTTGCTTCTTTGCTTGTAAAGCTTTTGTGCCTTTGTTCACCACTTTCAAATCAACTTTTTTGGTCCTTTTAACCACTAAATTTCAGAGGTTTTTTAGTGGCAAAAATCTCATTTTGAAATCCAAAATTGGAGGGCTTAGCCTTCCCTCCTTGTGTCTTGTTTGCATGCCTAGCTAGCTTCATATGTTAGCATGTTTTTCTAGCTTAACTTAGCTTAAGTCCAGCATGTTTTAGCCTCTGAAATAGTCTACTTTAGCTCTGTTTTGGGCTATGGGCTATTTGGTTTATTTAAACTTTGTTTTGTGTAGTTGTAGCGTAAATCCTTACACTAGCTTGTTATTTTAAGGCTTTAAACATCATTGGAGTGACTTGGTTGCATGTTTTTAGTGCTTTTATCACTTGATTCTAGCATCTAAATCTCTGCAACCTCCCTCTTTGCTTCACTCTTTCATTTGCTTTTGAGGGTTGTTTCAAGATTTTGATCCTTTAAGCTTGAGATTGAGGTTATACTTAATGGTTTAATCCTCTTTGAGGGTTCATTGTCGAAGGCATGCTCTCTCTCTTGCCTTACACTATCCCTTGGTTGACACTTCTTTCACCTTAGAGGACACTCACCAATGGACTAAGTGATTAAGGAATGTTTTGGTAATTAAAATGTGTAAACAAAATTGACAAGTAAAAGTGACAAGATAAGCATGTCTTTGTGTTGCATTGCATGTGTTCAAATCGGACGTTAGTTTGAGCACAAGGAAAATAGGACATTTCATACTCAAAAGTGATGAAATGTGCCACTTTTCTAGGTCTCCGTTGCTTTAGATCATGCATGATAGGGTGGTGGTCTTGTTGGTCATATTTGCGCGTTTATCGAAATTGTACAACTTGGATCTTTGGCCATCATGCAATGAACTTGCTTGATTGGTGGTTTTGGATCCAAATGTGTCACTCATTTGAGGTATTGAGATGATAAGGAGGGATACAGTACAAACAAAGTCTTGGAAAAACCCCTATTTTTGCTCTGTTTATGCTCTGTTTATGCTCTGTTTATGCAAAGATGGTGATCCAATGCATCGATGGCGAGCATTGCATCATTTGTGGCGATGGTGCATCATTTACGGCGTAAGACACCTTTTTGGCTGGTAGATGGCCGACAACAGCCGTACATGGCCGGCAGGTCACTGATGTAAGCCTCAAAGAATATTTGGTAAGGTGGAGCAGAAAGATTCTAGAAATGTTCAACTCTGCAAATAGAGGCTTCCGAGAGCAAAATGGTGGTCTTTTGGGGGCAAAAACCGAGCATGTGCATCTTCTACTTCCCGAGACGGAGCAGTGGCAACATAGTTTAATGTCTTAAACACTTAGTTTGTGTGCATTTGTGTTGTAAATTAATTAATTAGTTGTAGCTAATTAAGTGTTGTAATAATTAGTTAGTTAAACTAGTTATTCGATTTCAATTTGTAATAGTTAGTTAACTAGAATAGTTAATTAGTTTCACTTTGTATTAGTTAGCTTAATTAGCGTAGTTAGTTAGCTAGCTATTATTCATTCGGACCCTTCTTCGCGAGGGCGTAATATTGTAATAAGTGTGCATGCGTACGTGTATGTTTTCCAACCCCACATCTTTCTCCTTTTTACTTAACCGCTTTTGATGGTTTGATTAGGGCCATGTTTCAATTAGCATACCTCATGCTTGCATCCATTCATTTTGTATTACATGCACTGAGGCTCGGCGCATCATTCAAACTGCATTGCCATTTCAATAAACTTATTTGAATACGTGTTTAATCGCATGTTATCAAATCAATTCATACACCATATTAGTAGTCGAGCCTATTAAATGCATATTGCATGTGTTGCATTAGTCATCTTGTATAGTTAGGATCATGCATCTTTCTAACTAGTTTCTATTTTGGCTTTAGGTGAGTTTTTACACTTTAGCATACTTGCATAAGTGTGAATGTTTCCATGTCTAGCATGCTTGCCATGAGGTTATATGCTTAAATGCTAAATAGCTTGAATGCCTGTGGATGAAGGCTTGTTGTTTGAATTGGAAGGATTTAACAAATATGCATTTTAAGCCCACTTTGTTAAGTGGCAAATTATGTTTTAAGCCCACTATGTTTGGTGGCAAATCCACATCTTTAAGCCCACTTAGGGTGGCAAATTCAAACTATTTTCGCAAACAAACATGAGTTAAATTGTTCCAAATTGAGCAGACTAGTCTATACTTGATTGTGCTCATCACGTAGTAAAGCTAGTTTAATAACCAGAATAATAACACATAATGTTTATAAAAAATCATATCATGATTAGTAGAGGCCGATCTTTGATCGGGCGAGCGGGGGTGCTCAAATCATGACCTTCCCCTCTCGTACCTAAGTTCCCAAGCCGAGGCAACTTTGATGATGACGGATACATGGCCTTTGGCATGAGTCATGGGTTTCCTAAATTTCCTCAAAATAAAATATTTAGGTGGCAACTCTGTATCTGGCAAAGTAGTCCACTTTTGGCACTTTTTGATTTAAAATCGATTTTCCAAAAATATTTTCCAAATTTGGACTCTTTGGTGATTATCAGTTTCACATTGCACTTGTGAGATTAGATTCAGAACCGAGAGAATCCGAACTGTGAGGCCTTTCTTTTCAAACCTTCCGAAAGGCAGGACACGAAAAAAGGCGAGCCATACTTAGGAATGAGGTATGTTCTAAATAGTTTACTTAAGAAAAAGGGCAACCAATATATTTGGGAGGTGAAAACTAGCTAGATCATCGAAGTACTAATTCCAGCACCATCAACCGGAGTTGTTCTTTTGTTTCAGGTGACCATCAAAGGACTGCTCCAAGATTTGCTTGGATAAAGGAGTATCCCAAATCCACTCCCCCACAATTGGCACCATCTACAGGAATACTCAAACTCATCCATGACAGACCCAACGCAGGATCTTTTGCTTACTAAAGATAACGTTCCACCAGGAATATTATTTGGGCCAGATGATACTCCCCGTACGAAGAACTCTAAACTTTGACCCATTGACTCTTTCTTTACTTTCGTCCTCAGTAGAGAACGCCATGCAAACCCTGATCAATCAAGCAAAATGAAATGAACAGCGAATGGAGGAAATGGTAGTTGATAACGAGCGCTTATGTCAGGAACTGACCAAATCCTAACATACGCCACAACATGATTGGGGCTAGTCACCGAAAAAGAGAGCAACGCAGCAACTTCGACCCCGAAGGCACGACGGGGATAATAGTGACTCAAGATCGTCGGATGAGGAGCCCAAAAAGTGGGGCCGTACAGACACCTCTGACTCATCTGATCATAGTCCACGGGTGCAGCACAGGCATAACAAGAGAAACAATGGCTCTAATGATAAGGATAAGCACAACCCCTTCGTACGACGTATTGCCAAGGCCACTTTGCCTAAAAAGTTCAAAGCACCATCATTTACACTATATGATGGAAAATCAGACCCTACGGATCACGTTCGACATTACAAGTAAACGATGACACTGCATGTCGACGACGAAGCGGTTATGTGTCGAATATTTCCCAGTAGCTTGGGATCACTCGCCGTCAAATGGTACTATAATCTAGAACCTGGATCAATTGGAAGTTTCCATTAACTCCAGAAATCCTTCAAAGCTAGATTCATCACCAACGAAACTCAGTCGAAAAAGGCAAATCTCTTTGGGTAATGAAAATAAAGAAGGGAGAAACCTTGCACGAGTATTTGGCTCGTTATTAGAAGTGCTTCAATCTCGTAGACGATGATTTTAATGATTCCATGGAAGTCACAGCCTTCAAGATAGGGCTGTATCCAAACAGTCCGCTCAGAAGCTCATTAACTCAAAGGCCTCCTAAAACAGTCTGGTCCCTGATGAAAAAAGTGAGAGAATACTACAAGGTGGAGGACGATGCAATCAGGGTTAAAACCAGCCTACAGGTCGAGGAATCGACAGCACCTGTCATAGCCCAGCCTATAAACGCAGTGCTACCGAAGAGAACTTCGTCGAGGAGGAGTCTGGATAAAAGGGGCCGATCTAGGAGAGAGAACCGTCAAGATCCATGACAGCGGGATGAGTAGTATCAACTAGAAACCAAGCACCCAAAGCGGCCGGATAAACAATATACAGAGTTCACTAACCCAATAAGCAAAATTCTTAGCATAATTCAACATCATCCATTCTTCAAGTGGCCGGGTAAAATGTTCGGACTGCCTAATAAGAGGTGAAGGGATCAAAGGTGCGAGTATCATAAAGACTATGGACACCTGACCGATAAATGCTATGCTTTGAAAAATCATCTAGAGGAGTTGATCCAAGGAGGCTGACTAATTGAAGACCTTCCAAAGATGGAAAACCCACCAGGTGTGCTCACCGTACGTCCCGACTCACTTCCCGTCGGCGTAATTCACATGATATACATCTCGGCGTGAATGTGGTTCAGCTACAAGCTGCTGACTCTACCCTTGAGGCCGACTGGCCAGTCAAACGACCTCGCCTATCAAATGTGATCAGCTTTTTAGATGTCGATCTCAAAGGAGTTACCACTCCGCACGACAACGCTCTAGTAATCGAGCTGCGAGTTAATAAGTTTGTCATTGAGCGCATTCTAATTGACCAAGGAAGCACTTCTGAAATAATTCCTCAAACTCAGCTTGAATGATGCACACTTGTTGCCAGCCGAGTACCCTCTCTTTAGCTTTAACGCTAACCCAAAGTACCCCCTTGGAAAGATTGTCCTACCAGTACGTGTGGGCACTAAAACTCTGGAGGTTAAGTTCTTGGTTGTCAAACTTCCTTCGCCTTACAACATAATCATGGGCTGAACATGCTTTACGCAATACAAGTAGTACCGAGCACTTATCATCAATTACTCCGAGCCAAGGGATTCTTCGGCCATGTCTTCTGAGCCGACTCCAGGAAAGTCGTCCAAGTCAATAAAAATATCCTCTTCTTGGGGGCTACCAATTTCGATTGGCTCGCTGGAGCTGACTTGTTTGAAATCCAAATGCAATTCTCTTGTTACTTCAGCTTGACGAACATCCAACTCGGCGTTTTCGTCTCTGTCGACTTGTTTGGTGATGGCAACTTCTACTCCAGTGCCTTAATTAACGCCTTGATCGACCCATTGGTCACCGTCGGCCTATTCATTGGCTGACAAGTCCCCAATGCGGATATCCCTCAAATTGACGAAATTGGGAAATACGAGAGCCTCAAGTTATTGTTCGCCTCTCGGAGTGGAGATATGATCGACCGTCGAAAAAGTCGAATAGGATGGGTTTTATCTCAATAATATATGTGCAACCCGACCTTGTCCTTGTAAATTCGGCCGACCGACAAAGTCGAGGACAATCTTTACTCGGGCAAGCACAAGTTTGTCTGTGGAGGTGAGGGACCTTTTGAGATTATTGCCTACGCAAGAAAGAAACGATCAAAAGAGTGAATATCGAATAAAAATAGAAATTAGCGTGAAGTAATCGGTGACCTGGTTCACCCTTGCGCCTGGGCACGGGAGTTTGGCGATCTTCCCCCTCGCCGAACTCCCAATTGCCGCGAATGGCCTCCAATACGTCATCTACTCGTTTACCAGAGCTGGCATGCATGGTGACCAGATGGTGATTGGTGTCTTTTGCTCTCAGGAAGTATCGCCCTTGCCGACTAGAAGATTTGGCAAGGACGTAACAGTGCCAACTGGACGAAATCCATAGGTCAAGACGGAGGTGGCGGTTCAACTCTATGACACCCATTATGATTCGGTAGAAATTGATGTTTGGCTGGAATGGGATCAAACCCCATGTGACGCCCTAAAAATTGGGAACATCAGAGAATATATTAACAAATAAATATAGGGTTTATCTAAGATTATAAAATAAGAAACGTTACTAATGAGTCCTTTGGTTAATAACCAAGTAAAATCCTAAGAAGGTGGGAGAAGTCAATATAGCCTCCTTTCAAAGTCCAACCACCTTTAGCAAAGCTACCCTTTTGATAGATCTTAAAAAGATATTAACACAAGGTCTACATGAGTTGACAATAAAAAAAGGAATAGGTAGTATAAAAGATATGTGTGTGTGTGTGTGTGTGTGTGTAATAATTACAAAATCATGTCTTAAATACAACATGGGATTCTATCACTTACAATCTCAAAACACATTTACAACTAGTTCGTAATTCTCCTAGGGTAACCGTACGTCTTCAAATGCTTCAGCTTCATCTTCGATCGGTCTAATAGTCTTCAATACCTAGCATGAAACGCCATGAGCTTTGAATGCCCAATAAACGCACACACACCCCGTCCATTTTTTCCAATCCAATACATCATCACAATTATAACAAGCAAGTAATGAAGCATGATAATCATTCGATAATACAGGATTACAAGGTTAGATGTTAGTAATCTAGAAATCCCCCAAAGAGACTTCATCCCCCCAACCACAAGAAACGGACGCGGATTATTCGATATGCCCCCTCTTTTGCTGCTTTGTTGCAGAACTCACCTCAGAGCCTACCAACGGTTATCTACCACGCAGTGCCAACCGCAGGGCCTCAAAAGAGACAGTAATAATGGGCCTTGCCCAAATCCCTCCTTACACCAAAATACCTAGGATTCGAATACAACCATTCCATTCAAGGGTTTTGAAAATCACTTGCGCAAGACTTTACTTTCAAGGGGAGCACATCCTGCTAATCAATTCAATTTGAACATAACTTTATCTCATAACAGTGCTCATGTGATCGAAACCCCATTAGCCACCACATTAAGTTTTCCGTTGAGATTAACATTTTAAGTTGGTTAGTACAAGCAAGTAACAAAGGAATATATTTGCATAGATGTAAGCATCATTGAACGACAAAAAAAAAAGGTATATAACCATGACATATGTAATATCATACCAAGATATAATCATATATTAATAAGCATATTCATGAACACTAGAGCATAAAACACCAATGAAAAACAAAATTTCCAAATTCAGTACCTCTTAAAGATTAAAATCAAAAAGGCAATTTCAGATTTTTCCCGAACTCGTCCTTTCTATGATTCGTAGAGAATTTAATCTAGTTTTTAGAACATGTTTCGAAAATGAAATAAATTTTCTAGATTTTTAGTTATTTAAGAAACACTCCAGCATTGTCCAGATTCCTCAACCGTTACGAAAATCAGATTTTCTCAAAAATCGCTCACTCTTTTTCAATGAAACCAATTTTTCCTGAAAGATATCTCTTTAAGGAAGATTTGAACATAAACCCGAAGTCTAGGAGAGTTTTCTAAATTTTTCTATATTTTTTGAAAGTTAGTTTTAAAACAGATTTTTCATGTACAATACTCAAAATAAGAAGATTGGTGAAAAAAGAGGACAACTAAAGAAAATTTTCCACTTCTTTTGTGATGAAAACATACTAAATAATGTGTCAACAACTCATATTTTTAGAGTGATGGTATGCCTTTAGAAATAACGTGAGATATGGGAAGAAAAATGTAGTTTTGCATCTATTAAGAGGAAATACGGATGGAAGAAGGATTAAAGCCCAATTCATCAACTTTGAACACATGAACACCATTACAACACTTCTTAAAATATAGTTTCAAGACTCTAATAACATGTATTTGAAAAAGAAAAATAAAAGAGAGAGTTGTGTTGTGACTTACTTGAGGCTTGGTTGATTAGTTAACAAGACCTTCTCTTTTTTTCCTTTCTTCCAACAAGCTCACCCTCTTCCCCTCTCTTCCTCTCAGCCAAATAAAGTGTTTGTATGTGTGTTCTTGTATGTAAAATGCTAAGGGTGAGGTTTCTTTTATAGGAAAATTGGTGCAAAAGGTCTAAAGTGCCCATTGGTTAAAATTGGATTGGATATTTTAGATTTACTTGGAATCTAATGGAATGGTGAATGATTAGAGGCCTTAATTATACAATTAATCATGATCTAGTTAGGATTTGGTTAGGAGTGGACTTAGGGTGGAGGCATGGTTCCATGTTTTGGGGGTACTTGCCAACACTTTTCCTTGATTTCATGGATATGATTTGAAAAAGTTATATAATTTTCTATTCCCTAGGGTGGCTGGCCATGTGGGCTGATTTGAGGGAATTAATTTATTTTTTTCTTGGTACAATTGTTGGAAATTGCAAAATATAGGTTTAAAGGTACAAGTGTATATATATATATTAGTACTAGTTTGTGGTCAATTAGCGATTTAATAAAAATGTGAGGCTTTGGGTTTAATTCATGTATTGAAACATTTATTTAAGTGTAGTATTTAATTTAATTAGGATTTTGATCTTCAATTCGGTTAAAGTTTCTTTATTTCGAATTAAACAACGAGTCGTAATGCAAACCGAAAGCCTAGGGTTTTTTTGATCGGCAAATATAGTTAAGAAATTAATTTAATTATTATTGGGACTTTGGTCATGATCCCTGAGTTCCGGGTTCAATCAAGATTTGCAAGTTTTCGGTTGGCGCACGTTTTCGGCTCTACAGCTAAAATTGAAAATAAATAAGGGATCGATGGTCTATATTGAAATAGTTCAAAAGTAAGGGTCTAAATAAAATTACAAAGGTCAAGGGCCTTATAGTTAAATAATTAATATTAGCATGTAAAAACGATTACTAAGCTATCGGGGTCGATTTGGATGCGTCTTCAATTATAGGGTTAAATTTGTGAATAAACGCAGAACAAAGGGCTTTATTATAATAACTCAAAATTTAGGGATTTAATAGGGTTTACAAAACTTAGGGGTCTCACACCCCAATAATGTAATATAGACCTAAAGGTAGGGTGAAGGGGGAAACAGACTCCTCCCTCAGCAATCGCCAACAGACAATGGTGTTTTCTTTAGTCCTCTCCATGCCAACTTCACCATCTCCGACTAGGAATAGTTGAACGTTGTCGAGGATGGAAAAATGATGAAAGGAAGTAACTCTATCTTCAGAAAGAAGAGCCTTTAGGTGATTCGCCATGAGTGGATTGGAGTAAAAGATAACAAAAAAGGAAATGCGAAGGACTGAAAGCACACAAATGAAAAAAGAAAAGAATAGGGCTTAGAAGACTTACAAACAAAAATGAAAGGGTGGAAAGCAAAAGGAAGAACGAGTAAGGTTGCAGAAGAGGTCTTGGAGTTAGAAGATTATATATCTTGAGCAACAATAAAGTCCCATATGAAACGAATGGATGGAAGGAGTTCAAATCGCATTTAATGTAGAAAAAGTACGAAGGGGTGGGAAACAATAATCATTCCTTTTCATCACATCTTTTTTGGCACGACAATAAAAAGGCGTGTCTGCCGCATTCCCAAACTCCAAAGCGCTTCAAAATGTCAAACTGACCCTTTGGTGACCGAATATGCCAACTGCACGAAACCATGCATAGCTGAATACTCGGAGGGCAATTGTGGGAGCTGAATTTACAGTAGCCCAAAGGACATGGCTCTTAGTAACTTAGCCCAACACAATTGGGCCCGATTTGAGGTCAACCTATTAGGCAGGACTATTGGGCCAAATTAGAGCTGACTAAGATTGGATAGAACAACCGCCGAATAACAAGCCTCAAAATTTGATGGCTGAGCAGAGTAGCTCAGATAAGTCGGGGTCTTGTCTAGTTGTCGATTCCTCACCATACAATGCAATAGGGAAATGGGCCCCTATAGGGGATGCATAGTAGGAGATAAAAACCCGGAGGAAAAACTCTATAAAATGAAAGAGAGGGCTCATGAATGAGGTATGTTCTAAATAGTTTACTTAAGAAAAAAAAAATAACCAATATATTTGGGAGGTGAAAACTAACTAGATTGTCGGAGTGTTAATTTTGGCACCCCCAACCGGAGTTGTTTTTTTGTTTCAAGTGACCATCAAAGGACTGCTCTAGGATCTACTTGGATAAAGGAGTATCCCAAATCCACTCCCCCAAAGTGTTGTTAAATCTCTTTTGTAGTCTCATTTTGAGTTTGCAATATTAAGACTTTTATTATATTGTTTTACTTATATATCTATATATATCTTTTGTAACCTAAGTTTATTTTTTGTCAACTTATGTAGACCTTGTGTTAATACATTGTTAAGATCTATAAAAAAGATAGCTCTACTAACTAAAGAGATTGGACTTATAAGGAAGACTATTTTGACTGCTTCGATCTTTTCTGGGATCTTACTCGGTTATTGACCAAAGGACTTATAGTGATGTTTCCTAGACTTCAACCTTAGAGTAGATTTTAAGGTGTCACACTTGTAATCTTAAAAAAATCCCGTATTTATTTGTTAATATATTCTTTGATATTTTCTATTTTGGGGGGTCACAATTACCCAATTTCATAACATAAATGTGAATAAGAAATAAAATAAAACAATTTTATAAACCAAAACTCATCCATTTATCATAAATTATTCGTCAGAGTACTTACATTAGATTATAATACATGGAAAAACAGAAAGAAAGAAGTGTACATAAAAAAAATGCTATAAGCGCTTACATCTGTTGGAGATTTCTTAAAAGCTTGAAAACTTTATTTTTTATTTTTTATTTTATTTTATTATTAGTTTTTGTATTTATTTATTTATTTATTTATTTATTTAATAGTCTTATTTGTTTGAATATTTTTTAACTTGTATTTGTTTTCAAAATGAATGGGTGTGTTTGTTCCCAACAGACATCAAAGAGCCTATTTAAAAGAGGACTCTTACTCAGGAAAAAAAAAAAACAACGTATTCTGATTACATTCTCTTTCTCTTCTTTGTTACTGATACAGACTTGGCAAATCCATATGGTGTAACTGTGCAATGTGTCAGATTCTTGTGAATTCTTAGGTTGTATCTTGGAGTCGTTTGTGATCATTAGAACCTACACGGAGGGAGCACATAACGACTTTAGGACAACGTCTTTGACGTGCCTCTCTGAATCACACAGGCTACTTTTTGAATCTTCTTCTTCTTCTTCAGCATTTTGAATTATGTATATAAATATACATAATTTTTGAAATTGTATAAAAACTATTTTCAGAATCTATTTTATTCAATATCATTATTCCGTACAATCAATTTAGAGTAATTATTTTTCAATTCCCACAACAATCTAAAGTTGTTAAGTTTTTTTTAAAAAAAAAAAAATATTATTACATTTTCTATAAATTCAATTCTTACGGTTCTATACAAAACCCTATTTTCATTGACTTGCATAGTTTATTCCTTTTGTTAATCTTACTGGGCATAAACATAGTTGTTTTGAATAACTTTTATTTATTAATCCTAAGTGCCATTATGTCACGACCCAAACCCGCCCCTATGGGTTTAGCACCGTAACCGGCCAGTAATCCTAGATTACCGAAGGCCTGCTTAACAGTAATACAATAGTACAGAGTACAGGGGCTTGGCGGAAGCCAATACAGTAAATAAACAATGTCCAATGAGCTGTGACAATCTGTATGCCAAAAAGATTTTTCATACATTTGTACAGAACAGTATACAAAACATTTACAAACATTCAGAACAGGGATCAAGTCCCTATTAACCAGTACAGTGCAGTCTATACAGTCTATACAGTAAACAAAAGCGATGCAGAGGAGAACACTAAACACCCCTAGCCTTAGCTTGGCAGGCTCGGAACCTCGCAGTGAGGCACATAGGTTGGCTTGACAAAACTGGAAATACCCCGACGCTTCTAGCATTGGTCCGGTGCCTGTACACCTACATATATATATGAGCAGTGAGCTAAAGCCCAGTGAATAACATAAAGCGTAAAGGGGTTTAGAATGAATGTCCTTACAGTAGTGAAAACAGTTCATTTCAATCAGTATTTCAGTTGTTCAGTACAATCAGTCATATGTGGTACATCCATTAGCATAACAGTACAGTAAGCAGTAGGTCTTAAAGACCGAACGGTAATGATGGCCATCAATCAGTAAACAGTAGTGGTTCCACGAGGGAACCGACAGAGATCTCTGTAATAGTAACGATGCTTGATGGTGCTAAGGATGCCACAAATGCGATTGAGAATATAGGACATACATTCATTGATAAACAATATCGATTCGATGCAGTTTAGTTTAGTATTCAGAAGATAATCATTTTGAACATATCTTTACACAATTGTTATTCACAGAGTTCTAGGCTACAGTAAGCTAGAGCGTCTTCTCGAAATGCCAACCCTATACAGTTAACAGATTGAACACACACTAAGTTTCACAGTTGGGAAAGATAATAATTTAATCCCTAATTTGCCTCGGTGTGTTCTATATCTATATCCTCTTTAAGATGCCTTAAATATGCCCTAGGAATGCCTAGGATGGAAAGAGGATGCAAAGATGCACTTTTGAACACTTTACAAAATTTGCTGAAAACAGGGGTCTTGCTCGAGCGAGGATTCCTTCGCTCGAGCGGACATGCAAACAAAGGAGCTCCGCTCGAGCGTGAATTCCGTCGCTCGAGCGGACTGTGTGCTACAGTAAAAATACTGGATGCTCAAGATTTACGCTCGATGCTCGCTCGATCATGAGACACAGCTCTTCGCTTGAGCGTAGGTCCCTTCGCTCGAGCGTACACCTGCGCGCACCAAGATTCTGAGAGCTTGCAATTTACGCTCGAGCCACCATTTCGTTGCTCGAGCGTAGCTCTAGTGGTCGCTCGAGCGTAGAATCCTTCGCTTGAGCGTAGAAGCCAAATTCTGGAATTTCTAGATTTGCCTCCCAAGCTCAAACCAAGCATTCCTAAGCTCAAAACTCGACCTCTTGGGCCCAAATTCTGGAAAACACAACTAAACTCAATATACAACAAGTTTCAAAGCTCAATTTGTGAATTTAAAACCCAAGGGTGAGTCAATTAAATCCAAATTTCAAACTAATTCCATGAACATGCTCCAAACATGACATGCATGAACTTTAAACAATTTTCAAGCTTCAATGCTAGCTCAAATGAGCTCAAATCTTTCAAAAACATGATGACAACATGAATTACAACAATATTATGAACATGCATGTGAGGAATAATGAATTTACAACCTCAAAACTTGACAATATGCACATACATGCAACAATAGAGCTCTAATTCAACATTATTGGACTAATTCATGATCTAGAGTTCTTATCTACCATGACCCATGCACAAACTAACTTGAATCCATGAATAAGAAGATGTAGATTCTACCTTAAGTCTCCAAACACAAGAATAGAAGCTCAGTTGATCAAGAACTCTTCCAATCCTCTCAATTTCCAAGCATTACAAGATGAACTCACTCTAGTCTTTTACCCTCTCTCTCTAGGTCAGTTTGAACACAAGAAATGGCTAATGAAATATTTTGTTTACATGTATACAAGCCTCTAAGTGTGCTACCTAAGTGGCCCACTAGGGATGGCAAGGTTGTAAGTAAGCCAACTATTGCAATTTAACTAATTTTAATCTAATTTAATCGTACCAAATCACATTTTAATTAAATACACCATAAAATTACATAAATTCTACTAATCATGGAACATCAATCAATTTTGGGTTCGGCTGTCGATAAGGCATTCAATTAACAGTTTAAACAAAACAAACTGAACAGATAATTAAACAGTCAAATAGATAAAATGCAATTCAAACAGTCTGAGTAATCAATTGATTTGATTTGATCGATCGATTCGATAGTTGATCGGTCATAATCGGTCTCGGTTTAGCGATGTCAATGATTTATTGGTAGCAGTGGTGAGGGTTATTACACATTAACATATCATTAATAATAATTCTTTAACTTGTTGACTCTTTTTTTTTGTTTTTTCCTTTAAGAAACCTCACAATTTTCTGAAAACAATCCATGTAAAACTGTTGTATAAAACTGTTTGTTTGTTGCATGAAATTCCGTGTAAACCTGTTTGTTTCTTTAATGTCTTTTATGATTTATGATATAATAAAATAAGAGGAAAATAATAATAAAACATTTATACTACAGGTTCAATTTGTATCAAGATTTTGTCTTTGTCATCTTTTATAAATATATATTATTGAGTTGTTGAATGTTAATTGTCAATTATAAATTTAATAACATTTGTGATTGTTTGATTGTTATCTCTCAGAGGTTTTATAATTGTTTGCTCTCTTGTACCTTAACTAATTTATTTTTATGGCTAATTTAGAAGAAAATGTTAGTGTGAAACCTGAAAATTTTAATGGTAACAATTTTGAAAGATGGCAGAAACAAACAAAATATTGGTTGACCGCGTTGGGTCTTATGTCTACCATAGAAGATCAAGATTTTGTTAAATCTTGGTTGTCACCCGAACAAATTGAATTTCATTATTATAACAGAATCCTTAGTGTTTTGTCTGACCATTTATATGATGTGTATCAGTTAACCACCTCAACTGCAAAAGAAGTACGGAAAACCTTAGAGGTCGAATATGGAACTGTAGATGCTAGTATTGATAGGTTCATTATCTCTAATTTTAATGGGTATAAAATGAAAGATGACATACTTGTAGGAGACCAAATACATGAGTTTCAAGAATTACTTAGAAAAGTAGAAAAGAAATGGACAAGTTTTAGTGAGAAGTTTAAAGTGTCTTGCCTTATTGATAAATTATCTCCATCTTAGAATGACTTTGGTAAATGTCTTAGGCACAAACAAGGAGATTTGTCATTAACTCAACTAATCAATACACTTAGGATGGAGGAGAAGCGTAGGTCAAACCTAGAAACTGGAAAAGAGAAAACTCCTAAGGTAAATTTGGTGGAGAATGAGAATAAGAATAGTTCCAACAATAGGAATACCTTTCGACCTAAAGATAAAATTTTCAAGAACAACTTTAAGTTTAAATCTAGAGGTCAAAATGGAAAACACCATAACAATAACTACCAAGCCAATGTTAATAATTTTAAGCGATAAGGGAGTGGCAAAAGGTTGTGCTATGTATGTGTAAGAACCAATCATTATGCTAAGGATTGTTTTTTTAAGAAGACTAATGAGTATAAACCAATGTTCAACAATAAGCAAAGAAATCAAGGTCATAATGCTCAAGTGAATGTGATTTTGGAGAAAGAAGTAATTGCCAAACCATCTTTTAGGTATAATCCTGAAATTAATTCTACTTTTGAATATCAAGATTGGTGGTTAGATTCTGGAGGAGAAGCTTATATAATTTTGGGTATGAAATTAGAGAAAACAACCAAAGGTATTACATTAAATCAATCTGGAATCCTAGAGAAAATGTTAAAAAAAAGTTTGATTATTATAATCTCAAAGCTGTTTCAACTCCTTTTGATCCTAGCATGACTTTGAAGAAAAATAATGGTGTACCTGTATCTCAACTTAAATTCCAATTATTGGATCACTTCTCTATATTGCTAATAAGACTAGACTTGATATTGCCTATGCTGTTGGGAGATTAAGTAGACGTATAATCCTAGTAAAGATCATTGGATTGCTGTGGAAAGAGTTTTTAAATATCTAAAAGGAACTCTAGATTATTCACTTTGCTTTAGTGGTTTTCCTAATGTGGTAGAAGGTTATAGCAATGCTAATTGGATAACAGATAACTTAGATGTTAAGTCTACTACTGGGTATATATTTATGTTAGGTGGAGCAGCAATATCTTGGGGTTCTAAAAAACAAACTGTTATCTCTAGAAGTATAATAGAATCAAAACTTATAGCCTTAGACACTGAAGCTGAGTGGATTAAAAATTTACTCATTGATATTTCATTTGTGAAAAATCCTATACCTGCTATTTCTATATGTTGTGACAATAGAGCTGTAATAAAACGTGTCAGACAAGCACGTATTAATAAAAAGATAAATAGACATATGCAAGTGAGGTACAAATCTGTTAAAAGTTTGGTGAACAAAAAAGTTGTATCTTTGAATTATGTGAAATCTGAAAAGAATATTGTTGATCAGTTAACAAAATGTTTATACAAGAGTGTAATCTTAGATTTATCGAGGGGGATAGGTTGAAGCCCATAGGGAGTCAATTAAGGAAGTAACCCGACTTCTGTTATTAGAGACCCTATGAAGTAAGTTCAATGGATAGGAATAATCCTTATAGTGTGACTCGTATTCCAACACTTTAAAGAAGGAGACCTTATTAAATTTATTATTTATATTCTCCTACTCATCCCTAAGATATCAGTGTTGATGTAAATGTGATGGTTAAGAAAGAGTATGTACTCTAAACAAATCCGAGGCGGGCATACTCTCATAAGATAAACATCCTTCAGTTCTATCTTTGGAGGATTCACCTAACTGAGAGCATCGTGACGCCACAACCATGGGAATAGGGCTATTTCCTAAAACTCTCATGAGAATCAAGATTGAGCACGTGGCTGCTAATAGTGCTAACCTGCGCCAAAGTTATGTATCATACCATATGTGTAACATGTTGAATTATGGTAAAAAGGATTTAGTTCAAGACCTTATTCACTAAGATTCTTTCAGAATGAAACTGTTAACACTAAGTGAGGTTCAAGTTTAAAAAACACATACACCCATTATATGGTCATAGTGTTGTTCATATTACCATTATTGTTTTTGTATTTATTTGACGATTTTACAAAGTTTTGAATCTTGTGAGGGATTGTTGGAGATTTCCTAAAAGCTTCAAAACTTTATTTTTTATTTTGTTATTATTTTTTGTATTTATTTATTTCTTTTAATAGTCTTGTTTGTTTAAATTTTTTTAAACTTGTATTTGTTTTCAAAATGAATTGGTGTACCTGTTCCCAACAGACATCAAAGAATCAATTTAAAAGAGGACTCTTACTCAGGATAAAAAACAACGTATTCTGATTGCATTCTCTTTCTCTTCTTTGTTGTATTTTCTATATTTCTGGGCAACTAGTATAGACTTGGCAAATCCATCTGGTGTAACTATGCATTGTGTCAGATTCTTGTGAATTCTTGGGTTGTATCTTGGAGCCGTTTGTGATCATTAGAACCTGCACGGAGGGAGCATATAACGACTTTAGGACAACGTCTTTGACGTGCCTCTCCGAATCACATAGAATATTTTCTTCATCTTCTTCTTCTTCTTTAGTATTTTGATATATATATATATATATAATTTTTGAAATTGTATAAAACCTATTTTCAGAATCTATTTTATTCAATATCATTATTCTGTAAGATCAATTTAGAGTAATTATTTTTCAATTCCCACAACAACATCTTGCAAGGCCAAGGGCCTTGATCACAACAAAATATAATCCTATTCCGGCAAGTAAGCTCAATAGTTTTAAATAAAGAAATATCAAAAGAAGTTTCAGTGCTCTATCTAGATCTCCACTTGTTTCTTAATGGGGTGGAGGTACATCATTATCACTTGGAATTTTTGAATATCCAACTCATAAAAAGGAGTGAGCTTTTAAGTCTAGTAAGAACAATCTTAACAATATATATAAATGCTTGTTATGATTATGACCATACAATGCATGTTTTATGTACAACACCCAGAACTTACTTCTTTTGAAAACCAATGCTCAATGTACAATTTTAAAACCCATGTCTAATTCATTTTCACATTTACTGGCATTAAGTACTGTCACGCCCCAATTTTAATTACTCAGAAACATTACCAAAGCCTTTAAATTAGGTCCATTTTTTTTTTACATAAACAAATATCTATTACACTTGAGTAATAGAAATACAATGAAACATGTTCTTTCTCTCAATGAATATTACAACGACAACAATACATGCCAATCTCTTACTGTGCTACAAATAAATAAATACAAATGCAAAATCCATTTCCTTTATATCTACTATGAAGTTATACAAAGGGACTCAAGAACTTCATAAATCTTCAATCAAATAATCCAAAATGTTCTTCCTGTAAAAAGATAAAACAACAACAGGGTGAGCACTAATGCCCAGTAGAAATCTCATAGTTCTCATCAATAGCAAACACACAAATAGAAATGATCATGCATGCAAGGTGATACCATATAGTAGGGTGATATTTTATAATTTCAAAATATCTTAGGTAGAGTACCATTTTCTCAAAAACTATTTAAACACCTTTAAGAAAAGCCTTTAGTCATTAAAAATTATCCTTTAACCTTAGAAAACCATAAATCCTTGTGAAACAAACATATTTAAGACACAACATTATTTAAAAGTTATTAACCAATTCCCAAGATATTTCCCATTGAGTTTCCATTTTTAATATTCCTCCTTGCCTTTCATTCTTCCTTTCTACTCATTATATTTATTTAGAACTCCATAAATTCAAGTTCAAGTTCCCTAATTCATTTACAGAACAACTCTCATAATTTACCTTTATAACCACAACTACTTCATTAAGTTCACTATAACCAATCCATAATCCAATTACCACTTCAATTTCCATTCTTTCAATTGATTTCATATCAAATACCGGATCTAATCACAAGTCATCTTCCTGAGTCACACGCTTTACCGGTCACAAGCCGAAAAGAATGCGGAACCTCACGCTTTATAGGGCGCTACTACGGAGGGAAGGCGGAACCTATCTTAAGCGCCACGCTTTGCCGACTCAAATACGGTAGGAAACGGACCCTAAGATAACATCACAATCCATCATTACAATTAGTGGACAATGCCATCACATCTTCCATTATTTTCGTAACACATTAATTCAATATACATCGACCATTTATTAAAATTACATTCACATAATAAGTACAAATATGTTCCACGACCTTCTTCATTATCCATTATTCGCACTTATTTTAACCCAACATAGACTTAATTTCATAAATTTAATGTTGATTGAAATATCCCCATTTTCCAAAATAAAACTTCATAACTAGAGTTGAATATAAAGTTGGACTTTTAGTTTTGAGGTATAAAATCGTTTTCTAATTATACAATAAAATTTTTAAATCTTCCCTTCATCATCTTATCACAAATTCCGTATCATCTTTCAACTCGCCCCCGGGTACCAACACAACACCACCCAACACAACTCATCTCAAACTCAACATGACCTAACACAACACAACACAACATAACTCAAACTCAACACACCCAACACAACTCAACTCAACACAATTCAACATGATTCAAATACAATTCATCATAGTCCAACACAACTCAACATCATTAACACAATTCAACATATTCAACACTATTCAATATAAGCCAACACAACTTAATTCAACAACACTATTTACAATTCAACATAATTCAAGATAAATTCTTGAATTCCCTTTCAACATTCCATAACTAAGTTTATGTCCTCTATATCATTGATAAATCTTTTCCCCAATCTTCCTTTCACATTATAGCATGATTTACAATGCCCATAGCAAAGGTTCATTCGCTAATTTTTAACATAATTTTTCAAACACCTCCTAAATCCAATTAAACTTGTACATATATAATTCAACCTACCAATTTCATGATTCTACTTTCAATTTGGGCAAAATCATTGATTATCATCATGGATCAACCTAGGATTTTCAAGAAAAATCAAGAACTTCAATAAAATTTCAAACTTCTCAAGCCATTACTTTTTATTCCAATTTCCCCATTGATTTCATACCTAAGGTTCAAAATCCATCATCTTAAGCCAACAATTGAACCCCCAACATCTCAAACCATAAACCCCCAAATCTCATGATTTACTCTATATGCTCAAAAATGGAGATTTTGCATTTATATAATGAAAATACCACAAATCTATCTATTAATGTAAGTATTGAAGAGAACTAGAACCTGTACCTCAAGAATCAAGCAAGATAAGTAAGCTTTGAGAAGAATCCTTCACCAATCCGAATTCCAATCGGTTGAAAAGCGAGATATTCAAACCTTCTTCACGTTTTTACAAGGGATCTTGGCCAAATCTTTGAGAAATTAGAAGTATTTGGGTCGAAATCTTTAAGGTTTTCGGACTTAGGATGAGAGGGATAAAGAGAGGAGAGGAAAGTGTGATGAATGATCTAGAAAAATCTCTTTAAACTTGCTGAATTCGCGTGGTACGCTCGAGCGTCTCTTTTTCCACTCGAGCGTACCTGCTTCCAGCACAGATTCCAAAACTTCAAATAGGTATAACTCTCTCATCTGGATTTCGTTCTAGGTCGTTCTTGTGTCCAAATTGAAGCCCCAGAAACAAGCTTTCCAATGGTTCTAGCCTCAAATCCAAATTCAAAGTGTGGAAAGGGAAAAGGGCAAATGAGTGACGGCCGATCGTAGGCAAATTATTCGAATTAAAGTTTTTGGTCCAATCTTACTTTACCATCATGTTACCATCCCAATCAATACCCCAAAATAAAAATAAGGAAGTTCCAAATACACTAATAAAAATTGTCAAGGGCAATCTTGCTTTCCACGCTCGAGCGTCGCTTCCCACGCTCGAGCTCGCACAGACCAACAAAGCCATCCGCTCGAGCGACCACTCCTACGCTCGAGCGAGAATTCACAACTCACACAATCTCGGGCTGTCTGCAAAAATGCTGGAAGCCTCACAAGTCCGCTCGAGCGGAGGGAAAAATTTTAGATCCTTACAAGTACGAAGGGGCTATTGGACACCCATTACATTTTCAAAACTATTTCCACATTTACTGGCCATTGAACATGGAGGGGGCAATTAGACCCCCCAACAATATATTCAACAATATCCCCCACGTTTACCGGCACCAAGTACATAAGGGAAATTGGGCACCTCAACAATATTATTATAATATTCCCATATTTTCTAGCCTTCGAGCACAAAAGGGAAATTGGACAACTCAACACACACAACACATTTTCAAAACCACACAGACTTTTAAATAAATCGACACTTGATCCAAAACCATGAGAATGCAATGTAATGCATGAGTTTGCAAACGTTATGATTTGCCTAAGGTTTAATTTCATGCAACAATAAATCACATGATAACCTTCATCAATGGTCAAAACATTAACTTCTATCAAGACATTAAATAAATAACAACATTGTCATCATCATTATCATCACCTAGATCTCATCATTTCCAAACATATCTCAATTCATCAACATCCTCTTAATTCTTTGTCTTTGTTTTCATATCATCCTCATTTCCATCATCTTTTAGTTATAAAAATTCATCTTTCATATCTAATATTGTATATAAACAAAATTATTATATTTTCATAACACAACAATTTCCATCATTATCAACAATTTAAATTAAATCAAATCTCTACGAAATTCCATATTCCCAAGTGTTTTTCAACATAAAATCAATCTTAATCTCACTATGAAACCTTGGTTAGTTTGCAAGTTCTCTTTTAAACAAATCTCAAACCTAGGGTTTTAGAGAAAATTGGGGGGTTATCCGCTTTTTCTACATCATCTCTTCCAAAATCAACAATTTAACACCACACACTCTAGATCTATACAAAACATTTCAAATATTTGAGTGATCAAAACATCTTTTTATATGTAACGACCCCAAAATATAACAATAGATAATCCCATAAGGTACACCAGATATGTGAAAAACTAATAAGATTTCAGTCATTCATTAATTCTCTTGAAAACATTACAAAAGATGCCACATGCATTATATATTCATAAACTCTAAATTCTGAATATATAGCATGTGACACATGGCTATATATAGAAATGAAAGGAAATTCCAATAAGTTCATGCCTTAATGGCTACATATTTCCAAGACAAAAGTGAGTCATGCCCAAAGAAACAAAAAAGCCCGAGGCTTGTACAAAAGATATTTACAGTAAAAGAATAACAAATGAGCCTCAACTCCAAGATCCTCCTAAGCTAAGTCCTTGGCAGAGGCATACCATCAGTACTTGAAAGTTGGTTCCCAGATAAGGTGAGTTAAAGCCTAGTAGAGAATACCTTAACATACTATATGATACTTAATAAAGTCATATGGTGAATGCATATGAATGCCATTTACCAAAACATTACACTTTTTTCTTTCAAAACTATGCAATGCCATGATTATAAATCAATTCATAAAATAATACTTTTTAAAATTAGAAAACAGGGTAATGGATATACAACATTGGAAATCTCTAGGTACGTATCTACTAGTAGGCTATACAAGTACTACCAAAGCCATTTTACCGGTACTAACCGAAAGGATCGGTTCCTAACCGTGCGGGTTTCTAGACTTTCACCAAGTACACACATGTCAACATAAATAATACCACAACCACAACCACAACCACATCCCCTAACCAAATTCACCAAGGTATTCACCTATTTTTCTCAAAACAATACATTTTCAATGCATAAATATGAAACAATGTTCAATGCAAGATGTATGAGCAATTGGTTTCAATCAACCTAATCCTTACGTAATTTCTATAACAATCAAAACTATCATCCACTGATTGCTCAAAACAGATATCTCTATGCAAAAGATAAATCTCCAAGTAACAGATATAATTTCATAATCTTAATATAAGAGTAATAATACATATTCAACTACACTCTCATCATTAACACGTATATTCATATTATTATTTCAAAAGCTTAACATCTTTATCTTTTTCCTTAGTTCAAAACCAATAATTTTCAAGATTTCCAATAAAACATTTATTCATTTCAAAACACATTTAAATGAGAGATTTTCAAGATTTCAACCCAACTTATCAATATAACCATCTCCATAATATTTCCCATGAACCCATTTGAAAACCCATCTTTATACTCCCAAAACCAATCCAAATCAAACCCTAAATTAAACCTACAACTCCCAAATCTCCACTCTTTCAAGGAACACATAACAAAGCTAAGAATCATACAAAGAGATTGATGAAATCCCAATCTCAAGATTAGAAGAAGAGATGAACAAGACCCAAAGTTTGATAGAGCCGAAAACTAGAACTTTTTCGATTAGAATGTTCAACTCTATGAGCTCTACACTTTTTCCCAAAGCACTACGGTGGCAAGACCAACGGATTTGAGTGTATAAGGATGTTTAGACAAGAACTAAAGAGAATGTGTCGCGACTTGAACTCGCCCCTAGAGGTCTAGGTTATGGCTGGCCAGTAATCATAGATTACTTACAGCCTCAATGACAAAATCAAATTGTTTAATAATAAATGAGGCTTAGCAGAAGCAGTAACAATAAATAAACAAGTCCATTAAGCGGTTCTTACATGATAAAGTTCATCACTTATATAGATAATTAACATCTCAAATCACACTACAATATTTACATTGACTTTAAACTTCAACTCCAAACACATAACACATGCTCTTCAAGTAGCAAAACAAAAGATTTCACAAAAGGTTTGACAAAAGCTTGTCTTTGCGAGAGAACAAGCGACACCCCATCACGGAGGCACTTCCCGATTGGCTTCTCAAAAAGGGTGGACTCCCAAAGCAACTTTAGGCTTGACGATCCACATGCTCATCTACATATATATAAGGAAAAGGGGTGAGTTAGAGTCCAGTGAGTAATATCAAAATAAAGAAATTAAATGATGAAGTCCAACACATTACAAATCATATCTTGGATTTCCAAATAATTATATAACAAATTCAAATCGATCATTTATCATATCAAAAACCATTAATCATACATTATACATGGTATATCCAATAGAGTAACAAAAAGGCCCGAAGGCCTAAATCAAAGGGACTATCAAGGTCTAACAAAAGGACCATCAAGGTCTAAACAAAAGGGACCATAAAGGTTTATCAAATGGACCACTCGAGTCATTCATTAGATATCTTTGTAATCCACTAATCAAAGGGTCATGGTATTGTTTCCTCCATGCGAGGGCCTTACTAAAGGATGTCACGAATACTTTTCAAATAGGACATTCATTCATTCATATAAAAATAACATTTCATAGATATCATTCTTGAATCAATTCAAAATGCATTTCAAACATATCTTTATAGAGATACTACTCACAGTGGGCTTGAACTAATGTAAGCTTCGGGTGACCAACCTATACAAAATACATAGCAACCTACATAGCAAATACGCATTTAAACACGATGTCCAAACAACATTATATCTTAATTCAATTTCTTAAATAGGTTTCTAGGTTATTCTTTCCTTAATGATGCCTAAACAATGCCCAAGAATTCCTAAAATAATAAGAGAATGAAATTATGCACATGAAAGTGTTGTTCAAAAGTTGCTGAAATAGGGTAGTTCGCTCGAGCGGTCCTTTGGTCGCTCCAGCGGTCTACATGGTCTGCAAAAGTGCTGGATGCTCGAAATCTAGGCTCGATGGTTGCTCGAGCCAAGTGTAATTAAAACTAAGTTCACTTGAGCGGACTCTTGGTCGCCTGAGTGATCATGCAATGTTCTGCAAAAATACTAGATGATCTCTAAGTGCGCTTGAGCGAAGATTTCATCGCTCAAGCGACGTAGTCGAATTTTGGATTTTCAAAACAAAGTTTTAAGCTTCAAAATATAAGTTTCTAAGTGAAAAACTTCTATGGTTGATACAAACTCTTGAAAACACTTAGAAAAATAAACATAAATATAAAATCAATTTGAAACCATTAGCTAAAAACACCATAAATTGCCAAAATTCAAATCAAAATCTCCATACATATGGTGTTCCAAACTCTTTTCTTTAAAATTCTCAAAATCAAAGAGATAAATACAATTTAACTTCAAATCACACAAAAATGTTAGAATTCATGCTTAGGATAATGCATTATGATGAAATTATGCATGCATGTCCATTTTAAGCCAATTCTCACTATTTTCAAGTTAATTCTACAAATTCTCTTACAAAATCTTAATTCTCACATATAAGATTAAACTCAAGAATTAGAAGTTAAATACACACCTAGAGTTTGAATTTAGAGTTCTACTTCACCAATTCTTCAATTCCTCTTCTTCTCTTCACAAATTCTTCTTCTCTTTCTTTCTCTAGAGTTTGAACTCTCTCTCTCTCTCTCTATAATTTTAGCAAAATGTTGATTATGAACTCTTCCCTACTCTTATATCATATATATATATATAATTAAGCTAGCTTAAGACTAATTAACCCCACTCAATTCTAATGATTTATTCTAAAAACTTCCCAAAAAGTTCTAATATTCAAATTAGCCTATTTAACTCATCAATTTCTATTTTTGGATTCATTAAGGCCTTCAATTTCAAATTCGAATATGATTTTTCAATAGATATTCCAAAAACAAACAGATATAAGAAAAAATTTAAGTACATAAACATGCAATTTCACATAATAATAATGCACTTAATGATATGCATGTCGGTGCCGTCACAGAGAGAGTGAAAAAAATCTGATAAAGAAACTTTCTAGAGAGAGAGAGATCAAAAGTAAAAGAAAATATCTTTTTTCCATATTGATATACGCACAGACCGCTCGAGCGATCGAAACACTACTCGAGCATCAAACACACGGAACTGTTCGAGCGACTAAATCATGGCTCAAGTGTACAATGACCCCCTTCCAATAGTTCAGACCTACAAAGATACCGCTTGAGCGAAAGAAACACTGCTCAAGTGGTAGACAAAAAAAATCACTCAAGTGACCAAACTATTGCTCAAGCGAAGAACACCCCATATCCAAAAGTTCAGACTACAAATACAGATGTTGAGATGAACCAAAGATCATTCGAGCGATCCCAAAAAGAACCCGACAAAATCCCTTTTAAAAAATAACTCCCAACCTATTTTAAACAATCTCACAACCATAATATCAACTCTCTAAACAACAATATAAGAAAAGAATAGGCATAGACAACCACAATGAACACCATATTCTGAATGCAAGAGTATAAAGGGTCGGGTCTTAACTTGAGCCGCTATATCATACAATAGTACATTTATATCCAAAAATCTCTAAATAATACAAACCCATTACTACAAAAATAATACACAATCATACCAAATCATAGATACATAAAGTTAAGAGAACTCCTACCTCAAAGATGAGAGTGAATGAGTGAAAACATAAACTTTGACGATGATGAAAATGTGATCTACTAGGCTCAAAATGTTGATATCAATGCGTTCTACGTTTTTGCCTCAAGAACGAGGGGTAGATTTTAAGAAAAATAAGATGAAATCTATGCTTGAAAAGCTTGGTGGTTCGAAAATGAGAGAAGAAGAGAGAAGAGAGAAGAGAAAGAGTGAAAGTGAAAATGATAAGAAATCTAACCAAAAAGGTGATTTAAATGCGATGATTATGAACAAATTGCTCGAGTGGCCAAATCTGAGCTCGAACGGTGAATGGAGGCTTACAGTATCTCTACTTTTACGAACAGACCACTTGAGTAGTCAAATGTGTGCTCGAGAGGTAAATCAATACTTGTAGGATCTCTCTCCAATTTAAATTTCAGGCCCATAGCTCAGGTATGTAAATTTTGAATGGACATAACTCTCTCGTCCGAACTCTGTTTTGGGTCATTCTTATATATAATTTGAAGCCTCATAAATAAGCTTTCCAATGGTTTTAGTCTCACATCAAAATTCAAAGTGTGAAGAGAGAAAATTGTAAAAGAGTGATGACTAATCAAAGGACGATTATCTGTACCAAGGTTTTTAGTTCAATTCTACCCTACCATCACAATACCAGACCAATCAACACTCTGATGTCGATCAAGGAGGTTCTAATTATAATAATAAGAGAATCAAAATAAATTTCATTAGCTCAAGGAGGACAAAGTGTTACAAATTCTTCCAAATTTGCAGGACTCATTGTATTTTTTTGAAACTTTAAGAGAGGTGAGTGTAATTTACCAATCAACACTCTGATGTCGATCAAGGAGGTTCTAATTATAATAATAAGAGAATCAAAATAAATTTCATTAGCTCAAGGAGGACAAAGTGTTACAAATTCTTTCAAATTTGCAGGACTCATTGTATTTTTTTGAAACTTTAAGAGAGGTGAGTGTAATTTACCAAAAAAGTTAAGAAAGTCAAAAGAAAAAAACTTAAAATAAAAAAGTCATCAAAATGTTAAAAAAAAAACTAAAAAAAATAAAATAAGATATACACCTGAGTCATTCATGTTTCTTCATATAATTAAAAATGTTATTTTCAAACAAATTCGTTTTATTTGATTTGATTTTTAGAATTAATTTTTGTAAATTTGTTTCAAAAAATTGAAAATTAATTTGATGTAAAAAAATATAAAATACTCATCATATTCACATGATTTTATCTTTTTTGGGACAAAAATTTCTAAAAAATTAAGAAATATCTTTTGAGTGTTTATTTTTGTGAAACTAATTTGTATTTTTAAAAAAAAAAATCAAACAAAATCATTAATTATTTTTTTCACCTTATGAAAAAATAAAAAATCACTTAAAAAAAAGAAAAGAAAAGAAAAGAGCCAAACCCCTAAACTACGTTAGAATCTCAAACAATAGTCATATCTTTTAGCCTTTGTTTGGTAAGATGGTGGAGACTAATTTACATACTAAAAGATAAAATAGGCAAAAAAGTCAATAAGATAAAATGTCACATTTCAAATCATAATCATTTCACTTTTTTTTTTCCCTGACAAAACTACAAAAAAATTAAAGTTTATTCCAAGCGAAATTTTTTTTAGCCAGACTAAAATAATCAAAAAGTCAGGCTAAAATAGATTTTCCTACATAAAGCCTTAAAAAGAGGGCTACTAACTGCCAAACCTTTTTACTTTGGAGCCTCCATTTTTTAATTTCATTTTATTATAATTTTGTCCTAACATCAAATTTCAATTTTGTCTCCATCTCCATCTTCCCAAGTCTAACCTTAACCCTAATATTACCACCACTTCCATTCCTACTGACACCTTCCAGTGACCAACCCACCACCACTTCCACTTTTGCCAATTGCCTCTAAACTACCACTTCCACTTCCTACCATCATGACACCCACTCTCTATGACCCTGATTATCGCAATCTTTATCCTCACAAACAACCTAGATTCGAAACCAGATAGATGAGCAACCTAGATTAACTTTCTTTTGCAATCTTTATCTTCATTCTTTGGAACCTACTCTATTTTCTCTTTTTCGTGCGCGACTCTTTTTTTCTCTTCCTGTCGATTTCTCTTTTACCTCACAATATGGTCGATTTCTCTTTGTTCAGTTACACAAAGTTGAACTTGTTAAATATGTTCGGTGCTCCACAACTAAACATATACCTTTTGTTTGGATATGCACTACTGAACATCAGGCTTTTGTTTAGAATTGATTTTTCGAGTGGCGGCGAGAGTGGTTGTGAAGGCAAAAATAGGAGTCATGGTGCCTGCTAGAATGTGAGAGAAGTCCCAGAAGAGCGATGGTGGAAATCGAAAGGAAAAGTAGGGGGTTGTTCGTGATGAAGGGACGTTGGAAGAGGGTCATTGGAGTGAGAGAGGATCAGTTGGAGGAGGGAAAAAGGAGTTGCAGGTGTAGGAGTGGGGTTCAGAGGGTATATTTGGGATTATGATAGGGTCCAAAAAATAGAAAATAAAAATAAAGAGAGAAGCAATTTTGATGGCAGAGGGCCAAAGAATTGGAAAGTCCAAAATAAAAAGGTAGGAACATTTAGGTAACGTTTGGTAACGTTTACGTTTTTTGTTTATATTTACAAAAATTTTATAAACTGATTTTTGTTTATTTTTAGAAAAATATAAACTATAAACGCGTTTGGTTTGAACAAAAAGTTTGAAAAATTTTAAAAACATAAACTAAAAAAATGTGTTTGTTCAGGCCTAAAATATTTATATTTATTTTTTATTATTTATGATAATGAGATCATACACATTATAATTGGAAAAAAAATAATTAGAAAAAAAACTTAAATGGAAAAAAAAAATTTATTTGAAAAAAAATTAATTAAAAAAAATAATTGGAAAAAATTATTTGAAAAAAAAAATTTAATTAAAAAAAATTGTTAGTCAAAAATTTAAATTTCTATTTAAAAACTAACGTATGAGTTTACATTTTTTTTTTTAAATTTATAAACTGAAACAATTATTTATAAACTAAAAAAATTATTAAATAAATTTTTATGACAATATTTTAAATTTTTATAAATATAAATTAAAAATTAAAAACGAAATAATGCCTCAAAAGGTCATCTTTAAAAATAAGCCAAACTGGTCCTTAAGTTTGCCCGGTTCCAATAGGCCCACAAATTTTCTCATCCCTCTAAAACCCTCGTCACTTCTTCAATCTAGAGAGAGAGAGAGAGAGAGAGCAAGAGTCGAACAAATTTGGAAATATCGGGATATAGATAGCGACTGGCACACGGACAGATAGAGGGAGAGATGGAAATCGAAACCCTAGGGACGCAAATCTATTGAATAAGGTTTGCTTTTACTCTGATTGAAGTTTATATGTTTCATGCATTTGGCTAAGTATCTATTCCTTTTTACTCTGATTGAAGTTTATATGTTTCATGCATTTGGCTAAGTATCTATTCCTATACTATATATACATACCTATATCGTGCGTTTTCTTTGATTTAAGAGTCTGAATGTGATTGATTTGGTTTAACTTTGATTAACCGAGAAGTTTTGACATGGGATCGCTTAATATGTTGCTGTTTCTACTTTGATTTAGACTGGTCCGTCTATCCACTTGTTTGCTAAAAGTTCCAACTAGAAACCCAGAAATTTGAAGTGAAATTTTGGAGGAGAAAGAAAATGTGTTTTAGATATTTGACAAATTCTAGAAAAATTGATAGCTCAGGTTTTCGATTTGTCAACCCATACAATGGAATTGAAGAAGTTGTCATTTCCTGCTTAAAGTGTGAAAGCAACCAAATTTCTTGCTCTTAGTGAAAGCCCAGTGAAATTTTGGAGGAGAAGGGAACTCTTTGGAGGAGAAGGGAACTCTTTCTTTCTTTCTTTCTTTCTGTTTTAGATTATTTGACAAATTCAGGAATAAAAGAAAATAAAAATAAGGTTTTGGATTTGTAAACCCATATGATGGAATTGAAGTTTTCATTTCCTACATGATTTGTGAAAGCAACCAAGTTTCTCTCTCCAAGTCAAGGCCCAGAAATTTGAAGTGAATTTTTAGAGGGGAAAGGCCCAGAAATTGGATCTTGGATTTGTGGATCCATAAGATGGAATTGAAGAAGTTATCATTTTTACTTAATTTGTTAAAGCAACCAAATTTCTTGCTCCACTTGCTTGGTCAAGGTTCAATGCGAAATTGTGCTTTAAAAATAATTCCCTACACGTACACATTGAAAATTGCATGACCCCGATATATATTTTTGCTTACCCATATGCATTACATTCTGGTCCACTTCTTTTGTACTTAATACTTCACTGTTGTTTGAAATTACCATTTATGGGTCATACTTTTAAATATTGGTTTCTTTTTAAATATAAGTTTTTCTCCCATGCTTTTTTTGGGGTGGGGAATCGGGAGTAGCTCTTAATATTTGACTTGAGCAAAACAACCATGAAAATCTTAGTACCTATGAGGATTAACACCATTCTAAGGTATTTCTCTTTTATGTCATAGTTACTTTCTATTCTACAATCCTTCAATGTTTTCATTGGTGGATGTCACACATCTGTATATTGTTTTTTCTTTTTTGCGTTTAGGTTCATTTAGCTGTCATTGTTATATTTTTAGTGACAAAATTAGATATTTATTGTTGAATTATACTATCCTTTTGGGACCAAAATTTTTGTGTATGAAAGGAAACTTTTTTGGAATTAAATTGTTGCCCCCCTAAAAGTGCATTTATTAGTGACATTTTTAAAATTTTGTCGCTAAAAGTAGGGGTGCAAATGAACTGAACTGTTCACGAACAGGCTTGACTTGGCTTGTGAAGGGCTCGGTTCGGCTCGTTTAGTAACCGAACTGAGCTTGAGCTTGAATATTAGGCTCGTTTAGTAACAGAGCCAACCTCAAGCTTGAATAAGCTGGGTTGGTTTATCTTTATTTAAATTATATAATAAATATATTATTTATATATTAAATAATATATAAATAATATGTTAAATAATATAAATATTAATTTTTATTTAAATAATATAGATAATATGTTAAAAAAAAATCTTATCGAGCTGATCCGAGCCCGAGTTTGAGTTCGAGTTCGAGTTCATTAATATTAACGAGTCGAGCTGAGCTGAGCTCGAGCTCAATAAGCAAACGAGCTGACCTCGCGCTTGGCAAAGTTTGGCTCAGCTCGGCTTGGCTCGTTTGCAGCACTAACTAAAAGTTTTTTTTTTTTAAAAAAAAAAATTTGGGGACGACCTTTTAGGTATGACGCTTGTGATGACAGGAATTGTCCCTAAATGTTTCTTTTAGCAACATGTTTCACTTTTGGGGACAAACAAAATTTTGGTTCTTATATGTTGTGGTGAACAAAACAATCTTTAATATCTTTATAGCAAATAACAAACAAAAGGAATGAAGTTTTAATTCTGCAAATCAAAATTGCTAAGCTTTGCTAAGAGTCTTAATTATGACTATCAAAAGATATGTAACTAAAAAAAAAAAAAATCTTACCACAAGCAAAATATCACTTGTCTGAAAAGATTTTTGCCTATAAGTCGAATATACTCTCCATTCTTCATGGATAACCTTTTTTTGAGGGTTTTTGTATGGCCCCTCCACTTCAGATTTCAACATTTGTCATTTTGTTGGTTTCTGTCTCTATATTTTATTTTATTATTTCATTTACAAATATTTTGTTGGCCTTTTTTTTTATTTGTGTTACCAAAAAACACTAATACTCTAAACCCTATAAGTTGAATATACTCTCCATTCATTATGGATAACCTTTTTTTGAGGGTTTTTCTATGGCCCCTCCTCAGATTTTAACGCATGTCATTTTGTTGGCTTTTGTCTCTATATTTTATTTTATTATTTCATTTATAAATATTTTGTTGGCCTTTTCCTTTACTTGTGTTACCGAAAAAACACTAATACCCTAACCAATTATGTATTGATACGTACGTTCTGAAACATGGTACATTTTCGTTCCAAAACGGTAAATTTAGTAATCCGAAGCGATCTCAAAAGTTCTTTTCAATATATTTCCTTAAATATTTTTTTAAGAGGAAAAAAATCAAATATAATGAACTAAAATATAAGGTGAGTTAAGTTTTGACAAGATAAAACATAAAAAATGAGTCATAATGCTCGTAGAAATGTTTTGCTACATGAAAAAACAATAACATTTTATTGGATGCCTAATAGTTAAAAGAAATTTACTTTAGAAGTATCTTAAATTCTTAAATATAATATATACAAGTCTACTCCTATCGTATCACGTTCCCGTTTCCATTCCACGAACCGGAACGACTCACGTTCCAGGTAACATATACTATTGTCAAATACAAACTTTCTACATGTCATGTCAAATTCAAAAGTGGCATTAAAAAATCAATTTTATGAGTGCTTAATTATATAAAAGGTTCAATTTATGATTGATTTTTGAAAAATGATGTAATGGTTGCTAGCAATTCAATCATGTGTTGTTTGCCTTGTTGGAGACCATTGACACTGTATATCGCATTATGGTCTATCATGTGGCGCCTTTTTTAGCGAACACTATTTTGTTGTGTATCTTAATTTGGCATTTGCTGTCTTGAAGGAGCCTACCAATATTTTTCTCATTAATTTTGGGTCAGTACAATATTTTCCTCATTAATTATAGTTAGTAGCCCACATTTTGAAGTAAATTGGCCCAAAATGAGCCAATTTCGAACTTATTTTCTCATTGTTAATAGCCAATTTCAAAGAAAACAAAAACTGTAAGGCTTTATTTGCTCAAACAAAAATTGTAACTTCAGCAGTATTCATCAATAACATTAAAAATTTAAATCAATTACCTGAAGCTTAAATACCCAGAATTTGAAAATTCAATATACACAATTTGAAAATAACATTAAAAATGGCTAAATATCCTACCTGCCACAAAAAATAAGTTTTAACTACTTGCTAAAGATCCAGAATTCAAAAGCTAAATGTCCTAAATATCCAAAATTTAAAAGCTAAAGCAAGTTCCTAAAAGCCAAATTTCCTGTAAGTGTAAGGTTGAGTGGACTCTAGCAGCTGGTTAAGCAGTTGGCTAAGGCACGAGGCACTGAACAATACAACTTATCACAAAAATTAAAAAACATAGCCAACAACAGCCATAGTATCACTTGCCAGCTACAAAATACAAAGTTAAAAAAAGAAAGCAACCCAAGTCTGTTATTGTTTAGTATTAGTTACATTAATCCATATGAGAAACTAGAATACTACTACTGGCTATACAAAGGACAAAAAAATGTTGTGCATTAAAAACCAGAAATCTGTGCTTCTACATGCTCTTGCTTTGTATAAGAAAGAAATTGAAATTCAATTTAAGATTCTAAATACAAAGGGAAAAGATACAAAAATGTAAGCAACATTTTATACAATTTCTTTATGAAGCCATTTTCAATGCTATAACCCCAAGGTTTGGCCAAGCGGTATAAAGACTTGAGGATAATATCCAAGGTCTCAAGTTTGAGTCACTTGGAGGTTTGCCCAGTCGTTAACTTCAGGGCTCTAGGATTAGTGGTGCGCAAAAGCTGCCTTGGATACTCAATTATCAAAAATAAAAAAAATGATAATAATAATAAAAATGCTAAACATTAATAGTACTTGTTGGGGTTGGGCTTGAGCTTGTGTTTGTGTTTGATCCTAGAAAAACCGAAAATAAGTAGTAGTCAATATTGATCGCAGAAATTTATAGAAAGTTAACTACACACTATTACCTGATTTCCACTATTATCAAATCGAGAATCGTATCTTTAATCAAAATCCTAACTTTGTGAATTGTGAATCAAATTCAATTGAGAATCGTTAAGATTCAATGCAAATTATAAAAAAATGATGTTACATAATCGTATATATGAAAATAATAAAATAAATTGATTTTGTTATGTTTTAGAATAGCAAGAAAAAGAAATTTATTTATTAATTAAAAAGATATGACAAAGGGAGGACAAGGTGTCCTCATACAAGAGAAAACAACAAAGACCAAAGAAGACGATAAATAAGTAAGCATTCCAAAAAACTAAAGATTGACAAATAGCTATCCAATCCTTGGAAATCATGAAAGCGGAACTCCTTTAAATGGGGAGACAAATAAGCCCAAAAAGAAGCCAAGTGACATGCCTTCCCCCATAATGAATCCGAATCTGCCTCCTTGTCTTAAAAAATTCGTTCATCTCTCTCCAACCAAATAATTTAGAAGATAGCAAAGACAATGTAGGACCACAATGATTTGGCTTTTCTATTGCCACCAAGGCCCCAAAAATCAATTAAAAGCATATGCGTACAAACACTTGGAGGATTCTAGAAAGACTCTGACCTAGGATCTCCCCCCAATAGTAACCCCAAATACTTGAAAGGTAATTAATTCTCAATGGGACATCCTTAAATGTTTGCCACCTCTTGGACATAACCTTGCTTCAGATTAATACCAACAACTAGGGATGGCAACGGGGGGGTGGATATGGGTTGGGGGACCGTTACTGCACCCCTACTCTTGTTTTGTGAACATTGTCTCATTCTCGACCCTACCCGACCTCTCTCCCACTCTCGTCCGACCCCCACTTAGTATAATCCCACCCTGCCCCTCCTGCTCAATATATATTAGTATTGAATTTTAATTTTATAACTTTGGATGAAAAATTACTTATATATAACAATTGGTGTTGTTTGACATTGATTTTAGTGGAATTGTAGAATAAATGGAGAGAGAAAAGTGTGGTATCATCAAGAAAACTTAAAATAGAAGGAAAAAAATGATCCATAATTTTTTATATCATTCAAAAATAATAAAAATATATAAAAAAATGAGACAGTTTTTTAATAATACATAATACATATAATTGAGTCGGGATTATCCTCCCCATACCTGACTCAAATCCTATTGGGTCTTTTATTCTCACCCCAAACCTGACCCTAGCCTATTGAGAAACTCCCAAACCCATTTTATTTGGGTTGGAGAGGGTCGGGGACCTGTTGGGTCGGGGTGTTTTGCCATCCTTACCAACAACACTACTCTTATGAAGATTGACCTTAAGACAAGACACAATTTTAATTAAAAATTCTTAAAAGTGCTAAAAGATCACCAACCTCACTTTACTCTCCCGGCGAAAAAAAAGATAGTATCATTCACAAACTGTAAATGAGAAACACAAATCTTATCCCTTCCAACTACAAAACCCTCAACCACACCCTTTTCCCCAGCCTTATCAATCATTCTCCCAACACATCCACTACCAATATAAATAGAAAAGGGGACAGGGGGTTGCCCTACCTTAACCCTCTAGATGCCAGAAAAGTGTTCCATGCTCTCCCATTCACAATGATGGACATACAATAGTTCTTGTCAAGGATATGATTATACTATCTAACTGGGCAGACACTGCCTTTATATCAAGAGACGTGGGTCCAAATCCAACCAACTGTATAATTATTCAAACCATATTATAATCTCTCTTGACATTCAAAAACTGAACTAGGAACCCTTATAGAGTATGATATGAGGAAAGAATTAAGTGAATTTTTTTTTTTATTTTGAAACTTAAAAACAATTTAAAAGGAGTGCGTGGTTATTATTCAAAAGAAGTTCATAGAAATTTTTTTTTTTGAAATCATTGGGTCCGACTGACCCGAATAATGTAATACTGGACAATATTTATTTCACTAAAATAGCAATAGATAATTCATGGGTGTAAGTTACTTTAACATTAAGTTTCTTCAGAAGATGTATTATGACTTTTTTTGGAGGAAAAAAAATGAGAAAAAAGGTAAAGGACATGTTGTGTTTAACTAGATTTGATTAAATTCTATTGAAAACTCTTTGATCACCAAAATAACAACAAATCAAGCATAAGTATTGGTTATTTTATACTAGACACTCTTAACAAGGTGTATTGTATATTATTTTCACCAAAAAGAAAGTAAAAAAGGGTTAGAATGTGTCAGATAATATAGTTTAAAAAATTGTATAAATCGTAAAAAGTGAATCAAATTGTGAATTGTTTGTAAATCATGCAATACTCAATTGATTCTATCTCGAAATAGATTCACCCAAAAATTTGTATCTATTTTGATAAATTGCAAATTGAATCGCGAATTGTAAGATTTTGGTAATAGAGCCTGATTCATATTGATCAAATCGTTCAATGTCATCCATGCCTTGCGGCATCCTCCGTACTAAATGTTGACTCTGAAGCAGCAAATAAGCATGGCTAACACATCATGTGCCACTTGTGGCAACACTTGATATTTTGAGGAATTAGTTTTCCACCATCCCAATTTATCAAACTTCTCATCTTTTGCACCTTAACAAAAGTTAGCCAAGTACATATCCACCTCAGACTTCCACAAGATAGAATATTCTGCTTCCAAATATGAATTGAATTGAGATGTTGTAAGTGAACGAGTTAAATGATCTTTCACTTAACCTGTCTTTTGATTTACCATTTTAGGCCCATACAATTGGGAAAAGCAAACCCACCAATTTTTTTTTTTTTTTTTGGGACCAAGAATCACCACAACAATACTAGAAGATATATTTTATCTCCCATTCCCTCAATACTTGTCAAATTTTGCTTTCATATATTTGACCATTAAAGACATTCGTCCTCTTTTGAATATTTTTTAGCCAATTGCTCATGTTTGGATCACAAACATTTCATCAAAGAAACATTTTGAAGTAACATAAAGCAAGAGACCATCAACCATGACCATGTTACTATATATACAAGCAATAGAGCATTAGATCTATGATTGCTACTAGATATACAAACAACATAGCATTAGAGCATGCTACTGGATACATTGCTCTAATGTTGAAGTGTCTATTGTTTAGAACCAATGTAAATACAAGTAATCAAAATATTATAGTACATGTGAAAAAAAGAAAGAAAGAAGCTCATGCTTAAAAAAGAGAAAAGAGTATGTGAACTAAAAAACCAAGAGACTAAGAGCGAAGCTAATTTAAAAAACATGTACAGGGAGCATGTGTGAAAATAAAAACTTTCAAAGAAAGAAACTAAGGCCTCGTTTGGGAATAGATTATTTTAGTAATTTTTTGGCTTTTTGGTTAAAATATGAGGTAAAAAAAAATAGTATGTTTGGGGTTGCTTTTTGGCTTTTTACGAAAGATGTGCAAAAAGTAGAGAGAAAAGGAAATCTTTGACTTTTTGGTATAGGTTATATTCTTTTTGGCTTTTTTAGTAATTTTTTGGCTTTTTGGCTAAAATGTTAACTTGCCAAACGAAACCTAAGCATGTTTAAAAAAAAAAAAAATTCAGAGTATACATGGAGAAAACCCAAGAGGCAAGAGCATTAGAGCAAAGTTAATTAAAAAAAAAAAAATTTGAACAGAGAACATGCTTAAATAAAAGAAGCAGAGACCGATTCAATAGATACTTAGACATTAGAACTGTCTTAATTATAGAGTATGCAGAGACCTAAATGAGAAAGAGAGAGTTGAGGGACAAAGGTTGTTGACCTCAGGCTATGAGAGGTGGTTGAAGCTGCTGAGCTTAGGGGATGCCAAAGTAAGGAGGGTCCTGCAATAACAATCAAATTTGACACCCAAAATTTGAAAAATAGAAGAAAACAAAATGGATACACATCAATGATCATACAACTTTTTGCTGTAAGAACTAGTAACAAAAAGTTTCAAATAAAAATACAAAAACCTGACCTTGGGTTTATGTTAGTTTGAGATGAATGCACCCCGGAAACTCGATTTTGAGAGACTCACCTTGGGATTATGATCACAATGGGAGAGAGTATAACGTGATGACTGAGGGGAGTTTTGGACTGAGATCATTTTAGGGTTAGGGTTTTCTTAGAGAGAGAGAGACCAATGGTCTGTTGGAGAAGACTTCGACTTTTGAGTGATAGGGTTAGGTGAGATAATGTGTTATCTCTACTGTCAATAGGATTAAAACACATAGCATGGTAAATTTGATTGTAAATATAGCCGGTTTTGACAAGTTCAAAATATCAATACCTGCCCCTTGAACTGAAACCTGGAAAACTTACTTCTTATGGACTGAGCCCAGCGAAGTGGTTTTGGAAACTGTTCGTATCTTGTTCGTGTCAAGTGGGTGGGTTGAGTTATGCCGTTCCCTGAACACCCCTAGTTACTAGAAAATAGTAACTCTTTAAGGGTGTTTTTCGTGACGTTTATGGTTACAGTTTTTTGTTTATATGTACAAAATTTCTGAAAATTGTAAATAAAAACTCGTTTGGTATCTATTTTCATTTTTTTAAACTTGTTAACAATTTACAAAATTTCTTAAACTGTTGTAATCATGAAATGAATTTTTTTGTTCTTTGTTTTTCTTCCACCTCCAGGCACCACCCATCTTTGGCCACCATCTCTTGCTTGAATCCATCTTTGGCCACCAGCTTCGGCTGCTGTCCACTATCTCTAACCATTGCAACCACCTTTGGCCATCTGCTCCAGTGACCAACAACCATCTCCGGCCACTGCCAACCACCTTTGGCGGTTGGAAACAACCCCTGATTATCACATCCATGTGGTCAATAATCACATCCGGCCATAATATGTGATTATCAACAGCTACCTTCCTCTAACACCTCCTATTGGCAGCCCCTTCACTTTTTTTCAAAACAAAATTTTAGAACTTTTTTTTTGGGTGAATAAATTTTAAAACTCAAGTGTACCAAAGTTGTTTGTTTGTTTGTTTGTTTGTTTGTTTTTTTTTTTTTCATTTTTAGCAAAAATAAACATAATTTATTAATGTTTCTGTAAACAAGAAATAAAAAACTGTAAACGTTACTAAACGGCAACTAAGTGTTTATGTTTTGGAAATTACATTTGAAACATTGTAAACTTACGTTCCACAATACTAAATTTTGGGATTCAAAGTGATCCAACCTTCTTTCCCTAATTTCCAAATTGAGAGAATTTATAGAGTGAAATTTGGTAGGAGAATAGCTACAAAAAAGGTTGCAATAACACATTGATAGCTCATATAGGATGCACGCAGATGTGTTTTTACACAACTAATTTTAATATTAGAAAACTTGAACATAAGTATAAAAATATGCATTTTTATATATTCTTATATGTGATCTATACGAGCCTCTGTTACTGTACCACATTTGATAGCAAGCCGTGTTACACATTATTGTTTCTGTTCTTCCTCACATTGTGTGGGATCATAACATTTCTCAATACCATGACATGAATTGTGCCGTTGGCACATTAAATTGAAATGACCAACCCTCCATTGTAGCAAATGTTTTTTTCTGGCTAGTCTTGTCTGGTACTTATGGAGGCTATACCTCTCAATATTTTTTTTTTCTGTATAACATTGGGAATGGTATGGTGGCAATTGGTCAGGTTGGGTTTTCAACATGTAGTAACACACGTTAGCTTGAATACAATATCCTGAAAGCAAGCCAAGCAGACTCCTCTAAGCAACTATCTCCTTGCCCAATAAGACTCTTATAGACAGAAGCCACTGTGAATCAGCCATTCAACTTCTAACCCAAACCAAAGAATACTTTGTCTTCGCTTGAATAGGACATCCTGAAAGCAAGCCAAGCAACTTTGCTCCTGAATCCACCTCCCAGCCCTGTAAGGCCCTCCTAACTTCGAAGCCCATACTACACTTCCCTGATCCAAAGGCCAACACTCTTTAACAAAAGGCCCTTTATTCACAACAACTATATCTATATATATATCAAGAAAGACTTCTCTTGAAGCACTATGTCCACATCAACTACCCTGTCAAAATCTCACGCGATAACAACACTGATAGATGTAAGTTTACGGTAATCATGCCATGCCTTCATATTGCCCTTTCAAATCCGCACCTCATAAGGCCCTCTAGGCTCTGCAGACCCTTATACCTATCACTCCCGTACTTCCCACCACCATCCTCCACAAAACTCTTCTCTCTTAAAAGGAAACCTCTATAACCATAAGCATAACCATTCCCCTATTGCCCAACCTACCTTCCTCTTTAGGCAAATGTATTACTTTTCAATCAACTAGATGATACTCGTGCTCTTCCCCCAATCTTCCTTTCAAAACACACAAAGGAAATCCCTCATCAATTTTTTCAACAGTTAATGATTAATGAAATACGTGGGCAAGTTGGACAATGTGCTCTTAATAAAAGACCCTACCACCCTTAGACAAGTACTGCCTCTTTCAATAAAGAACCTGTTCTCAAATCTTTCCACTGCCTTGGTTCCCAAATCGCCTTGGCTTTGAAGGAAGCCCCAAGCAGAAGACACAAATAAGAAGGTTGCCTACCTAACACCCCAATTTTATAGCCAAAGCATCCACACTACTCAGTGAGATAAGCTCACTATTGGCCAAGTTAAGCTAAAGTCTTGATATCACCTCAAAGCAAAGCAACATACACCTTGGAAGTCTCAGTTGTTCCCCGCAAGCTTCATAAAAAATCAGTGTTATCTCTATTCACCACACCCTTGCACTGCTGGAAGAATGCCATATTGAAATCAGAGCCTTGTAAGGCTGTTCAGAGCCTTAAGCACCTCATCCTCCATGAAAGTTCTCTCAAGCAAGTCCATCGCCTCCTCATCAATAGAAGAAAACTCCAAACCATCAATAAAAAGGGTCATCTCACCTTTGGCCATGCATACAACCTCTTATAAAAATTCACAATGTCACAAGAGACCACCTCCTCCATAGCTTGTTCCACCCCATCAATGCCAAGCCTCCCAATATGATCTCTCAATCTGAGTATTAGCCATCCTTTGGAAACTTTCGTATTTATATCCCCTTCTCTAAGACCAAGGGAACAAACTTGCAACCTATTGCCTTCTGTATCCACCCTTGTCACCTTTCTTTTAAGGAGAGCCTCTCTTTTTCTCCCTTGTCCAAAATCCTTTTTTCTTTGAGGAGCAATCGTCACTTCTACCTTTACTAACAATTCCTTATTTGAGGACTTCAAGTTCTCTTAAACATTCTTTGTCTTTCTAGTAAGGCAATGGGGATCCTACTTCCCTACACCCCTCCCACCATTATTTCTCCATATCCACAAACCCCTATTTCCGGAGTCACATATTCTCAATGTGAAAATGGCTTGGCCTGCTTGATAGGCCACTGTGATCAAGAAGAATAGGCACATGTTCCAACGTTGGCCTAGGTAGACAAGATTGGCTCACATCTATATAATGCTCTTCTTCCTCTGGAGACGATCAATCCTGGACAGGAATGATTGCTGCTCCAAGTATGCCTTGCTCCATCCAAAGGCAAATCAACCAAGGACTGTTGATGCATTCACATCCTAGGTTCTCACGAGGGAATCTCACGACATGGAAATCCCCTTTCACAGAAGACTTCTTCACTCTAGATAGCTTTTCCCATGTAATTTTGTCTGTATTCTCTATAGGACCATAGACACCTTGTAAGGCCCAAATGAGTCCATCCTCCACATTTATGTACAGACAGGGAATTGAATACTCTGCAGCCTTATCATCCTTTTTCTCTAACACCCTAGAATTCCACATCACCTGGACCCCAGCTGGACCATTAGCCCCCCAAACAGACTCGCTCCACATTAGGGTTGGAAACAGGGCAGGGTGGGGTGCCGGTGGGGTCAGTTTTGACTAACCCCATCCTCAATCCCTAAATAAGATATTTTCTTGCCATCCCTAGTGGGATATATTTTCGTCCTACCATCCCCATCCCTAATGGTGGTTTTTCCCACCCAGCTGTCTCCTGCCTGGGTCTGCAATCTGCTTGTTCTTATTGTTTTGAAACATTTAATTTTTATCCCAATTTTGATTTATATTCTATAACAATGTCGTTAAGCTAGTACTGTTGATTGTTTTTGTCAATAATGCAATTATACAACAGTGGGCAGTAGACACAACAGATTCAAAGTTTCTTCAAGCACATGCTAATACTACTCTAAAATATAGCCACAACAAACATGAAATACGTAGCATCAGCTGGTAGTAATTAATATAGGTCCAAGACACGAGATTGTCTGTCAATACCCATTATGTCCATGGAAAAAAGAGAGACAACTCGGCAATCAAAACTACAGTCTGATAAACTAGTATTTCAATGTTCAAAATGACAATTCTAATCTAGTGTTCTAGACCAAAACAAAAATTTAAATAAAAATAACCAGCAGCCCCCAACAACAGCAAGCTCAACAACGTTAAGTTAGCCACTCACAGCTGCGAGCACAACGGAAGTAAATCAGCAACTTAACAGAAGCAAGCGGGGTGGCAGTAAGTCAGCAACTTAACAGTGGCTAGTCAGCAACTCCAGCTTTAATTCTTAAATCCAATTTCTGGCTTTCATGCTCTTGAAATAGAATGAAAAGTAATAAGTTGTATTACTAATATACTTCAAGCCTATGATTACAATCAAATAACAAATGTATGTCATAATGTTAGCACAACAATAAATGTAAGTTATGATGGCAATAACCGCATGAGTCATGCTCTGCTCCACTTGTCCAAGTCTATATCATCATATATTGTGGCATAGTCAAGTAATTCGATCATTGAATCACCTAAAAAGACAAATCACAAAATAAATATTGGAACTATTAAATGCAGGTAGAAAAAATGAAATTATATGTTGATTATCGTCAATCGTTACAGCCTACAACCAACTTTGTGCACACATTAATGCTTCGAATGTTTGGGGATGAAGTCTACTCTGATGCGGATACACCAGCCTACTATTAGTGCTAAATCCAGACACAAAAGCAGTAGTGGATACAACTATTGTCACGCCTTGGGTCTGATGACCTGGATTTGTGAGCAATAATTTAATACTATGATGATGTACTTAACAAGACACTTGAGAGGTTAATTAAATGAGATTATTAATGAATAATGAGTTACCTTTTAATAAAAGAATTTGATTTGAATAGATTTATGTAGTGCATTTTCTATGGCATGGTCTGGTGATTGTACATGCACCTTGTACGTTCGTTCACAAAATCATTCCCAACTAAAGCTTCTATAATCCAAAAATAGTCATACAAACAAAGAATCTTCTAAGGCTTACAACCCGAGCCTTACAAATAGATTTTAGAATTGCATTCCAATAACAAAAGAATCCGGATTTCTCATAATAGCTCCAAGTCTTGTAGTAGGGTACAGGGTGAAAATTTTATCTAAAATGAGTACCATTCCACGTCCCTTTACTTTGCTCCAATCAATACGACAACCAAAATAATCTCAAGTGAAGAGAGTTCACTATTTATTGTTGCATGCATAAATAGCCACGAGAGATCACAACGGTCCCTTGGGTTTGGGCTCAGCTCCTGAAAATTAAGGGGTGAGTTCACAAACCCAGTAGGAGATAATCTTCTACAGTTCTATATGCAATTATGGAGTACAATGGTGTAAGTGTACAGTTAAATCTATGGGATGTCAACATGTGTAAAACAATGGATGATGGTGCATGAGAATGAACTAGAACAAAAATTACAATTTAAGTAAACAGGTGCAATCTGATAATCATACATTTTCTCCATAATGAGTTCAATGATTTGATTTATACTCAACTACACCATACAGACACTCAGTTTGCGTGACCCCACTTCCGTGCACTTCTCATTGGAGTTAGTCATGCAAAATTATTGATTTGTTTTTTTTTTTTTTATTTTTTTTTTTCTTTCTTTTTTTTTTATAATTATAGATACTTTTTTTGTTTTTTTTTTTCTTTATTTTTTTTATTTTTTTTTTTTTTTTTTTTTTTTTTTCTTTTTACTTAGATAGATGTATCTAAAAAGTGGAAAAAAAAAAAAAAAAATTTAAAAAAAATTAAAAAAATAAAAAAATATAAAAAAAAAAAAAAAATTTTTTTTTTTTTTTTTTTTTTTATTTTTTTTTTTTTTTTTTTTTTTTTTTTTTTTTTTTTTTTTTTTTTTTTTATATTTTTTTGTTTTATTAAAAAAAAAAAAAAAAAAAAAAAAAAAAAACAAAGAGACACGGAAAATAAGAAATTAAAATTTTCTGAAAAGTGTTTTTGGAAAAGAGGAACCAAGCAAAGTGATTGCTTTTCCCGTTGTTAGCTGGAAGGATCCGTTATCCATTTGGCCAAGAATGAAGGATCTGATCTTTCATTCTGGAGCCTCAAGCCAAACTTGCTAAATTTCACAAACCAGTACACAGAATATTCATACCACACGTGGTAGTGCCCAATATAAAAATCAATTCACCCGGTCTATACTCAATACACCCATGTGTGATTATTCAAGAGTGCAACAAAATAGATATCGTTTATGTCAATTTTGCTCCAATGAAATTCTAGGCATGCACATTTGTAATTTCAAGTATTTAATTTCTCAAATTTGGGGCTTTTTCTCCAAACTAGTCCAATACTCAAATTATCAATCAGTCATGCTAGAAATAACACAAATTACAACTTTAAGCAACAAAAACATCGGTAGATGCATAATGAATTAACAAATTTATTCTAAGATGTAGCACTTTGAGATGAAAACAAAGAAAATACATAATAACATATAGAAAAGTGAAAAGAATCCCTGCCTCAACCAAAGGGAGGAGAGGAAAGAAAACCTTAGGTGTGAAACCTTGGTGAAATGCAAATTTGGAAAGATGGTGAAGCCCTCGGTGTGCTCCACAACTTTAATTCTTGGACCAAAAACGAACCCTCACTCTAACTTGATCAAACCCAAGCTTGAAGTTCTCAACAATGGTGGAAAGAGAGAAAGAGAAGAGAGAGATATAGAGAGAGTAACTGAGAAAATAGTGTAAAATCTAATGTAAAATCGTGTGGCAAAAAGTGGGAAAAGGTGTGTGGGGGAGAGGCTGCCACGTCGCTGTGAGAACCCAAACCCTTGACGTGCTGGTCATGCAGATCCCTTGGGCTTCTTGAGCAGATATTTACAGAGAAGACTAGCTCGCAAGGCCTTTATCTTTGCTCATGTGGAACCTTAAGATTGCTTGTGTGAATCTGCTGTACAAAATACCCTTGTGCTTTGACTCAATCTGCTCGTGCAACACTTTTCCACCACTCAAGCAATAACTTTAGATTTTGGTTTTAAATCTAAATTTTTCATTCCCAATCATTAAAATGAAATACAAATCAACAATATAATAAACAAGGTTCAATCAAATCCTTTCAACCTTGGGCACACTGAAAAGAAACAAATAAATGATTGACTCCATAAATCATGACAAGAAGGATTTGGATTCAAATAATCCCAAACTAGGTAATGTTCATTTAAAATAAGGTTTGGAAACCCAGAGTTTTACCGTTATAGTTAAAATATCTCCAGTTAGTACCTGTAAGATTGGATACTCCAGTACATTAGATTTCCATTGGCACCAACTTGAGACATCAAAGCTTGGGGTTCTTGGTAAGACATCGTCTAAATATTTGTCCAATTCTAATCTTACATTCTACATTTTATTACCCATTTTTTCCTCCTTACTAAGAGACAAATCATACTCATATAGTGTCTTAAAGTACTTGAAATTTGAATTGTTGGTAAAAGTATTCTTAAAGTGCAACAACAAAAGAGCTTTTAGTAGTTAAAGCGAAACACAATTACAAAAGTGTGCTTAGAGCACTAACTTTTTTTTTTGCATTTTTTAATAAGTTCAACTTGCAATTTTTTTGGTGTAATCTTTTAAGTTGTAATCTTTAGATCATAATAGTATTGGATGGACCCTTAATTTTGTTTTTGATCAGTTGACAAATTTTTTTATTATTAAAAATGTGATTGTGTGAAAGGGGTTTGGGAATGTCGTTTGAAAGTTCGAGGGTTGCCGGAAAGTTTGAAGGCTCCCTGGAATATTCGAAGCTCACTAGAAAACTTATGAATTCTCTAGAAATGGAAGGGTGAGGCTAAGATTCTTCAGTAGTAGCAATAACTCAAGAGAATGGAGATGATGGAGGATGAAAGATTTGGTGAAGAAGGCAAAGAGATTAGAGAGAGGATTGGCAATAGCTCTCATGGATCTCCTACTTTCACACTCAAGGATCAATCAACTATGGAGATGACTCTAATTGTCCTCTCAAAGCTATGTGTGAGTGCCTATTTATAGACGACTCAAAAGCTACCCCTTCGAGGAGGTGGTAATCGATTAAGGTAACACATGGAAGCACATGGGGGGAATATTCTCTGTAAACAATTCGTCCGAGGAAGTGGTTTCCCAAGGATCTCTCATTTATTTCTCTAGTCTAGATAACTCTGAGAATGATAAAACCCCTGAGAATGACATCAACTTCTCGGCGAATCCTTTTTCTTAGCCACACGAAACCAAAAAGAATGCAAATAATGTTTTTGGCTTATCTATGAATGAGGTAGAGCCATGTATATATAATGAAACGATATTACAAAAATAGGAAACGAAACTATAAAGGCACTAAATCCGTGATTTACACACAATCACCGATTTTATACACTACTTTAATTACTGTTGGAATACTGAATTTTGTTCTTTTGTTCTATTGTTAATATTTATTTAAGTTGAGGGTACGATGGTCATATTGCTATGTTAGGGTTTTGTATATATATTTGACTGAGGCTAATGCTTATTTCAATATATAAAACTTCTTCTTATTCTTATTCTTATTCTTCCTCTTAAATCTTAATCCTAAATTCCTTCATTTTACATTCTAACTTGGTATCAGAGCAACCTATTTTTTATTAAAAAGGTTTCTACAGACTTTGGAAATTGATCTAAGGTGACCGAGACGTGCTGATGTCATCAATCGTACGATGACGTCAGCATGATGTATGCACTGTACGGACGGGTACTTCACCTCTAGACTCGAAATTGCCTCCTGATATTTATGGTGATTTTTGTGAAATTTTTTGATCATCTCTAATCTGAGTTTTAGATTTTTGAAAGTATTTTCATGTTTTTGGGACTGTTTTTCAAATCTGCTATTGGGTTTTTTTTTTCTATTTTTTCTTGCTGGAACCTCTTCCTTAGGAGCCAAAAATCATCACCCTAGGGTTTCTTGATCTTAATTTGAGGTTTTGCTATTGTTGGGTTGATGTTTTGTTCGATTATTGCCTATTTTGTGGTCCAGCAGCACTGTTTCTTCACTTCTACCTATTGAAGGTTCCTATATAAGGGCTGAAATCCTTCTAGCAAGGGATATTTGTCCTCTAGTTCTTGATTTCTACTGTTGAGTTGGTGTGTTGGTCTAATTTGGGTCCAAATCTGGTGGCAGACCCGTGCTCTCCTCACTCTTGCCTATTTTTGTTGTGAATTTTTTTTTTTTTGAGCTAGTTCTGTGTCTATACTGGTGATTGATCATTATGGTTGAGATTGAGGCTAAGGCTATAACTACGGGTGAGGATGATGACATGCCTAAATCTATCACTACCAAGAAATTGAATCGTGCCAATTATTTGGCTTGGGCCCATGCTATCAAAATTTTCTTACGTGCTGAGAAGAAGTCCCACTTCATTAGCGAACTCCTGCCTCCTACTGATGATCTAGCTTATGATGATTGGTGTAGTGAGGATTCTTGTATTATGGGTTGGATTTGGCATAGTTTGGAACCACATGTTGTGACTACCGTGGAATTTTGTGATACCTCTAAGGACATTTGGGACTCCTTACTGAGCCTTTTTCAAATCAAAGTAATGCCTCTTGGGTCTATGAGTTATATGAACAGATTTTTGCTATGCGCCAATCTGGACGGTCTCTCCCTGATTATTATAGTAGTCTCAAGACTTTGTGGGATCAATTACTGCAGCATCGACCGTTCACTACTGATGTGAACAAGCAGAAGCAACATTGGGAGGAGTTTATGATGGCTTCTTTACTTTCTGGCTTAGATCCTGAGTTGCGAGGGTTCAAGGATAAGATTTTTGCAAGTGAGACTTTACCTTCAGCTGCCAATGCCTATTCTAGGCTGTTGCGCTCTTCATTGGGACAAGCACAATCCACTTCTAGGTCCTCTACTTTATCATCTTCTGCATTGGTTTCTAGTAGTGGTGATCATGGGTCTACTCGCGGGGGTTTTCATGGTTCATCTGGTTCCTGGGGCTCTTATTCTGGTTCACGGGGCTCTCGTGGAGGTAGACCTCATAGTGGTGGCTCACGTGGTGGCAGTAGTAGTGGATCTAGTTCTCGTATACGTGGTGATCGCAAGTGTACTCATTGTGGTTCCCAAGGTCATACTGAACCTTGGTGTTGACAGAAATATGGCAAATCTGATCATGTCCATCATGTTATGGATGTCCCATCCTCACAATCTTCCTTGTTGTCCACTGGCTCGGATGCTTCTCCGGTTAATTCTCGTGAGACACTCACCACTCAAATTAGTGAGCTTACTGCTCTTGTCCAGTCTTTCCGGCCTAGTCTACCTTCATCCTCTACTGCTACCATGGCTAGTTCAGGTAATATTGCATGTCTTTGGCTCCTACTCTGGTGCTAGTTTCCATGTCTTTGGTAATTCCTCTCTTTTTGATACTTTTAGACTTGTTGATCATACCATTATACTGGCTGATGGATCTTCTCGGCCTGTGTGTGGTCAAGGTCCACTCCATCCCACTCTTTACCTTCTGGTCTTTATGTTCCTAAATTTTCGTTTAATTTGCTTTCTGTTAGCCAATTAACTCAAGCTCTCCATTGTTCGATAACCTTTTCTCCTACTTCATGTGTTTTGCAGGACCTCCAAACCAAGAGGATGATTGGTTCGAGGCATGAGAAGGATGGCTTATACTTTTTCAACATTGAGACCTCTCTTCATCCTCCATTTGCTGTGTTGAGTGCTAGTGTATCTCCCCTTCAGTGGCATTTTTGCTTGGGTCATCCCTCCTTAGCCAAGCTCAAGTTAGCTATTCCGGGCTTGAGTCATGTTTCTCAGATTGAGTGCAAAGCCTATCAATTTGGGAAGCATCATCGTAGTTCTTTTCCTAGTCGTAGTGTTAGTCGTGTGTCTGAGTCGTTTGCTCTTGTCCATACAGATATTTGGGGTCTTTCTAGAACTCCCACTGTTAATGGGTTCTTTTATTTTGTTATTTTTGTGGATGATTACTCTTGAATGACTTGGTTGTTTTTAATGAAACATAGATCTGATTTGCCTTCCATCATCTCTAAGTTTTATAATGAAATCTTTACTTAATTTGGCCAACTTATTAAGATATTTCAATATGATAATGCCTTAGAATATGCGCAATCTATTGTAACTACCTTTTGTGATACTTATGGTATTATCCATCAAACTAGTTGTTCTCATACATCTCCTCAAAATGGTGTTGCAGAGCGGAAACACCACCATTTGTTAGATGTTGCTTGCACCCTAATATTTAATATGCATGTCCCCAAATAGTTTTGGGGGCAATGCAGTTCTCACTGCTTGTTTGCTTATCAACCGCATGCCCTCTAGTGTTGTACACACATCTCCCTATTCTCTGTTATATCCCATAACATCTCATTTTCTCTTATCTCATCGCATTTTTGGTTGTGTGGCTTTTGTCTATGTTCTTGACCTTGGTTTGGGTAAGTTATCTCCTCGAGCACGCAAGCGTGTGTTCTTAGGCTATTCTTGCACTTAGAAAGGGTATCGGTGTTATCATCTTGAATCACGTCGCTACTTTGTCAGTGTTGATGTTACCTTTTTTGAGTCTACTCTGTTTTTTTCTTCCGTTGGATAACAGTTATCTCTTGATCTTCTCTCTTCTCGTGAGGGGGAGCCAGCCTCTCTCACTCCTACTCTTCCTTCTTATGCTCCTTTCATCTCCACTCCTATGTCCTCTCCATCTCCTCTCGCTTCTACCCCTCCTTTGTAGGTTTATCAACAGTCTCAGGCTCGTCACATTGTGGCTTATGGCCCGACCAGTTCATCTCCTTCGTCTGAGGCCCCTGTTCCACTTGCTGATATGCCATCTAATGACCTTCCTATTGCACTCCGCAAAGGTAAATGAACTTGCACTCAACATCCTGTTGCTCATTTTATTTCTTATGATCGCCTCTCTCCTGATCTTCACTTTTTGCTTGTAGCTTGTCTAGTATTTCCATTCCCGCACCTATCAGTAGGCTATGTCCATCTTTGGTTGGAAGCATGCCATGGATGAGGAAATGCATGCTCTTCATCAAAATCAGACATGGAAACTTACCTCTCTGTCGTTTGGCAAATCTATTGTGGGTTGTCGTTGGATTTATACTATTAAGTATATTCCTGATGGAACTGTTGAGTGACTTAAGGCTCGCCTAGTAGCTAAAGGCTACACCCAGACCTATGGTGTTGATTACTTGGAGACATTCTCTCCTGTGGCTCGTCTTAATTATGTTTAGATTCTTCTCTTTGTTGTAGTTAATCAGTCTTGGCCTTTATATCAGCTTGATATCAAGAATGCCTTTCTCCATGGTGATCTCCAAGAGGAGGTCTATATGGATCAACCCCCTGGCTATGTTGTTCCCGGCCAAGAGCATCTTGTTTGTCGATTGCGGAGGGCCTTGCATGGTTTTAAGTAGTCCCCTCGTGCCTGGTTTAATCGCTTCAGTGTTGTGGTGCTTGCTTATGGATTTCACCGTTCCACCTTTGATCACTCTGTTTTTGTTTGCCATGCGTCTACTGGGAGTATTGTTCTTATTGTCTATGTGGATGACATCATCATTTCAGGGAGTGACTCCATTGGTATTGTATTGCTGATTTGAAGCAGTATTTGGGACAACAATTTCACACCAAAGACTTGGGCCTTTTTCGGTATTTTCTTGGGATTAAAGTTGCTCGCTCTTCTCAGGGCTTGTTTCTTTCTTAACAGAAGTATGTTCTTGATCTTCTTACTGAGATTGGCCTCTTAGGCACTCGCCTCAGTGATACTCCTATGAATTCTAGTGTCAAGCTTGATGGTGACACTGGAGACTTATTGCCCGATATTGGTCGTTATCGTCGGTTGGTTAGGAAGTTAATCTATCTCACTGTCACTCGTCTTGATATTACCTATGCTGTGGGTGTGGTCAGTCAATTTATGCATGCTCCCCATCAACCCTATTTTGTGGCTGTGTGTCGCATCTTGCAATACTTAAAGCGTGCTCCCGGTCGGGGTTTGCTCTATCGCCCCTCTTTCTCTTTGTCTGTTATTGGCTTCAATACTGCCTATTGGGTTGGTAATAAGACTGACCGCCGTTCCACCTCAAGCTATTGTACTTTTGTTGGTGGTAATCTTGTTACTTGGCGTAGCAAGAAACAGACTGTTGTTGCTCGTTCTAGTGCCGAAGCTGAATATCGTGCCATGGCTCATACTGCTTCTGAGATGCTCTGGGTTCAGTCTCTTCTCCAAGATTTTGGCTTTTCTATTCCCACTCCTATGACCATGTCTTGTGACAATCATGCTGCTATTTTCATTGCCAATAATCCTGTGTTTCATGAACGCACCAAACATATTGAAGCTGACTGCCATTTTGTTCGTGATCTCTTACTCCGCAAACAACTTGTGACTCCTTCTGTTCGTTTTGAGGATCAATTGGGTGATATTCTAGCCAAGCCTTTGGTTTGACCTTCGTTTTGTCGTTTATCTATCAAGCTGGGCATGTTCGATCTCTATGCTCCACTTTGAGGAGTGTTAGAATGCTGAATTTTGTTCTTTTGTTCTATTGTTAATATTTACTTAAGTTGAGGGTACGATGGTCATATTGCTATGTTAGGGTTTTGTATATATATTTGACTGATGTAAAGTTGAGGCTAATGCTTATTTCAATATACAAAACTTCTTCTTCTTCCTCTTCCTCCTAAATCCCAACCCTAAATTCCTTCATTTTACATTCTAACTATTACAATATTGTTATTTCCTAAATTCAACACTCTCCCTCAAGCTGGTCTCAAAATATTCAATAAATGCAGCTTGCTAATTGATGACTTGAGTAATGTCGGGCCTATAGACTTAGTGAACATGTTTGTTAACTGTTGAGAAGAAGAGAAAGGATGGACTCACAATACCAGTCTGAACCTTTTCTTGAATGAAATGTATATCAACCTCTATATGATTAGTATGCTTATGTAGGACAGAATCAGAAGATAACATAATAGCAGACTTGTTGTCACAAAACGAAGAGGTAGGAGCAGTCTCCTCAAATCCCTACTCTGCTAGAATAGAATGAAGGCATAGAATCTCATATGTTCCTTGTGCCATAGCCCAATACTCGGCTTCTACAGAAGACTTAGAAACAATTGCCTGCTTCTTATTTTTCCATGATATAAGATGATCACCATAGAAAGTGCAAAATAAAAGTAGAACGCCTATCAATTCTAGATCATGCTTAGTCAGCATCAATGAAACAAGAGTGTCCAGACTGAGGATCAGCTATGAAGAATAATCTTAAGCCAAGAGAGGTCTTCAAATATCTCAAAATGTGATGAATTGAATCAAGATATTATGTATGAGGTGCATGCATGAATTGACTAACAACACTAACCGCAAATGTCAAGTTAGGTTTAGTGTTGGTCAAATAAATGAGACGCCTAGCAAGACGCTGATACATGCTTGGGTCCATTAGCAACTCACCAGACTCTGATGTGAGCTTGACATTAGGATCTATAGGAGTAGAAGTTTACACCCTAACATACCAGTATCCTGAAGTAGGTCAAGAGTGTACTTCTTCTGAGATAAGGAAATCCCTTGTCGTGAAAGAGTCACCTCAATCCCTAGAAAATACTTGAGGCTTCCATGGTTTTGGTGTGTTGATTTTGGAAAGCTCCAAGCCCGCAAGTGTTTTGGGGTTCATTAACGAAGTAACTTCTAGATTGCTTTTGAATTTGTTCGAAGCCAAATGCTTCAGATCTCTAGGTGAGTCCGAGCTCAATAACTCTCTAGGTTCATGGATTCAAACCATTTCGAGACAAAGCAATTATCTCGGAGAACGGATCTCCTCTTGAGGGTTTTACCTCTTCTAAATGCAATGGTTAATTCTCTTGGATGCCCATATGATCTAGGCCTTATTGGATGGGCTTTCTTTAGAGATATGGGCTTGTTAGCTCCTCCTTAGCCCAATTTGTTTACTCTCTCTCGGGCCCATTTAATAGGATTCATTTGGGCTTATTTGTCGATGATTTCCGTGAGCCCATTGATTTTGGGCTTTTTTACTGGACTTCGATTGGGCGCACTTAATTCCATGTCTTGTGTTAACCCCTCTTACAGTGATCAAGCACTAGAAGAGGGAATAAGAAGTTCACCAAAATCAAGAAAGAAAAAAAAAAAAAATTAATCCTCACTCTTTTCAAATTGCTCTCAAATCTCTAGGAAGTTAAAAATAATGGATTCTCTTGACACAACCTTATCACTATTTTGGAGAGGTTAGCTAAAAGGTTAAATATATTGTTATTTGATTTTCTATGACTTTTTATTTATTTATTATGTATTATGAATCGTTTGTCATGATACATTATTTTTGAAAAATTTGATTTTATGTCAATCAGGCTTGACTTTGAACTTTGCATTTAGGGCCTAGGAGGTCTTTGTGCTTAAGTGTGCCTCACACTTTTACCAACATTGATTTGAACTCGTAGTAGATTCACTACTAGCCTTGCTCCTCAAATTAATTATGTCTTGTTACTCATGCAACAAATCATAAAAAGTTGGTGAACTCCCTCAATTTCCCTTGCATCATTGTCTCCAATCAAAATAGAACTCCAATACACTCATTTTTTTTTACCTTGAATCAAGTACAACAACATTTCTTGTAATATCATGTATATTGCCCGATATTTATCAAATTTGACCACCATTTTTTATGCCATTGATTTAACTGGCTCAATAGAACAAGAGAGCCATTGAGACAATTCCATCCTAATCTCATATATATTTGGAAAACAAACATTGGTTATGGGATTTTTAGTTCTAGAAAACAACTCTCACATTATAAAATATTTTCAATCTTCCCCAAATTTCTCTTGCAAAACTCCATTCATCCTCACTTGGCAAGGTGCTATGGTCTTATACTGGGTCTTTCTTCGTTTCATGTGGGAAAAGATATTCATATACATGAAGGCAGTTTGAAACATGAAGTATGTTGAATTCTACCTAGTTGAACAATCAAGTCCTAATTTCTTAGCACTTGAAATATGTAATTGGCCGTTTGTTTCTTCAAAAGTTTCCTGTCTTTTAGGTGTTTCTCTCCAGTACACTAATCTCACCTGATTTTTCTTAACACCTCTTTTCACATCTAATCCATTGTTGACAATCAAATTAAGAATACATGTTTGCAACAACGGATATGAAGCAAACTCCCACTCAATAAAAGGGAACTACCACTTAACTTAGCTAACAAAATCTTTCATGACTATGACATCATTGGTGGAACAATTATCAACAACGATGGAAGTTTTTCTATTAATATTCCAATTCATCATAAAATAATTTAAGCTTCACAAAGAACATCTTTTGTATGTGGACATGACACATAAATAAACTTAAAATACAACATTAATGAATAATTATCAACAACATGCAAATGAAGCTAAATAAATTTAGAAAATATAAATGAGAAAAATTTAAAAAGATGCATCAAAATGTAGAGGGCCTATTTGGTGCACTTTATTGGTGCTACTTACAGTTTGTTTTTTTTTGGATGTGATTTTTTAATTTTGGAAATGTGTGCTACTGTGTTTGATGCAACTTTTGCTTACGTTATGAGGCTAAAATGACATAAATTAAATTTAAAAAGGTTCTTATTGGAAAGTTGGGAATGTATATTTTAGATTTTACTTTCTAATTATCAACTCCCTTCTATAAGCTCTTTGTAATGACTAAAAATCATCAATAAATTGTCGTGATAGACATGTACCTTTAATTTTGATCCGTAGAAGTCCACATATCATTTGTGATGCCCACTCTATTTTGATGGCTCTCCTCCAAACTCGTTGTCTACACTGTTTCATAGGCATAAATGTTCAAAAATATCATTCTTTATGTGGTTTGAAAGGGTATCTTAAACAAAGGTTGAAGTGCTGTTGAATATTTCCTAAAACCAAGATGCTTCACAATAGAGAGAGGGTATTCAGGTATCCAGCTCTCTTCTAGCAAATATCTGGATCAAATTTATATGAGTTAATTTCCAGGCTCATGGCTAAAATTGTTTGTTAAATTTGAGAGCTTGAGCTAGCCCCTGTTCACTGCACGTGTTACTTGGTCTGAGACCTCCATCCTATAACAATTTCGTCACATCTTGCTTGTAACCTTCATAGGAAACTCCCAAGTATTTGAATAAACCTTTTCACTTTTTTGACGACCCAATCTAGGACCCACCTCTGGATTTCCATCCTCAGGAATTTGCATTAGAACACCTTGCACAACCTTTAAATCACCTCCCTTTTTTGGTCTACTAAATGTTATGGGGGTCCAATCGACAGGAACCATCACAGCACCCTTCTTTGGCATAGCCCCTGCCCTAGAAAACTACTCCCACTCACTTTTCCCGTCACCCACTCCGTATTCCCTTACAACAGAATAATCATCAGCCTCCATTATGTCCCTCTCCTCGCTATCCATAAATCCCCAATTACTCCTTTATTGGCTATAATTCACCAGCTCATCATTGCCATTTGAGCAACCACCCACATGCCGGTCATGTCAACCCCTTACGCTCCTCTCCTTTTCTCCTACATCTTTGTCTTGGCCACTAGAATACACGTCCTTACCTCTGCACTAATGACTCATAATGGAAACACACGTTTTAGAGTGTAGCCCAAAAGAAGATGGATAACTCCGAATGCCAACCCTTTTTGATTAAGTTTGAAGACTTACTTGGCGTGCTGGACCTTTCCTTTTTTGGGCAGTCTACAGATACACCGTTCTCTAGTCCACTAGTCTTGCTCATCTCCTCTTTTGGATTGGTCTCCAAATCATCTCGCAAGTAATAAAAGAAGTTGAGCCTTGCCTTTAACAACAATTGCTGAACTCCTCCAATGCCCTAACCGCACTACCCCACTCTTTCACCTCCTATGCTCTAGGAAGATGAGCACTTACTCTTCCTCTTATCCCCCACAACTTCCACAACAACATCTATGCTCCCCCTATCAATTGTAATGGTTCATACACAACACCTCCTTGTTCAGCCCTATGCTTCCCTGAAAGCCTTTCCCCAATCCTTTTCACAACAGCCCTCATCATTTCACATACCCACCCAGGCTCCTTGCCAAGTAGATGAACCAAGCGGCGAACTCTTTTCCCTTGTTTCACCACCTACATTCTTTCCCCAAACATGTTGCCATTGTAATATGGATGGTCTTTCAATCAATTTGTAGTCAATGTTGGTAAAACGCACTTAAAACACACTAGCAAAGCGCTTTTAGTAGTTAAAAGAAGTTCTTTTATATATATTTTTCGTTTTGAAAAAATATATAATTTATTTATTATAACCTTTATATGAATAGGCCGTTGAATTTTTTTTTGGACAAATATGAATAGGCCATTGATTTGTTATACAAATACCAATATTATGTTATGATACAATACCAGTATTATGATATGATAACAAACACCATTCTAGTGCTTTTTGGTCTTTGCATTTTGGGTATATTTTGATTTATCATGTACTTTATTTGATTATGGCTATCAAATATCATGGTTGTGAATATTTTGTAAACAGGAGAAACTATTTAAAAGCTATGTTATATGTTATATGATCACACTAGTCTTGATTTTCATATTATCCATTAATAATTGTTATCAAATTTATATAGATTTTTAAAAAATTGAACAAGCCAATGTAAAATTTGCACCTACAACCTTTGTACAATTACATAAAACCAACAATTTTAGTTGTAAGGATAAATATATTTGCTAATTGATTTTTAAAACTTTTTTTATGGTGATACATTATTTTTTTTAAAATGTGTGCTTTCTGCAATCATGTGTGCGCTTATGCTTTGTGCCTAGGCTCCAGGAGGTCTTAGCACTTAAATGCACCTCACGCTTTCACTAACATTGTTCATAATATTCTCCTTTTCATAATATTATGCTTTATCATAGTAGAATTTGTTTAAAGGTCTTCCGTTTCCTGACCTAATATTCTATACATGAAAGCATTATTGTCAAATTTTGAATTTAATCATGAATTGTTTAGTGTAAAAAATAAATAAATAAAATAAATAAATAAATAAAAAATTGTGAATCATTTTGTTAGGATAGTGAATCGTAAGATTCATTTCATTTAATATGATATATAATTCTATATATTTATATACATATAAAAATACATTCAACGTTTAAAATAAAGTAAATTATCAATATGACTCAATTATATATATGTATATACATATAAAATTATGTATATAAATATAACTAATTAATCTCTTCTATATATTTTCATAGTTTGGCGAAAACAACGTTCTTTCGTGCATTATGTAAACAAAAATAGAAATATATTTGAATCGTGTGAATCGTAATGAATCAATCATAGTGAATCAAAATGAATAGTAAATTGAATCGCACGATTCACTCAATTTTCGATTCAACAGCATGATTGAAATTGTTTTTGTTGAAACTCATATTGAATCATATGAATTGAATTGTGAATCATATGATTCTAACCACCATGCATGAAAGCATTAAATTTGAAGTAAATAGTCTATGAAAGCAAAATGTTACGAGTATCAGTGTTTTATTAATAGTATGCTAGACAATGAGTCCAGAGGTCCAAGAGGATCAGTTTGAAACTTTGGCACGTTTAATGTTTATATTGATGGATCAAACCCCCAACTTGAAGTGTGAAAATACTTGGTGGGCTGCCTCGTTCAGTGTAAAACTACCACCTGAAGGGAATGGAATATTTAGGTGCTAGTTAGCTAATTTACAGTGCAGTTTGTTGTTGCTTGGCACCAAAAAAGAAGGGCGGGGAGAGGGGACGGGGAAGAAGTATCAGTTGTTTGTATGGAATCTGTGTGGAAGATGTAATTTGTCGTCGTTATTTCTTATAAAAGTTTTAGCTATATTTCTTATATGCGCAATACTTCACAACATTTGATGTCTGTGGAAGAAATAAATGAGACTAGACAAACAACATTGATGTAAGATAGGTTTAGGAAATTTTGATGAAGGCTGTCAATGGTTGATTTCATTGATGGGTTTAAGTTTTTTAGGTCTAGAGTTCTAATAAATAGGTAGAAGAAAGTTTTTAGGGTTTATAGACAAATAGGTTGGAGATTGGGTTGGGTTATTGAAAGGACTTCCTGGATTTGCAGAGAAGAGGCTGGAATTCTCCGGAAAAACAGCTAGTTTAGATGGTTTGTTTTTAAATCACAGGTCAAAGTGCAGGGAAAAGGTTTGGGAATGACAGGGGCTTGATTTGGTAGAGTTCTATTCCTGAGCTTGGGGCTCTTCTTCGGTTATTAACGGTAAATGTTGAGTGTTACTCAACCAAAAGGGAATTTTTTGTTGGGATTTATAGATGGCGAGGAAACAAGAGAATCCAGTGTTATAATTGTAGGAGTAACATCGAGTTCGGTTTCTTTGACGAAAGGTGTTGGATTTTGGGGATAACTTATGTAGTTATTGAGCACTTACCCAAATACCAACATGCCCCCAATAGTTGATGGAAATAAAGTATGATTTTTTCCAAATGATGAAGTTAAGAGTCATGTTTTGAAACCCGGGTGAAGTCGTGAAGATAATCTTCAACCTGAAAGACCTATAGAGGACCCATCAGCTAAGTTATTTTCATGAGCAGCAATTTCTGTTGATTATTTTATTTACTAACAAACATTAGAAAAAGGTTGTCCGTTTAGGTTCATGGGGTAAATTTTAATTTGTACTACCCAAATATAAACATGAGCAAGATCTTATTCACATTATAAAATTTTTATTAGTCGATGGAAGAAAAAATATTAGCCTTTGCAAAAAAGATTGTAAATAATTCCAGCACAGTGGTGACTTCTTCTATAGCTGTGTGATATTCAAATTTTTGTTTAGTTGCCATTGATTGGTGGTGATATTCTTTTTACAGGTTTCGGGTCATCTGTTAACCTAGATCAGCATGGTTGCTTGTAGCTGATGAAGCCTGGCAGGGATTTTATTTTGAATATATGCGGCATGAGAAACAAGAGAATGTGATGTTTCCAGGAGATATGTGGCATGAGAAACAAGAGAATGTAATGTTACCTGGTCAGACTTGCCCTCCTCAAAGGTTTCAGGGTGATCACATGGAGAACAGGATACTTAGACCTCCCTCTGGGAATTTTGATGTAGATTCTCTTGGTGGATCATCAAGAAAAAGGAAATCAACACTCATGGATCAGCCAGGTGCCATATCTGAATCAAATTTTCAATATTGCAGCCCTTGGGAGTCAAATGCACAACAGGCTAATTTGCTTTCAGGGGCACAAGTAGAAGAGAATACTCATGGTTTGTGTTTAAACCAAACAAAGGCAATTGAACCAACAACTTCCAGGCATCAATTTGAGAACGATCATTTTCATCATCAGAATTGCTATTCAGGTTCTTGGATGACTAGTAATGAGAATTTCCATGGAAATGGATCAAAAAATATGAGCAATGCTTTTTCACATGTCCCTCCTCATCCTTTAGAATACGAAGGATCTTTTGACTCATTCAATATGCAGGCTGGGGAGTCTGTTGTGGTATCAAATTGGCAACCTCAGGCACATAACATGTTAGGCCCAAGTGAAGGTTATACATCCTTTCCCTTTTCAAAACCATATGATGCACATACCGGAAAAGTTCAAGGTGCTTCTCATTTTGAGGAGCTAATGAGCTCCGGGATCAAGAATCATGTCACAGACCAAATGGCACTGGGAATGTGCAATACACCATCAAAAAGTGTGAGTGCAGAAATCTTGCAACAGAGTTTTCTTAAGCCCAGGGGACATTCTGATGTTATGGATAGAAGAACATGTTCTCAGGAAAACAAAGAGTCTGAAATCTCTTATGAATTGAGACAAAGTAGTCACTGTACAAACAATGGGGGAATTAATTATGTCCCGACCGTAGAAGCAGCCTCTTTGGGATCTTCACTTTGCATTGAACAAAATCGAAACATTAGTTTGTTGCAAAATGAAGTGCAATTTGGCAGCAGTGGGTCTTTGGGTGCTTGTCTAGGAAAAAATTTTGAAACTGAAGAACAAAGCCTTGGGGATGGCTCTGTCAAAATAAAGGAGAAGACAGAAGCATCAGATATGATGAATTTGAAGCATCCCTTGCCGGAGGAGTCTTCATCGAAAACTGCTAGTCCTGCTAACATTGTTGAGAATGGTCAGAAGAGTGGACCAGATGAAAAGAGTAAATCACATCTTGGAAAAGCAGCTTCAGTTGTTTCTGAAAAGCTCTGGGATGGGCCTCTTCAATTAAATTCTTCTGTGACCGTGTCTGCTGTTGCTTTCTTTAAAAGGTTTATTCGACTACTTTATTATGCAATTTCTATTTTTATACCCAATTCTTAATTGATCACATTATTTTTCTTGTACATGAATTGTTAATGATTTGAATGCAACCATTCTGAAATTTATTCAATTTTTTTCTTATTGTTATTATTCTTTATTTGTTTTGATATGGGAGATTAAGAAATCTGTAGAAACAAAGTTCCAATGAGTAACAAAAGAAAAGAAAAGAAAAGTAAACTGTTACGAGTTTTTTATATTTTTTATAATTGTTTAGTTGAGTTTTCTTGTCTGGCTTTGTAACAAGCACTATGTTTTAGCACAAGTATAACCTTTCTTTTCCTTTTGGTTGTGGAATCTTTGGCATTATTCCAAAGCATCCAATTTAACTTTAACTCAACAAAGTTTTATAACCTTCACTTTCTCGTTTCCCCCCTCTATTTGTTAGAGAAATTTCAGGCTGCACTACATTAGTTTGATGAGGCTATATCAATGTGTTTGGTAAGAGGATGAGTAAAACTAATCCCAAACTTCCATAATAATATGAAGGAAACTGGTTTAGTTTATTTGCAGCCAAATCTGTTGGTTTTTGCTTTCACAACAATCTCATTTGAAGTAAATTAATATTCAGAAATCATTTTCCTTACTTCTCATGTCTAGCAAATGAATATGAATATCGCATGATTCCAATTTTTTCGCCTTTGGCTTTCAAATGGTTGAAAATTATTGGAATGGAATATCTACCGTCTTGAGGGGTATCCCAAATGCAAATTTAAATCTGTTAAACTAAATTTGACAGAGCCATGTAGCCTTCACTTTTATGCTTAACTTCTCTTTTGTGGGAGAAGTTTCAGGCAGCAGTAAACTGCAACACATTGATCTATTAGGTTATGGCCCATAGGTTCCTCTTACCATACAGGTGGATCATATCCCTAGCTGAATGTCCCAAATTTTCTTGACAATCTGCTCTTTGGCTGGTCTGCCAGTATATTGGAATTTGGTTACATTCCCAGGCCTAATAATGTTCTGGCAATTTTTTTCATGGAACAAATCTATCTGTGTAATCTGTTTTGCTTCATGGATACAACAGCATATAATTATGGATCTCCTACTATTATCAAGTATCTCTCCTACTATTATCAAGTATCTTATATTTCCATTTGGTCAGTAGAAGAGTATTCTGTAGGACATTAGCTATTGCAATTGGGGCTGACCTAATGGGGTAATCAGGAGGAGCCTGGCAAGTTTGTGGTTGAGTTGCTGAAATTGTGCTGCATGCCTTTTAAGATTATTCCTTCTTTTGAAACTTTTGAAACTTAATGTGGCCAATTGAAGCGAGGTGGTTGATGCTAATATATTGAATGTAGTCAGTTTGAGGCTCCAACAACTACAAAAGAAGGTAGAGCCAACTAAAACTTGAATCAGATCGAAAACTATGCAAAAATCAAATTTTAGGACTGCTATCTGCAATTTTTAGCAATGATTGAATTCCATAAGCTCTGGGGATCAAAATTAAGCCTTAGAAGTTATGGAAATAGGATATTTGCTAACCTTAACCTGAAATTTTATTATCTGCAAACCGTATTTTCTTGGGAGGTAGTATAATTTTATATATAGGCTGCATAAAGAGGTTACTTCATAATGAATGATTTGGTAATAAAGAAACCTACAAGCAAGAGATAAGCAACTTATAAGCTGTCACTTCAATAACAAGCAAGTGAAAAGTGAGTTACAACATGACAAACGACTTCCAATCAATCACTTAAATGACTAGTGGTTTATAAGCCTGTTATCAGAATTTTATGATTTGCGATTCAATTAATAATTTTTTCAAAATCGATACGGATCTATGGGTGAATTTATTTTGGAAGTGAATTATAGTGAATCGCACGATTCGCAATCGATTCACGATTCGATTCACTTTTTACGATTCATGTAATTTTTGAAACTATTGTGTCCAATATATTTTTGACTATTTTTTTCTCTGCCTTTATCGTGAAAATGACATAATACAACTTTTAATAGCGCTTAGTACCAAAATAACCAATAGATATATATGATTTGTTGTCATTTTAGGGATCATGGAGTTTTTAATAGGGACCCAATCAGATTTAGTCAAACCCAACATGTTTTTAACCCTTCTTCTCATTTTTTTCCCCCTGTTAAAAATCATAATATGTCTGCTTTAAGATTAATAAAGCAACTTACACCATGAATTATCTACTACTATTTTATTAACTTAAGTATAGTTGAATATTACACGGGTGATGTCACTTATACTTTTTAAAATGTTTTAAGCTTTTAAAATAAAAGATGCTAAATAATTCTGTGATTTTGGTCATTGTTACTTAGAAAAGTATGTATGCTTATTGTCTAAATATCAATATTATTGTTACTTTGGAAATTGAGACTTTGTTTTTGTTTACTATCTTTATTAAGAATGGTTGATAAGAAATATCAAAAAAAGGGGAAAAGGTAAGATGGTGATCTCTCATAGGGACCTTTGTTAATTTCTTACCTATTAAATTATGTGACCATCATTAAAAACAACATTTTCATTGATTTAAGTCTAAATATTTCATATTTATAAGATATATTTAACATCCAAGAGTGTAGATATATTTTTCTAAGTAACACAGAAAAAGTGACCGAATCTTTACGATTCACGATTCGATTCGCGATTCGTTATGAAGCCATTTTAATTCACAATTTGAATCCCGATTTGATAACTATGTTTGTAAGTATTACCTCTTAAGACTTGTGCTAGTGTCCTAACTAATGGAAACCACTTATATTTGACAGTAGTACGTCTATGAAGCACAGATGTCTTGAAGCGTGCCCCCACTGTGTCTGATGAAAAAAAAAGGGATAAAAGAATGGACATGCCATTAGGTGTGTCGATATATGTCCCCTCTGTGTCCATATTCCATAGGTGGCTAACAGGGCTTTAGGGATTGTTAGAAGCTAGTTTCTCAACTTTGCAATTTTGGTTAGATCGGTGTTGTATTGTGAATGATTTGATATGAGTTATATAAATATTAATTTTTTTTTTAAATTCAGTCCATATGTTTTCAAATATTATGATATGACCCTCTAAATTAGCTTTGGAAAATTAAAACTGAGACCTTGACATGTCTCGAAGTGTGCCCCCAGTGTCTAGTGAAAAAAAAAAGATTTAAAAAATGGACACACCATTAGGTGTGTCGGACATGTGTACCCTCTGTGTTCATATCCCATAGGTTTCCGATACGGCTACAACACCAATTTTGAAGTGTCTGTGCTTTTCATAGTTAATTCCTCAACTACATTAAAAGAGATCTAGCTTTTTAAATCCTATTTTTGTTTCCTTCTTGCAAGAAATTACAATAAATCACATATCCTGCACAAAGTAGCCTTGGATCTTGATCACATTAATCCCCACAAAATCTCAAACTTTATGGTGAAATCTCTTACTTTGCATCTTAGGAGTAGATTTTGCACTGTCCATTTGATTTTGCCTTCTTTGTCGAAAGAAAAAATGATGATATCTTTGCTTGCATGTAAACAGCTAAATACACTTTCAATGACGAAATTTAGATGGGGGACTAGTTGTAATTTTGCAGTACCTTTATTTTGGTTTGGCAGACAAAAATTACCCCACTTGCATCTATAACTCTGATATCCTTGAGTTTAGTATTGTGTTCATCTTTTTAAATTTTTTTTGAATACTATTGCATCAACCACTATTGATGTTTTTTTCAATTTCATTTTTATTTTTTCACATGTTTCGATAGCTTCAGGTGACATTCTCTTTGAAAGAGTTGGCTGCCAAATCTTTAATTCATTGCAAACGAACATTTTTATCTATTCTTTCCATGAGTTTCCAGTCTCAGTCTTCAGATTATCAGCAGTGTGTCCAACATTTTCAATCTTTATACTATGAGCTTAATTATTTTTCATCATGTTCCATGTTAGCTATGTTGAAGAAGAAAATTGCAAACTTTGGTTGTAAGTACTAGAAAATAATGTTCTCAGTTGAAGGCTCAAATGAATAGAATTGAAGGCTTATCCTAATAAAACTCAGATAGATGAAGTCTGAAAATATGGGAAAAATTAGATTTTACTTTGTAATTTCCAGCAAGGAAGGCTTGATTCATAACCAGGCTAATATGGAAATATGATTGGAAGAAAATACATTGATTGGAAACATTGTTATTGAAAGATTATGTTTCATATGATGGAGTGCAACGTTATACGTGGACTACATAAAAGAGGTTCCTGCATGATAAAGAATTTAGAAATAAGGAAAGCTACAAGCATGTGATAAGCAGCACAAGTTGGCCTATCAATTTTAAGTGACAAGTGACTTGCATCACATCAATGACAAGTTGCTTATAAGCAGCCACCTCAATAGAACTGGTTTATAAGTAACCAGCTACTAAGAAGGCTGCCTTAGGGCTGACAAGACTTACAACGGTACCCTTACTGACAAAACACATGCCATACATTGCAACTTGAATGTATTAATTTCACTTTGTCACTAAACGAAATTAAAAGGAAACCAGTTCCTTTAATTCTATTATTCTTCGTTATTGAAAAGCACAATAAACTTCCATCTCACCCAACATATCCTCATACGTGTTTTTCCTTTCCTACCCTTCTTATTGATCTGATGAAGATTATCATTTTCCTTTTGGAAATGAGCTCGATTTCTACACACAGTTGCTGGAGCAGATTGGCAATTTTTGACATTCCATAGGATTTATTGCAACTTGCCTGGAGCTGTTCACTATTTTTCTGTCAACAATAGAATCATAAAACAAAGCATTCATGTTAAAAGAAACTAAATGTTCTTATTGATCCCCATAGGTGGTGTGTATCTTGACATCAAATTTAAACATTTTATTTTTATTGATTGGGATTGGGGTGTTCGGATCAAAGCCCAACTAATTCTCAGGATTGCACAGGCCCTCGACAAGGAGTTTTCTGCAAGTACACTACGGTTAATTTAAAGGTTTTCCCTCCAGTTTGATGGCCCCAAGGAATTGTTAACACCTAAGAGGTTTCAATCCCTGAACCTTGGAAGAAGGACACCCCCAAGACCCAAGGCCTTGCCACTTGGCCAACCCCTTGGGGTTATCAAATTTAAACATTTAACTGCGTATGCAAGGTGCAAAAGTTGTGAATTCCTCCTTTGGAGGACCATATATTGAATAGTGACCTTATTTTTTCAATAGGTAGAAGACTTTCATGAAAGGTGCCAAGAGGGTAGGCAGGCTTTGTATACTAGGAGTCTGCAACGTCAAGATGAAAAATAATCAACCAATATTAAACTCTCCCGTAAAATCTAAGAGAGCCCCGTCAAGCAAAAAAGATGAACTATGCAGTAATATCTTCAATCTATGTATCACCATTTCTACGTCCGCCAAAGTATGCTGATACCCATTTTATTGAGAATTAACTAGGAAAAAGCTTGGACTCTAGAGGAGCTTGGATAATATGGTTCATGCAAAATAATATATATACTGTGGTGCAATTAGTTAACTAATTGCAAACCTTACGGCCTTGTTTGGTTTGTGTTTCTGAAAAAATTTTGAGAAAAATTCTCTACAAATAAATTTTCAAGAGTAATCAAACCAAACAAATTTTTTCAAAAAAAATCTTAAAATTTTGTTTGGTTACCTACTTTCCAAAATCACTCTCTCTCATATACATCAAATCAATCACTTTTTTTAAATTCTTTCTCCAAAACAATTTCTAAAATCATTTTTGAAAAAAGGCAAACCAAACAAGTTTTCGTACTTTTTATCTCAAAAACTACTCTACAAACACAAACCAAACAAGGCCTACATCTTTTATGAAATAACAAGGAGAATGGTAATTCAGGCCAATCAATGTTTTTTTCCCTTGTATTTTTGTTTTCTTCTTTTACATTTATATTTTTGGCTCAATTTTCTACATAGTGTGACCTGCTGTTATCATCAGGTATATTACAAGCACTGGTGATGAAGTTGCCCCCACCGACATTTGGAAATTACCTTCTTAGTTGTAGTTTGTAAATTGTTTTTCAAAATTTCTCCAGTTAGTGTTTGGAAAAAAAAAAAAAAAATACTAAATTCCTACAGTTATGTTTTAAAAATTGTTTTGAATTTGCCTCTCCACTGCTTTTTTATTGTCCTTGATTTTTATTTCCTCTCTCTCTCTCTCTCTCTCTCTCTCTCTCTCTCTCTCTCTCTCTCTCATCAAATAGTAAATATTTTGTGTATTAATTGAACTGGCCCAAACACTTGGTTATCAAAAAAATTTTTAGAAAGGGTAAAATTCGTGCATAATTTTGCCTCCTTTGTTGCTTGATGTACCTTTTCATATCTATATTTTATTTTCTTCCACAGATATGTAGTTTCAAGTTTTTAATAGAGTTAATTTTATTTTATTTTCTTCCCCTATGAATGCCAAATTCCTTGTTGAAATCCTAAATATGGTAAACATTTTTAAATTTTATACGAGAACTTAATATTTGTGGACATCTGTGGTGGTGCTTTCATGTTGACCAACCCTATCATTCTAGCCTGAATTTAATGAGGTTGGAGAGACACTTCTGGTCCAAAATCAATGACATTTTATGATGTTCAGAGTTCAAATCTTGTTCTAGGTAGCTAGTTCCTGGTAAATGTTCGCTGAATTCTAAACTTGCATGTTACGTCTAGTTTGGAAAAATGGTAGTTGAGGTTCTTGATAGTCCACCAGCTTGCCAGTGTTGATGCACAATGGCCGTATAATCTATAGAGATAGGGTGTCCAATTCTTGTTCTGAACCCCAGAAAATTTAAATCAGCATGCCAGTATGGCTTTCTTAGCATTACTTCAAAATCTGAGATTCATATGGGCTTTATATGGCAGGAAATGACATTTTTGTTCATTGTTCAACACAAACCCATTCTTATACCCCTTAGATGTAACATGCTATACCATTGGCAGTTTCATAAGGGTTTGCCCAACATAACCCTGGATTCTTTCGGTTCAGCTGCCTGCTTTTATTTTTAATCCGTTAAATTTGATTAATGAACAGGAAACAAATGATGGCTTGTGTGATATTAAATCTATAAACTGGTGAATGGTGGTCTTTTGATGATTCTCTTCCTTAACATCTACAAATAGGAAAAACTAAAGGACACTTGTTTGCATAGTTGTCAAATTGTGAATTGTATCGTGAATCAAAATCCTAATTTTTTGAATTGAGAATCGAATCGAATTGAGAATCACTGAGATTTAGTACAAAATATAGAAAGTAATGAACAATCGTATATTTGAAAGAAAACACAAGTAAATTGATTTTGGCCCATGTTATAAAATAATTCTTTTATCACACCATCTAATTATGAAGACGTAAGGAGATGTAGGTCCCAAATCCCACCAACTATAAAATTATTCAAAAATCATAATATAATCTCTTGACATTCAAAACATTGACCTAGGAATGCTATACATCATATAATCATAAGAAGAAAGAATTAAGCGGAATGTTTTATAAGAAGAAAGAATTTAGCAGAATGTTTTATATTAAAACCCAAAGCACTTTAGAAGGTGCATTTGTTTATTATTCAAAAAAAGTTGAAGGAAATTTTTTTGTGTGGAACTAGTGGTTTTAACTTCCCTGATCGATGTAAAATTAAACAATCTGAACTATATTTATTTCACTAAAATAACAATAGACAATTCATGTGAGCAAGTTACTTAAATTTTAGAAGACATATTATGATAATTTTTTTAGTGAAAAAAGAAAAGTTAAGAACATGTTGGATCTGACTAGATGTGATTGAATCCTATGAAAAACCCTTTGATCACTAAAATAACAACAAATCATGCATAGATATTGGTTATTTTCATACTAAACACTCTTAGAAGTTGTATTATGTCATTTTCACTAAAATAAAGAGAAAAAAAAGGTTGAAGTCTATCAGACATGACAGTTTTAAAGAATTGTATAAATCTTACAAAGTGAATCGAATCATGATTCAATTGTGAATCATGCAATTCACCATAGATTTTATTCAAAAATAGACTCACCTATAGATTTGTATCGATTCATGCGTGAATCACGAATCGAATTGTGAACTGAATCGTTAATCATAAGATTTTGATACAAGAGCTTGTTTGTTATTGATAGTATACCCCAGCATGGCGGTTTCTTCATTCGCAAGATATCTTACTAGAGAACTATTTCTTGTTATTTATAGTGCTTAATTATTACCTCGCATCAACTCGAAATGATGAGGTTATCATGCGATATTATGTTATATCAATAGCGTTAAGACTCAAGACTGAAAAAGTAATTGGGAAGACCTAATTCCTTTTTGTTTGATGATGGAGGGTCTTCGTTGGAGTCGGATGAGGTCGCTTCAGAGGTGGGGTTGGGTGGGTCTTTAGTGTTACAGCCTTTGGCAGTGAAGAACGCTGGTTTCAGGGAGGATGGTGGCGAAGTTCATTTCGAGAATTCTGTACCTTCACCACAGAAGGTGTCAGATTGGGTTTTGTTTCGTATTAGTGAGGTTAGCCGGGTGTTGGGGGTGTCTTTTGAAGGTCATGAGACAGAGGCTTTCAGTCTGTTTTCAGCTATAGAGGCCTCTTGGTGTAGTAGTGTTCTGTCAAAGGAGGTTCAACATCAGAAAGGTAATGGGGAGTTGCGGAATCTGGAATGTTCAATTAATTATGATAAGAGGGTTGGAAAAGAGGTGCGGGAGGTCAGAGGGGGGCGACATAATCAATTGGTTACAAAATGAGATTGAAGATTTTATCCTGGAATGTGTGGGAGTTGAATGATTCGGAAAACATGATGTGGTTCGGGTTGCGGTGCATGGTGCTAAGGCGGATGTGGTGTGTCTTCAAGAGACTAAAATGATTTTCGTTAGTAGGGTGGTGGTGAAGGAGGAGGAAGAGGAGGTACGAGCTTTTTCAATGTCTTGTTTGTTTAGATGTGTGGAGGATAATTTCTGGTAGGTTTTCACAGGATTGTATGGGACAATTTGTAGAGCAGAGAGGCGTTTCTTTTGGGAGGAGTTGGAGAGTATTGCATTTCAATGGGCGGTTCCTTGGTGTGTGGAGGGTGATTTTAATGTGGTACATTGGCCGCTTGAGCTGTCCGGTGGTGGTTGGATCACGGGAGCTATGAGGGTGTTCTCTTCTTTTATTGATGAGTTGCTATTGGTGGACTTGCCAATGTAGGGTGGGGTTTATACTTGGTTTGGGGGTCAAGCTTTATCTCGTATTGATCATTTCTTGGTGTTAGGAATCATTTTTTGGGGGTGACTTAGCGTTGTTTACACTACCCAGTGTCTGATCATTGGCTTATTTTGCTTGACAATGGGGGTATTCGTAGTGGTCCTACTCCGTTCCGTTTTGAGAATATGTGGTTGCGATCTGAGGGTTTTGTGGAGAGGTTAAGTGGCTGGTGGTCGAACTATTTGGTTTATGGTTCTCCTAGTTGCTAATTAGCTCACTGAAGGCATATTTGAAATCTTGGAATAAGGAGGTTTTTGGGCTATTGGTGGGGTAGAAGGCGGCGGTGTTAGTTCAGTTGTGGGAATTGGATAGTATTGAGGCTGATGGTGGTTTGTCTTCGGAGGATGTTGTTCGGCAGGAAGCAGTTAGGAGTGAGTATGCTCGTATTGCAAGATTGGAGGAGATTAGTTTTCGGTAGAAATCTAGATGTTTGTGGTTGAAGGAAGGGGACCGTAATGCTCATCTGCAGCGGAATCAGATTAGGAAGATTCGAGTGAATGGGGTGGAGTTGTCCTTTGAGGAGGAGGTGGGATCTGGGATTGTTGGTTTCTGTCAGAACTTATTCAGATCAGTTAGGGAGGAGTGGCAGCTGGGGGTTGAGGGTTTGGAGTTTAGTGTGCTTTCTGGCAGAGGCTACGATTTTGGAGTTGCTGTTTTCTGAAAAACGAGGTGTTAGGGGCTTTGAAGGGGAAGAGAGGTAACAAGGCTCCTGGTTCGAATGGCTTTTCGTTGGCTTTCCTTCAGCATTGTTGGGAGATAGTGAAGGTTGACGTGATGGTTTCGATGGAACAGTTCTACCAGTCGGGTCAATTTAAGAAAAGTTTTAATGCGACTTTTCTTGCTTTGATTCCTAAAGTGGCAGGAGCTGAGGATATTTGCTAGTTCAGGCCTATTAGTTTGTTGGGGAGTGTATACAAGATTTTGACTAGGGTTTTAGCCAATTGGCTTCTGGTGGTGTTGGGGTTTGTGAGCTCAGAATGCTTTTGTTAGGGGTCGTCAGATTTTAGATGTTGTTTTGATGTCTAATGAGTGTTGATTCCTATATCTGGCAGGGGGAGCCGGGGTTGATTTGCAAGTTGGACATTGAGACAACGTATGATAATGTTAGTTGGGGGTTCTTGTTGTCTATAATGGAGCATATGGGTTTTGGAGCTATGTGGAGGAGATGGATTTATTTCTGTATTTCGACAGTGAGGATGTCGGTGCTCATTAATGGCGCGCCATCAAATTTTTGCCAGACTTTCTGTGGTTTGTGACAAGGTGGCCAGCTTTCCCTGCTTCTTTTCATTCTAGTTATGGGGGCATTTAGCAGACTGGTGCCTAGGGCGGTGGGCGGTGGATTGTTGGAGGGTTTCTAGGTAGGTGTTGCAGGTGTTGAGCCGTTGGTTGTTTCTCATCTCTTGTATGCAAATGATGTCTTGATTTTCTGTGGGGCGGAGTCGGAGCAGTTGGGTTATCTTCGTTGTGTTCTGTTATGTTTTGAGGCAACTTTTTGGTCTGAAAGTGAATCTTGGGAAGTCGGAATTGATTTTGATTGGGGAGGTAGATCAACTTCAATCTTTAGCGGTTGTTTTGGATTATAGAGTGTTAGCTTTGCCAGTGAATTATTTGGGGTTGCCTTTGGGGGCTTCTTTTAAGGCTAAGGTGGTGTGGGATTGTGTGTTGGAAAGAGTTTAATGTTAGCGGGTTGGAAGCGGTGGCAGTATTTGTCTAAGGATGGGAGATTGACTCTGATTAGGAGTGTGCTAGGAAGTATTCCGACTTATTTAAAGTTAGTGCATGTCATTTCGGTGTTGGTGGCTCGTTGTTTGGAAAAGTTGCAATGGGACTTTTTGTGGAGAAGTGGTGTGTGTTAGTTTAGATATCATCTAGTGTGTTGGGATGGGATTTTTCATCCAAAGGTGGTGGGGGGTTTGGGGGTAATGAGATTATAAGTTAATTTGGCTTTGTTGGGAAAGTGGTTGTGGCAGTTTGCTTGGGATAGTGATCAATTATGGCGTAGGGTGGTAGTTGTGAAGTACAGGTTGGGTAAAGGGGAGTGGTGCTATGTTACCAGAAAACTCTAATACTTAGCGAATTACTTATTGGTACGCACATTCCGAAACATGGTACACTTTTGTTCCAAAACGGGATCCAAAACGATCCCAAAAAGTTTTTTCCAATATATTTCTTTAAATATTAACTTGGGGGAAAAAAAAAAATCAAATATTTGAATTAAAATCTAAGGTGAGTGTAGTTTTTGATAAGACAAGAATATAAAATGGGTCATAATTTTCATAGAAATGATTTGCTACATGAAAAAATATATATTGGATACCTAATATTTAAAAGAAAATTACTTTAGAAATACCTTAAAATCTTAAGTGTAATATATATGTAAGTCTACTCCTATTGTATTATATTTTAGAGCATGTGGCATACCGCGTTTCTGTTCCCGTTCTATGTATCGGAATGATCCATGTTCTAGGTAACATAGGAGTGGTGTACAAGGATGGGTGGGTCTCACGGTTGTGTTTTGTGGAAGGGTATCTGGCTTGGTCGAGGAGAGTTTTGGGAACATATCCGATTCTGGGTGGGTTTGGGAAATAGGGTGACATTTTGGAAGGACCGTTGGTGATGTGAAGTGACTTTAGACATTCAGTACCCGTTGATTTTTCGACTTGCTGTGGATCCAGATGCTATGGTGGCTTCTTATTTGAGAAGAAGTGGCGTTGGAAATGGGGTGGTATCGGATCTTCGACTGCATCTGCTGGTCCAAGATTGGTAGTTGGGCCAATTGTTGGATATTATGTGTTTTCTTCATGGGTTGCATGTATAGGGGAGGGGAGAGGATGGTTTGGTTTGGGGGGGTTTGGGTTATAAAGGTGTTTTTTCGGTATTCACTTTTTATGGACTTTATGTGGAGGGGTGGGAGAGTTTCCTTGGCGGCGAGTTTGGATTATTGGTGTTCCTTTTAAGGTGGCTTTCTTTGTGTGGTCAGCAGCTTTTGGTTGGATCCTTACAATTGATAATCTGGTTCGACGTGGGCATATTTTGGTTAATTGGTGTTGTCTATGTTGTGGTGATGCTGAATTGGTGAATCATTTGTTGATTCATTGTCCGGTAGCTCACCGTTTCTGGTCGCTTGTTTTTTCTACTTCTGGAGTTTTGTGGGTGCAACAGAAAGGGGTGATGGAGATGCTTTGGAGTTGGAGTGGGGCCGAGTTGGGAAGCGGCATTGTAAGGCTTGGGCTTTGGCCCCTCTGTGTTTAATGTGGTTGCTGTGGTTGGAGCGGAATCGGCGTGTTTTTCAAGAAGTCGCTCGTTCTGTTTCTTGAAGTTAGGTTTTTGCGAGTCTTGTGTGGTTGGGTGTCAAGTCGTGTGGATCTTGATTTGTTTTCATTTTTAGATTTCCTTGATGATGTAATTGGTTAGGTTGTGTTTTTTCTGGTGACACTTTTTTGTATTCTTTAGCATCTTCTTGATGTTTTTCTTCAATAATATTTTATTTATCAAAAAAAAGAAGGGGTAACTGGGAAGAGGAATGAGCTGTATATTAAGCAAATCAATAGCATTGCTTGTGGCATTATACCATGTGAAAAGAAAATGTTTGTATGAACTGGGTGAATACCAAAATAATTGCGGATGGAAAATAATGAGCCTTAATCTGAAATGTAGTATAATGGTGACTAGAGACATATTTTCTAGTAAGGAATGTAGTTTTTGAGAGAAAAAACGTAGAACATGAGGAAGAAGGATGTAAGATTGTTCTTCAATGTTAAAAGAGATAAGGAAGAAAGAAACAAAGAATACTAGAGTAGCCCCTCAACAATGAAATGAGCCTCTTAGGGTCCTCAAGGGTAAAATTGATGTCATAATACTGTGCTTGGTTGGGAGATTTAGGAAGGGATTTGGAAATGGAAAGGAAAAGGGAAAGAGAAAGGGAAAATGTATGTGAAACTAGGTGAAATGTAAGTATTTTTTTCACATTTCATTAACTTTTTCCCTTTCCCTTTCCCTTCCCCAATCCCCTAACCAAACACAATGCAAGTGATTAAAAAAATAGCTACCTTAACATGCACCAATCTAGGAAACCATGCAATAATTGCTGCTTCTATGGAGTTTGCTATAGGAGCAAGGACCACAAGTTCTCTATATTCTGCACACTACATTATAATTAGAGTTACCTTAAATTAGAAATATGTTAAAACCTCTAATCACCCCTCGCCCCTCTAATCAAGGGGTATTTGTGGTTTAACTACTTATTCCATAAAGAGGACAGTATCCGGCATGAAGGCTTTGTCAGTCCTAGCTTGGTAATTTTCATTACTATTAAACTTTTTGGGAGATATTGGCCTCAGGAGAGCCTTAACTTCTGGGTTGCATAGTTTTCAATATTGAAAAAAGTACCACTATTATGTGGTGCCCCAAGTCCTTTTAAAACAACTTGAGTATATTTATCTATAATTTCTATCTTCTTTTGAGTCTGGTGTTGTTATCTATTCTTTCTTGTGATTATTCGTGTATGTATATTTTAGTGTGTCTCGAGATGTCATCTTGTACTTTTGGGAGTTGGAGTGAAATTGGGAAGGTGGGAATGTTTAAGGTGGTTCTGTCTTGCTTTCAGGTTGAGACTGCTCGAGCAGTCTTTTATAGGGGGTAGGGAGATTTTGGGAGTTGGTATTCTTCGCTCGAGCAGTCCTCAAATTTGAATTGCTCGCTTGATCGCAAGTTTGGTCGCTCAAGCGGTCTATCTGCAGTCTGCTCCAAAAAATGTGTGCAATCACTCAAAAGTTAAGCCCTTACACTTTTCATTCACTTTTCACTTCTGTCTCTATCTCTGTCTCTCTACATTAACTCTCACTCTCTTTTCTCTCATCTCTCTCTAGAAATCCTCCACTCACTTCATTTAATTCTTTAATCTCTCTTCATCCATTGAGATTTCGACCATAGTGCCTTCTTTAATTTTGGAGAGATCGTCGAGGACTACATTGTGTATAGTGGAGATTGGATTTTGACACTGTTGGTTTCGAAGCTTTTCATCTTTTCTTCTCAAAGTCTTGAGGTAGGGAGTTCTTTGAGTTATATATATGATTTTAGCATGTCTAGTTCTTCCCTTTTAAAATTTCGATAGTGGCGTGGATTTTTGTAATGTGGGTTTGTAATTGTTGATGAAAATGACTTTCCTTGTGAGAATGTTCAAATTAGAGATGTTTTATGAACTTATAAAACCCTTGGAAAACATTGTGTGAGAAGAATTTATGAAGGAATGAAAGAAAAACCTTTTTGGGACAAACCCTAGTTTTGGCGAAATTTGAGAAAAAATGGATTTTATGAAATATCTACAAAATTAGTGTTACATTTCTCAAGAAATTGATAGAAATTTCCTTATATTGATTGTGAAATTTGGACATTCATAGATGAATAATTGTTGTTGTTTGAAAATGTTATTGGCCTTGAAATGGTATACATTGAAATATGAATGGAATAGTGATTGTGAACATAAAAAGGTATAAATGTCACATGGATTATATTTGTTATGCTTTCTTTTGAGAATCATTGAATGGAAGTTTGCTTTGAACAAATGTTGAGATTTATGGTGGTGTTGTACAAATGAGATACTTATATGTAATCACCTCTCATTGCATGCATTTGCATTGTTTTAAATATTGTTCAATTGTGGCTATGCCTTGGAAATAAATTTATTGTTTTGAGAAAATAACAGTTGTTATGGTAACATTTGGGGTAAATTCGTTTGGTAAGTCTAGATAGAGGGTCTAGTTGATGTTGTTTAAGTTGGCTTGAGTGTCCAGGGTGAATGACCAAAAACATGCGCGGAGAAGGTACCACGTGCCTTTCGGTTAGGAGCCGGTAAAGCAGGGATTTGGTAGTGCTTGTTATGCCTGTTTGCAGACACCAGCCTAGGGATTACTTGAGTCGTATTTATCACTCCTTATTATTGAAGGCGCAGAGTATATTGAGGGCCAAAGGCTCTCCCTTTTGTGTGAAATTTTGGCAAGCCAAGGGCTAAATGTGTTGGGTTTGATAACCTTTTTGTGTGTAATTAAGCTTAAGCCTTGGAAGTTGTAGTCTTTGGGCATGCGTTTTGTTGTTATTTTATTTACTTGTAATTGTTGCACATGCTATAGATTCACCCTTTTAGGAGACTGAATATAAATTGCATGTGAACGCTTTTGTATACCTCTCATACAAAATGAAATGCTATTTGTGGGAAACTGATTTATCAAGGTAGAATTGTGTATTGGATGGAATCATTATGTCTAGTTTATGTCTTTCTTTTATGGGGGTGTTACAATTATCTGAACTCTAGCATCTCTCAGCTGGGGAGGCAAAGAAAAATGTGTTCTTTTAAAGAAGTAGAAGTAAATATCTCATCAATTCCCAGTGGTTGAGGTTTTAAAGAAGTTGAAATTTTGTGAGGTAAAATAACTAGAATGAATCATGAACTCCATAGTGGGAGCCTTCTGAATTTGAGAAATTCTATGGATTTCTGAGTTTATATAAATGCTTCTTTGCACCACCACTTCTCCTAGAATTGGAACCTCTACCTTTGTTGATGATGTATTTTAGTTTGAGGGAAAAATTGAACTTAGATGACCTTTTAGGGATGAGTTCCTTTGTAAGTAAGTTACTGTTGTTATTTGACTTGACAACTTTGATGTGATCAAGTGCCTTGTTATTTGGCCAAGGGTAGGGTGGAGAGTAAGTGTGGAATATAACTGAAACAAGTGGGATGGTAATTCATAACAAAACAGTATCATGGTTCATTTTTGAGGTAGATGTACAAAGTTGACACTAGGTCACTATGCATTCATATTAAGGTTGTGTTTGGATTGATAAATTTGAAATTAAGTGATTTGGGGTTCAAATTCATGGCATGTTAACAGCTTATTGGGGTTGTATTCTGAGAGTTGCGGAAGAAGATAAGAGACATATCTTAGTTTTTAGTGGGACATATTTCTAGTAAGTTTAATGTAGGACAGATTAGAAAATAGGGTTTAAGGCTTCCTACAGTAGGAGTTGTGGTGGATTTTGGTTATGGAAAGCCTTTAGAGTAAGGGTTCTACAAGGTAAAAGAAGAATTCTAGGATTTCTAGATGGAAAACTGTGAGTTTTGAGTTGATTTCTCAAGTTGAAGGTTGCTGGAACTACAATATTGAGTCCAAAACTGATATGTTGCAACAGAAAAGTAAGCTCTCGTGGCTGATTTTAAATTGGTTTTTGTGGCTGAAAGTTAGTAAAAATATAGGGGTTTTAAGGGTTTTGTATGGTGTAACAAAGGGTAGGGTTTGGAGGATGAAAACACAAGGATTTAGGGGTTGTTTGGGTGCTGTTTTGGGAATTGTGAACAGTACTTTGATTTATTTAAATTTTTTTTTTGGCAAGCTAGCATGCTAAGGTTAGAGAACTATGATGCTTGAAGGTTGAATAGCAGAAAATACAGATTTGGTGTTATGGTTTTAGAGGAGCAGAAAAATTAAAAAGAGGAAGAAAAAGTCTATGCATCTTGATTCCATTGGCATCACAGTGAGGGTTAGAATTACATTTCGCAATCTCAAAGAATCTTCAAAAGCTCTACAAATACTCTATATAGATTCTGGAAACTCCTTGTCCTAAAAGGATTTGACTTCCTATTTGAAACTGACTTTGACTTCGAAAATGTATTTAATCCCGAATAAAACTTGTAAATAAAGACTCAGTTTCATAACTTGATCTGTATGACGCCTTATGGGCAGTCCTACAGTCTATATCCAAAAAATACTGAAATTGCTATACTAGCACTAACTCAGAAAGATAATAGAAACTCTTTGCAACATATTAAACCTGAAAGCTATATATTGATAATACTCCCCTACAACCCATGACCAAAAAATACTAAAATTACCTAAAACTATACATACTCGTACTGATACTAACACTCAACTAAGTGAAGGGTCAATGGTGCAATTTGTTACATGGACTCTTAAAAATAAATCAAATACCCGTGTCAGACATTTGACACTCAGATAAGGATATGTGATATGTATTAGATACTTTTTAACGGATATTTCTTATATAATTGTATATACACTAATATTATATGTAAATATTGTTGAATAATTGCTATAAGTTACATATAGCACAATTTTATCTCACATACTTGATTAAAAATATGAAAATATGACATTTTTTTGCCAAGTTTGCGTGCCCTTAAATTTATAGTTTGATGAGTCCGACATCTACATACCAGCACCCGAAACTGATACCTGAGTCCATATAATATAGGCTGCAATAACTGATCCCACAAGATCTTCAGACTATAATAATCGGGAAGGGATCGGCCAAATTGGCGCATAGTAAAGATCTGCTCATATAACTCATAAACTCGATAGACATTACTTTGATTCGAAAAAGATTTAGCAAGGGAGTCCCAAATTTCCTTAGAAGTATCACAAAATTCCATAGTAGTAGTAACATGTGGTTCCAAACTATGCCAAATCCTACCCATAATACAGGAATCCTCACTTCAGCAATCATCATAAGCTTTATCATCAGTGGCAGGAGGGAGCTTGTTAAGGAAGTGGGACTTCTTCTTGCCACGTAAGAAATAGCATGAGCTCAAGCTAAATAATTGGCACAGATCAATTTCTTGATAGTGATAGATTTAGGCATGTCATCATCTTTACCCACAGCCATAGCCATAGCCATAGCCATAGCCATAGCCTCAATCTCAGCCATGACGATCAATCACACAAAATACTCAACAAAAGAACACGAATGTAGCAAAATACTTGCAAATAGTCCATACCCACAACAGCACCCACAACAACCAATATAGACAACAGAATTAGCTAAAAAAACCAAGAATCCAAAATAGGCAAGTGAGGAAAACACAGATCTACCAAACAGATTTAGACCCAAATTAAACCAGCACAACAAGCCACCAGCATGAATCAACAACTGAAGAGCAAATATCTCTTGCTAGAAGGATTTTAGCCCCTATATAGTAAATTCCAATAGGTAGAAATGAAAAACTGAGTCTGCCGAACCAGATTGAGTCACAAAATTGAACCAAATACTAATCCAACAGTAGCAAAACAACAAATTAATACCAAATATCACTAGAGAGATAATTTTCGGCTCCTATAGGTCTGCTTTCAGCAAGAAGAACTAGCAAAAACAAGGCCCAAATCTAGATTCAAAGAGGCACCAAAAAACACGAAAAACATTTGAAAATGGAAAACTCACATCAGGGATGATAAAAAAATTCCACAAAAATCACCATAAATCTCAGGAGAGAATTTCAAGTCTAGGGTTGTGGGTTTTGTCCATACAGTGCTTGCGTTATGTTGACATCATCGTACAGCTGATGACATCAGCACGTCTCGGTCACCTCAGCTCAATCTCCAGAACCTGTAGAACACTTTCTAATGAATAATAGATTGCTTTGATACAAAGTTAGAATGCAAAATGAAGAAATTTAGGGTTAGAATTTAAGAGGAAGAAGAAGAGGAAGAACTTTTATATATATTGAGAATTGTGTACTCAACTCTACATTAGCAAAATATATATACAAACCTTAACATTGCAATATGACCATTGTATCCTCAACTTAAGTAAATATTAACAGAATAACATGAGAACAGAAAATAACTATTCTCTCATCTGCTATATTTGTTCTAGTTAGCAATAGATTTAGATGATTCTTTGTATTGCTTTTCATTTGTTTGTGTTGGACCCTATATTTTGTATAGTGTCGTGTTAGTTTTTTCTGTGTCGTTTCTTGTAGGCATCCTCATCTTAAGTTGTTGTGGTTGGAAGAAAATGATTTTGTTTTTAATCTAAGAGTACCACCTGAGCTAATCTGTTGACATCTTATTCATATGATATAACATTTTCTACTTACTTTGATGGGTGTTTTTTTTATTGTGTTTGCCTTGGTTCTTATAACTTGATTGCATTGATGCACTTAAACTTAGCCACCCAGTTTATTGGACACCCAATTCAATGATCTTTTTCTAGTAGAATTTTGTAGAACATTTTTTGCAATGATAAGCTGTGGCTGAACAAGCTATATTATGTATTCTTTAAGGTTGAATGCTCATTTGGTAACCTTGTCAATGATAATTTGTGTAGTGGTGAGAAGTTGCTTGATACCAACTGGGGTGAATCTGTAGAAGTTAAAGGGAAAGTAAGATTAGAGGCTTTCGAAAAATATATCCAAGATCTTCCTCGCTCACGCAATAGGGGATTGATGGTAAGATATTGTTATCATTTTGTGTAATTAGGAAATAAGCTGCTTAAATTATGATGAATGCATGATTCACCTTTACAAAAGATATCTTCAGCATCTTCCTCCCTTATGCAACAAAAAACTGAAGTTGGGAAAAACAATTACTGTAGAGGCAATTAGAATTGGTCTTGTAGAGTTGCATTTGCCTGCTTGAAGAATTGGAACAAATAAATGACGGTCTGTTAGTGACGAAAAGCAATAGCTCCTTTCTAACTTCTTCTACTGCGTCACCACTAACTTATGCGAATTTTTTACAACCTATAAGATCCTTATTTCTCTTGGAATTTTCAGTATTCATTCAAATATGTTTATTTTTCACATAAGATTTAGTAATTGTAATCTATTCACAAATATAATATAATACTCTTGTGGTTGTTTTTGCATGTGGATTACATATTTATATTTGAGAAGAAAATTTGTTCATTAAAAGATACCAGGAGAAAGAATCTCCATTGCAGGATGCCTTGTCTGTTTGGCTTATTGACCATCTAGGTTGATTTTAAGCTTTTTTGAGATGCCTTGCTTTTATTCATAGTTCTTTTCTTAGAGGAAGGAAATAGATAAATAAATAAAAACATGGATGACCTTGGATTCACAAAATCTCAAGGCTAGTTTGGTCACTAATGATTGTGTGGCACATCAACAAAATAGGCAGTTACTTTATTATGGCAAAGGCGTAAACTTTAAGAAAATTATGGAACTTCCTTCACTGTTATCTGGCGTCCTATGATGTGTGACCTGCTTATTGTGAACCTTTGCTGTTCTGTGTGCATCTGAAGAATGACTGAGTTAATTGATCATGGTTCAAAATGTTGTTTTGGAGATGAGTGCCATCAATTCATAATACATGAGGCAAAAAGAGAGAAATTTATCCAGAAATATTCTGGAACTCAAGGAAAAAACATATAAAATCTCAGTTATAAAATTATTGTAAACCTCAGAGACAACAGTTGAAGTGATGATACTTATAGGCATACTAATAAGTCCCCTTGCTTGAGATCGGTTAGACTACCATTCATGTGAATGACGGTTCTGCAGTCGCTGCCCCTCTTTGTTTTTCTTTGCTTCTCTTTTATTTTGATTTGGTTTGTTCAGAAGTAAAATAAATTCTTTCTACACAAATAAAAACATCAAGGGGGCATGGCATATGTACATAGGACAAATACAAGAGAAGACTAGAGCCTTTATCCAATTCAACCTTATATATGACGTACAAAGTCCAAAAATTGATTTAATGGATGTATAACTGTCCTAACAATTCAAAAATATACTACAGAAGAAAAACACACAATATTTAACATGGTTTGGTAGAATTTGTTCTATAGTAATGGTATCTAGAAGATGAGAGGAACAGTACTTGAAAAACATCTAAAAACCTGAGTTGAGAAATAATCCCCATCTTTGCTTACAGATATCCTCTTAAAGTAATCTTCACTTCCATGCTCACTTCTGGTGGTTGAGCCCAAAACAATCTGTTTTTTCTACCCATTAGTATTATTCTTGTCTGTTTGTTTCACATCTCTGCAATTGTTGATCCAACAATTTCATTAGTCCCTTTCTCTCAGTCTCAGTTAAATACGTAATTTTATATTTATATCTTGTAGAGTTCCCAAAATCCACGTCCTTGATAAGGAATAACAACTAAGTTTTTTCACTACTAGAACAGGACCAACAGGTTATAGAAATGCTTTCTCCATGGCTATCATGGCCTTTTCTGTCCTACAGGTTTTGTTTTTTTAATCACATCAAATATTTCTTGTAATAATATGTAACATATATGTACATTTTTTTTTTCTCAACATGATTTGCTTTTCTTATTACAGTATTCACTTTAGTTTTTTCTTAATTATTCCCAATAGTTTCCTTACTAGCATTAACATTATGCTATTGCTGAACAGTTTCCGTAGAAACCACTGTGGTACTTGGGGGCGGTTCCAGGACTTTTATCCTGTGAGGGGCTACTTAGAAGTGTAGAATTATGTCTTTTTTTTGTTTTTTGTTTTTTTTAATTGGCAATCAAAATAAGCAAATATTTTGAATAATAAAAATGAAAACAAAGTCGTTTTGATGTCCCAGTGGTTGGGACACTTTAATACCCCACTTATTGGCTGGTTTGATCCAGCAACCCATCTCCCTTAGGCTAGAACTATAATATGATGTTCTTGTACTCTTAAAAAATTAAAATGAAAAACCAATTCATATAACATAAACACAAATCGGCAAATAAGTAAATTTAATAGTTCAATAATATAATTTCACAAAACTAAACTGAAAAGTGAGTAGAAAAGATTGTATGTTGTGCATCACTTAAGTTTTTTGAGAGAACATGAAAAGACAGGTTGGCCTTTACAAGAGCAAATGGTATTGTTAGGAAACAAGAGAGGAAATAGAGAGAGACAAAAGGAAAGAGAAATAAGGGAGGAAAATAAAGCACAATTTTTTTTTACATTTCACTTTTAGCCTCTCATACTCCCTTTGTAAGAGGCCAAAAGATTTTAAAAAAAGAGGAGTGTGAGAGGCTTAAAGTTGAGTTTAAATCAGCAATTTCAAGAACTTTATTAAAAAATTGACAAATAAAACCTTAGGGGGAAAATTAAAACCATTTTTAAAAATCATGTAAAAACATAAATTTTGAGTTGCTCCCAATAGCCCTTAGTTAATAGCTCTGCCCATGAGGCCATGGTGGTACTTTCACTTTACCTTGTTGCCATGTTTTTTCCATGCCGTGGCTCTTTTACATTTGATGGATACCTAAGAAGCTAAGTACTGCTACTAACTTTAGTATGGTTAACCATTTTTGAAAATCCGTTACTAAACAAAATCCTCCAACTAACTTGACTGGTCAATTATTGTTGAAATTCATTAGTAGTACTTATGTTGGATTTTTGTCATTTTACATTTTTCTTCGCTGGGAAGTAATAATAGAAAACCGTTATTCACAACTCGAGGGTAATATTATATCAGAGCTAGTGGAAGTACACGAAGGTATGCAATATAGGGATGGCAACAGGGGTGAGGGAGGACGGGGACATGTTTATAGTGTGCGGCCCCAAACCATATTGGGTGGGGGGGCGGGGTGTGCGCTTGTTAATTTTGCAACCATAGGGAATAGCAGTACTAATAAAAGTGAGATGATATGTTATATGACGGAAAATGATTGGTAAGTGATGAGAGTTAAAAAATGTAAGATGAAAGATAAATTAGTGAAAATGAGTGTTGAATATTTTGGTATTTTAGTCTTATTATATTTAAGAAAATTAAATTATATATTACATACAAAGAGATTTAATAAATATAATTGAGTCGGGGGAAAGAAAACCCATCCTGTCTCTATTCTTTATCAGGGTGGGAAAAACCTATGGGAGGTGGGGTGAGGGATGTGTCCTCAGATCGAGGCAGGGGCAAATTGCTATCCTTGCCGATTTCTCTTCCTTCACACACACCACATCAAATATGAAGGTGCCACCATCCACCCCTTTTTCGCCTTCTTCACACAACACCCCCAACACTCCTAAAACTGGAGGACAGATTTTGGTATGACCCGCTGTATGCTAAAAATAGAAACGAGCAAATGCCAAAAATATCTCAAACCACCTCACAATGAAGGAGAAGATGATCCATGGACAACTCAGCCATCCTATGCATGCAGCTACGGATTGTTCCGGTACGAGGACCGGGAATGAAAATGAGGTTTTCTACATGCTCTAACATGTGGTACAATATGGATAGTGTTGTATAGATCACACTATTCGAATTTAAGATACTATATAAATATATAATAGCAATTATATTTTAATAGTTAGACATCCATAAAGTATTGTTATAAAATAATCATGTAAAAACACAATTTTATGGTCCATTTGTTTTATATTTGGTTGTGCAAAAACTCCATTTTTTCTCTCTAGATTTTAGTTCATTATATTTGTTTCCTTTCCTCCTATAATAAATTTTTTAGAATATATAATGGACAAATTTTGGAATCACTTTAGATCGCTAAATTCTCCTTTTTGGAATGAAATTGTACACCATGTTTTGGAACATATCAACATTTTCAGCACCAAAGATGTTATTTGTTTTTCATGTCTCCCTTCTTTAATTGGAAAATATAAACATCTGGTTCTCATTCTACTTAAATCATAGTCTTGCCATTTTGTTAATTGTTTAAATGATTTATTGACTTAGAAGTTAGTAGCCTTCCTTGCTATATTAGTTCTGTCACTTCATATGGAGTGCATTACAAAATGGTTGTAAACTTCACCTTCATGTTACACTGTAATTCATTCTAAAAGCAGTGGGTGAGAGAAGCTGCTTGTTCAGTTTAGAACCAAAGAATGAGCCTTAACTATACAAGGTTTTCAACTTTATCATTAAACTAAGTTAAGCCACTTCGGAAATTGCATCCATCTGACTGTTATTGAAATTAATGTTCTAGTCATGTTTCCTAGATTGTCAATCATGACCAACCATCACTTAAAACTAGTAGTCTATCTCCTTTAGGAGAGGAACAAAATCCTGGAAAATGGAATAACTTTCATGCACAATAATTGAATCTCATAAATTATGTTTGTCGCTTAATTATTATGCTTCACTCTATTTGGCATGAAGAGTGCCCTTGTTTTCCACTAGCTTCCTTTTAAATCAACAATACCACATTTCTTTGGCAGTTTACCACCCATTTAGCAAACATCACCAAAATTGAATGCTTAAGCCATACCCATGAGATTAGGTTCTAACATCCTAAGAATTAGATATGGATCCATAGCTTAATTACAAAACTTCATTATTAATACTTGGCTGGCCAGTATAACCCAAATATGCATGCTTAAAAATCTATTAAACCAACCACCAGCTTTGGTAACCAGCTTATGAAGGAAACAAAATGACCTATGAAGAAAAGGACCAGAAAGACTACTTACTATGCCTTTCCTTGACCTTGCAAATTGGAGGGATCATCTTGTAATACATAAAAAGTGTAATATAAAATACCATGAACCGGAGTTTTAGCTATTTTAGGTGTAGCATGTAAGGCTGCAAGCAAGACAAGGTCCTCGGCTTGGCTTGGATCTGTGAAATTTTGTCCAGTTCAAGCTCGAGTTGAGCTCAAGCTTGGCTCGTTTGATGCTTTAGCAGTTTCAGCTTGTGTCAATTTAGCTCATTTACAAATGATGGAGTTTGAGCTTATGCTTGAACACACAATGGAATCAAACTATGAACAATAATAGACCAGACAATCCATAGAGCTCAAAGACTTAAACATAACATCCTAATGCAGAAGCAAATCAAAAGGAGGACAAGCATAGTATAAACAATCTCAGCGAATTATGAAAATCAATCAGCAGAACATAGAAAAATAAGGAAAATCAATCACAAAACAAAGTGAATTAATCTGAACAAAACATAAAACAACATATTCCAACTTCAATTGCATTAACATCTAGCAAATATATATATAACTACACATGGTCAACAAAAAACTTGAACGTAAGTTGTGCAAAATAGAAAGTCAAGCACTCAAATATATATATATATATATATTTTAAAGCAAAAGAGTTTCTAAGGTCCATCTTAATAAGAAAAAAAGATCAATTAAAATGTCTGCTAATGTCTCCAAATTGGTACATGCATAAACCTGCAATTCTCCAATATGAGTCCCATTTGATAGATTAATTTTAGCTTAAAGCATTTAAAATAATAAATATGAACAACTCATTAATTCAATGAAAGAAATTACAAATAAAAAATTCATCTCAAGGATGTCCAACCAATGTTTTAAAAACCAGACCGGTGAGTGAACTGGAAAAAGGATCGGGTGGACGGGTCACTGGTTCAACCGTCGGGTTGAACCGGAATCGAATCGTAACGTCATAAATATATTAAAATTATATTTAAATAAAAATATAAGTAATAAAATTATAAATTAAAAAAATTAAATAATCTTAAATATTTCAACTAATACTTCTTTTACTAAAAAATATAAAGATATAATTTAAAATATTATTAATTTTAATTTTGTAAGAAGAAATCAAATATTCAATATTCCCTCCATATGATTTTAATTCAAATAATTTGATTGAAAGAAAAGCAAAAATTTTGGAGGGATATCAAAATTTTAAGTTTCCCAACAATAAATTTGATTGATCCCATATAGATTTCTTGAGTTTTTTGGAAGAATTTTTTTCTTATAAATAGGTAGAGGCTTTCACAATAATTTCAAGCTCTCAATGGGATTCCTCACAAGAGGAGACCCTTAAAAGAGAGTTTTCAATTAAAATTTTCTTATATATAATATATATATATAATAAGAAAGAAAGAAAAGAAATAAAGAAAGAATAATAAATTAAAAAAAAGGGAAAAAAATTCAATTTTATTGACCCAGTGAACCGCATCCGGGTCGACCGGTTCGGCGGTTCAACCACCGGTTTTTCCGGTTCTCACAAAATAGGCCTGTTTTTTGTTTCGAACGGTTTAGTGGGTGTATCCGGACAGGAACCCCGACCGGTCGATGGTTCAACCGGTCGAACCAGCCGGTCCGATCCGGTCCGGTTTTTATGACCTTGGTCCAACTACAAGAAGGCTCATTGTATTGACCATGAAGGCAGTAAAATCTCCTTGATATATGGTTCTGTAGTCTATTAAAAGAAGAAAATTTTTTCATTTTAATATATATATTTTCACGTAAACTGATTATTATGGGCTTTTTCATTGTATAGAACAAAAGATTATACTTACATCCGATGGCTTCTTCAGTCAAGTAATGCACGTACGCTGTCAGCTCCACAGAGTAATATTTGAATTGTTTTTACTGACAATGTTGCATGATAAGGATCAATAACTTTACCTCTAGCATTGAATGTGTATTTTGAAGCGATGGAGGTGGGAACTAACAATATGTCACATGCCATGTTGGATAATATACGATTATGACTCTAATGCATCAAAATAGATTTTTGAACCTTCATTACAAATATAAAAATTTTCGAAATAAATTTCCAAGTCAAATTTCGCAGGCTAAATGGTGTTGACTTTTCTAACAAAATATTCTACTTTGCATTTTCCCATCACAACAGTTTTTCCATTACCATGCATAGAACTATTAGAAGAATCAACTTCCTGTGCATTTAGTGAAGTATGAATAGAAAAATACCCATCGTAGAGTTCACATAGAGCCTGACAAACCATAGAAATATTTCTAAAAGCTTCAGCCTCCGGGTAGTTCTCTAGTAAATAAAACTCAACAAGCATCATTTTGTATCTTGGATCCAAGAAAACAATCAACAAATTGCATTGACCCTAATATTTGTCGAGCTTTATCTTCATCTTCAAAGCCATTGCTTGAATGTACTCATTGTCTTCCACTGACTTTCTTTCATCCTCTAAACCTCTGTGATTCACTTCAAGAAATGATATTTGTGAACAAAAATTGACACACATTTTCAACTTTTACCCAATTTTCAAGGCTAAGCACGTAAACGAAACCCAAATCCCTTTCATACTAGGGAAGATATCTTTACACTCCACAGCAATAACCCTCCATTCTATAGTGTAGGACAATCCAAAACTCAACAAGCATCATTTTGTATCTTGGATCCAAGAAAACAATCAACAAATTGCATTGACCCTAATATTTGTCGAGCTTTATCTTCATCTTCAAAGCCATTGCTTGAATGTACTCATTGTCTTCCACTGACTTTCTTTCATCCTCTAAACCTCTGTGATTCACTTCAAGAAATGATATTTGTGAACAAAAATTGACACACATTTTCAACTTTTACCCAATTTTCAAGGCTAGGCACGTAAACGAAACCCAAATCCCTTTCATACTAGGGAAGATATCTTTACACTCCACAGCAATAACCCTCCATTCTATAGTGTAGGACAATCCAAAAAATTTATTTTTGAAGGTGATTGCAACTGCTTAGCAATCTACTTGAATTGAATAAGGTATGCTTCTGATGCAGCCAAATACTTTACACCTTCCTGAACACCATCAACAATATCTCCAATTTCACCAAGGTGATGATATTGTATGCACAACGCACATGGAAAAGTTTGCGGCCTAAAGCTAATTTCTTATTCAATGCAAAGTATTCTTTTAAGACCCTCAAAGCATTGTCTACTCAGTAGCCACCTTGTTTTCAAAGCCCCATTCAACTAAACATTTGTGAAGGGCACCAACAATGATAACACTAGTATGTGGAGGTGGTACATTGCAAAAGTTGAATGCTTTTGTAATTGCCAATCATCGTTAATAAAATGAGTTATAATTACCATATAGCGGATATTTTGCCCTGATTTCCACAAATCTGTTGTGATACTCTTTCTGTTGACTCTTCATCAATGTTTTCAACATCTTCTTCTGGGTCTCATAGGTTGACACACGACCACTTTTTCGTTGACACATGACAACTTTGTCGTTGACACAATCACTTTGTCGTTGTATGACCACGTGAAGAGCAATGGAGACCCCTTTTTTCTCCAGAGGAATTTCACTAAAACATTATAGTACCAGGAAACCTCCTTAGATTTCTTCTAAAAAGTTGAAATTGACTATTCAACTAATATTATTCATACATTTATCACTACTTTTTTTTATTTTTTATTTTTAGAGGAAACATCTGATACAAGGCCTGTTTCTCCAATTAATCTAATCAACTTCCTCTCAGATTGAGAAAGACAAGTGTTTGATGAAGGAAAATAACTAAACAGTCAAGAATTATTGTGTTTAGACTCAAACCTTGAAGATGAGATTATTGTGTTAACAATGTCTGCTTTAAGGCTGTGTATCGGTCAAGGATTTGTGGAGGGAAAGAAAAAAGGAAGGGAAATGTGAATGAAATATAAACTTTTTATATATATTTTTTATTTTTTATTCCCATCTCTTTGCGGTTCTCTTTTTCTTTCCCTCCACAAATTCCCACTCAAACCTTGATCCAAACACAGCTTGAGGATCACAGGCATTATACCAAAATTTTAAGCTTAAAACAAATTTATGTTTCTCTTGAGAAAAAGATACACTGTCTGATCCACTTAAATTTTTTTCATATCACAGGACATATATCTGAAATGATTGAATGCAATGTAAAAATTAACGATATGATTCTTTGCAAATTGTAAAGAAGCACATATTGTTTTCGAGAGTACCAGTAACCAGAGAAAACAGATGGGAGCAACTTAGTCAATTGTCCACTGTTTTCTGACAATAATAAATATAAATTACCTAATCCTATGTACAACAATTCCATTAAATCTCAGTAACTTTTACTCACAACTGGAGTTATTTCATTTGTTGTAATTCTCCAAGTTTGACACTGAAATCCTTCTCTCTTCTGGCATTTTGATCATTGGGTGGCTGTTAAAAGATGGGGAATTAATCATGAATTCAATTATGGAGCTAAACAATCCTGTATTAAATAGTGTCCTAAAGAGTTACTTGAAATTTGAATAGCCTCCAATTATTTCTAATGTGTTTAACTGGTGTGGTGTTTGGTAACCATTGACTTTGGAAAAATATGAAAGTATGTATCATAAACTTTGCATGTGGCTAAGCAGGGAAAAACCAAAAAAAAAAGGAAAAAGCAAAGACAAAAAAGATGAATGAATATGCCCATTGTTAGATCTCTCTGAACTCTGGAAATTACATTAGCAAGAGGGTTTTAATGCCAATTGTGCAGTTAATTTATTCATGAATTTGCAAGAGGGTGTTAATGATGGATGATTTGGATATTGACTTTATTATGGAGATGTGGAAAGCATAGGGAACCCAGTCTAGCAAACTCTCTGGAGAGGTTTAAGTTCTCTTGAGATCCTGATGATTCAGTGCTATTTGTGTATACTGTCGTCTCCTTGCCAAACACAATTCTAGTCTTAGGTTCTTGCGAGATCATTTTTCTTAGTGAAAATAATGATGCAATGATACCGACACTTCGATGGCTGAACCTGTGACAGACTGCATAGAACAATGTATTGAAAATTGAGAAGGAAGAAACCACTTTTAAAAAAAAAAAAAAGAAAAAAGAAATATTTTAGCTATGCATGGTTATTTTGTAATACCGGCCAGTTTTGTTGGCCAAGCTATGAACCTAGGAGCTTAGGCTGTTTAGTTCAGTGTATGTTTATTTCAGACTGCTCATTTCTAATATAGTTTTATGTTGGGTGAGGGTTCTCTATTATGTCGAACTTGCTAGATCTTTTAGAATACAAGCATGACCTTCTGTGTGTTGTAAAGATTCAATTTGTTACAAAATAAAACCTGCATATCTACCTACTTTCTCTTTTAAGGTGAAATGCTAAAAGGAGTAATTCATTTTTCTTAGGTAATTTCACTTTGCTGGAAGGAAGGATCTTCTGAAACCGGTCTCAAAGGCATGAAAGAGGTGCGTGTAAATTATTTCAAAATTTACAGCATTCTGAATCTACATATGCATTATTGTTTCTCTGTTAATTGGATAATATTTTATTCTTTCTTGTCATTCTCATTATCAGATTGCAAAAGGATACAAGAAAGGGGAGAGAGTTGGGTTTGCAAAGCTCTCACCAGGGATCGATCTTTACATCTGTCCTCGCAGTGACGCCATAATAACAATTCTTGCAAAATATGGTTTCTTCAAGGGCATGGCAGCAGTTGAAGACAACCGGGACTCAATGATAGGTTGCGTAGTGTGGCGGAGAAACAAAACATCTTCAAATTCTGTTGTGAAGAAACCAGAGAGTAAGAGCAACTGTTCACAGCCTCTAAACTCTCCTTCTGACTCTCCAATGCTTCAAGCTGCAGAAAAACATTTGTCTGTCACGAAACCAACTCAAGCATCTAGTGAGGGTGTGGGGAAAAGTGGTTGTGAAAGCAAGAATGTCAATAACTCCAGCAAAATCCCGATTGAGATCAGTAATTCGTTCTTGGGTCCTAATTCTTTGCTCACTACTTCTTCAGTCCCAGGTGATTCAACATCCACTCCAGTGGGACTTCCAAAACCTGTGGTTGAAACTCATCTAACCTGCTGCTCAGGATCAGAGCAACCCAAAGCATCTGAATTGCTGAAAGAAATCACATCTTTGTCTGATGATGATGATCTTCCTGAATATGACTTCACGACTGCGTGTGGAATTTCTCAAACCAATATGAGCAAGCCTTCAGGTACTGTGTTGTTGGACAAGATACCTCTAACTGAAGGAATTAGAAATACTGGTAGGTCGGTGCTGCCAGGAACACCTAATGTATTGGATCATTCGATGCTTCCCAGGCCTCCTTTGAAAAAAATTTGTGAGGGTGAACCCCAGATCCCAGTTTTCCCCAGTAGGGAAGAAAGACAAAGCATTCAAAACAAAGTTTCAACTACTCTGGTTGGTGCAGCTACTGTGTTTGCCCCTCCTAAGAATCTTTTTGATGACGATGATGACATGCCTGAATGGTGCCCCCCCGAGCTACGGAGGCAATCATTGGTAGAAACAGTTAGGGCATCAACCACTATGTCCTCTGAACTTCCAAACCCAACTTTCCGAACTTCAGCTCAAGGCCCTCCACGGCCTGGATTCCCTTCTGCTACCTATCGATCGTTTTCTTCCCAAGCTTCCCATCCTACATTTCATTGCCCAACCAAGGGACCACCACCACCACCGGCCAGGCCTCCTGAAAGGGGTCTGAGTTCTTCAATGGGGCTCAATGCTACCTCAATTCTCGGGCCTCCACCCAACTCTGGTGTCAGACTTCCGTTCCATCCAGTTGATAAACGACGTCCGAGGACTTGATATTAAGAACTCTCTCTTTGACCGTGAAGTTCAACTTGTAAATATTCAGGAAGTTGATTGCAGTTTGATGCTTTAGCAGAGTCTCCAAGTGCTCTGATCTTCAATGGTTGTTAAAAGTTGTTGCTACATATATGCTGTTCAAGGTGAAACTAAGTTCTTGTTTATCTTTGACCTTTGTGTATAACGCAACTCTTTGCTGTCACTAGGCAATACAGTTACTGCAGCGTGATACAATTGTAAAGATCTAAGATCTTGTAGTTTGTTAGTTGTTTTATTAATCAGAAACGTAGTAATGTTCAATCTTTAGGCTTCCTTGTTCATCTATCCTGAATGCTCTCATCTTATATTCCAAATCAGTTATGCTTCGAATATGGAAGATTTTCACAGAATAAGATACAAATGTTTGACAAAGGTATGGGTCTTAGATAAGTGGGGTCTATTTTTATTTTCCAAAAAGCTAAAAATCGTTGTGAACCACATTTTCAACACTTTAATTTAAAAAATTATGAAAAAAAAAAAAATTTACTAAGAAATCGCATTACAAAACGCAACTATATTTTAATTTTTTTTTTTTTTTTTTTTTTTTTTATTAAAAATTTTTATGAAAACATTTAAAAAAAAAAAAAATTTATCAAAAATCAAGGCCTCATTGTCACACACACTCTCTCTCTCTCTCTCAACAACCCACACACACACATCACATACTCAACACATCACTCACACTCAATAATAATTTTATTTTAGGGTTAGTTTCTTAAAATTTATTTATTTTTTTTTTTTTTTTTTTAGGATTTATAAAAAAAAAATTTTATAAAATAAATAAATTCTTCTAAACTCTAAAAAAAAAAAAAATAAACTAGTGTTTTATTTATTTTAAAAAAAATAAATACAAAACGTTTTTTTTTGAACAAAAATGTTAAAAAAAATTTAAAAAAAAAAAAAAAAAATATGTTTGTTCAAGCCTAAAATATTTATATTTATATTTATATTTCTTAATAATTTAAAATTAATAATATAATCATATCAAAAAAAAAATAATTAAAAAAAAAAAAAATAAAATTAAAAAAAAAAATTAAAATAAAAAAAAAATCAAAAAAAAAAATAAAAAAAGAAAAAAAAATACGATAAAAAAAATAAAACTATACAAACAAAAAAAAAAATTCAAAAAAATTTCTGTTAAAAAAATTCTTCTTTAAAATTAAATTTATCAAAAATTTAAATTTAAATTTAGAATTTAATTTTTAAATTTATTTTTAAATTTTATTTTTTTTTATAAAAAAAAAAAAAAAAAAAAAAAAATAAAATAATTTAAATATTAAACCCTAAAACTAAAAAAAAAAAAAAAAAAAAAAATAAAAAAAAAAAAAAAAAAAAAAAAAAAAATTAAAAATTAAAAATAATTATTAATTATTTTATATATTTATATTATATTTTATATTATATATTATTATTATTTATATTTATTTTTTTTTTTAATTTTATATAATAAAATATATATTATATATATATATATATATATATTATGTGTTGTGTGTGATGTGTGAGAGAGAGAGAGAGAGAAGAGAGAGAGATGAGAGTGTGATGTGAAATTATGAATTGAAAAAAATTTTTTTTTAGTTAAACTCGTGGTCTAAGTTTTTTTTTTTTTTTTTTTTTTTTTTAAAAAAATAGTTCAAAAATAAAAAAAAAAAAAAAAAAATCTTTTGTGTAACGCTTTTTTTTAAATTAAATTTGCTTTTTGTAACCATGATTTTAAGATTACCCAACTCACGCGAGACAGGCGCAAAAGTGTTGAAATCGTGATTCACAACCGCGATTTAGCTTATTTTGGGAATTCTTTCAAAACTAGGCTTAGTTTGAGAATTGATTTAGTATTTTTGCTTATTTAGGGAAATGCCCCCTATTTTTCATCTCATATATGTATCTCATTCTGTGATTATTTTATACTAGTGTCCCATTCGGTGAAAATCGTTTATGCACTTGGACTTTCTCATTCCAAATGCATGTGGTCAAACACCTCTCTACATTTATATTTAACCTATGTTTGGATTGATGATTTGAAGAGGGATTTGTTGAAAAGAGAAGGCAAAATCAATGAAGTTTAAGCCTTAACAAGTTTTTTTTTTTTTTTTTTTTTTTTTTTTTTTAAAATGTGAAAAAAAAAAAAAAAAAAAAAATATTTTTTTTTTTTTTTTTTTTGACTTTTTGCAAAAAAAAGAAAAAAAAAAAAGAAAATTTTTTTTTTTTTTTTTAGATTTTTTTTTTTTTTTTTTTTTTTTTTACTTTTTTTTTTTTTTTTAAAAAAGAACACTTGCCAAAGGATTTATTTATTTTATTCTATTCCCCACAAATCTTCCTTCAAATTAATGTTTTGCACCCTTATTTCTTATCCCAAGTAAAGAAGTTACGGTTTTCAAGTTTGGTACTGAACAAATGCTTTGGGTTGTTAGACATTGGGGGTGGTCTAATGGTCTAATAGTTACACTTTCAGATGTAGTGAGTGGGAGATCAATGATTCGAATTGATGTAGCAATGAACCCTTCAGTTGTAATCTAATTATACTAAATATATTAACGTTATCTTCGACAAAACAATAAAATAAAAAAATTGATTTGGGTTGTTTAAAAGTCTTCTCCTTTTGTAATATATGTATATATTCATATAATTTATCATTTATTACGGAGTGTTTCAAAATGTATAAATGCAAACTATATATATATACAAAAATGACACTATGCCCCTAATTTCTAGCTTTTTAACTTTTTTTTTTTTTTTTTTTTTTTTTTTTTTTTTATATTTTTTGAATTTGGTGCCTTGCAAAAATGAAAGTCTATCGAGCTCTGATATATATATATATATATATGTATGTATGTGTATACTGTGAGGCCAATAAGAGGTGAACCTTTGAGTTAAGAGTCCAATTAAGGTGATCTGATAAAATTAAATAGTGAATTTTGTAATAATTTGTTGGATAAAAAATTTAATGTTGAAGTAAAATAAGTTATTTGATATATGAAAAATGCAATTTGAAAATTATATTTTTAAATTTTTTATTATAATTTTTATATTGTGGTGGTGAGGTGACGGTGGTGGTTATGGTGTCAATGGAGATGGTGGTGGTGGTGAAGAGAGAGTGGTTATTGACGGGTGTTGGTGTGGTGTGGTAGTGAAATGATGGGGTTACCCGTGACAACGATAGCGGTGGTGGTAGCAGTAGTCATGGTGGCAGTAAAAATGACAACAATGGTGGTTGGTGTTGTAAGATTCTGAATAAACTTGTATATTCAATTGTTCTAATACAAAGATTACAACCAATATATATAGCAATCCTAACCCTAATCTGAAATAGGAAATACAGTCAATCTAATATTCACAATTAATTTAAAATACATTTCCATAATTAACATAATATGCTTACACCCCCGCTCAAACCCAAGGTGTTTTAGCAGAAAAACACTGAGAGTTTGTCAAGAAGAAACTGAAAGCGAACAGTGGTGTGAGTCTTCCTAAAGAAATTAGCAAGCTAGAATGCTGAAGAGATGAAAGGAAGCGAGATGGAGCCAGACTGCAGATGCTAACTTACAAAATGATAATCAATTTCAATGTGTTTCGTTCGCTCATGAAAGACAATATTATGTGAAATCTAAATAGCACTACGGTTGTCACAGTAAAAGGAGGTTAAAGAAGACTGAAGGACACCCAACTCAGTCAAGAAACAATGAAGCTAAACAATCTTAGCAATGGTATGAACCATAGCACAGTACTTAGCCTTGGCAGTGGAACACACAACAACAGTCTGTTTCTTTTGCCTTCCAAGAGATCAAGGAATCACCAAGAAACATGCAAAAGTCAGAAGTAAACTTGCGATCAGTGACATCACTAGCCCAATCAGAATCAGCATAAGCCACCAAGTCCAAAGAGGAAGTAGAAGACAATAGTAAACCCTAAAATATAGTGCCCCAGAGATAGCGAAGAATATGAACTAAAGCAGCCCAATGGGTAGAGGGAGGAGCAGAGAGACAAATTGACTAACCATATGAACAACATAGGCAAGATTAGGACGAGTAATAGTCAGATAGACTAAGCAACCCACGAGCTCTCGATAGAAAATAGGATTATCCAGAAGAAAACCATCAGCAGTGTTGAGCTTTACATTAAGCTCAATGGGGTTATCACAAATCTTAGTGTCAGTAAGATCAACACGATGAATAACTTCATTGGCATACTTGGCCTGAGATAGAAAGTAGCCATTAGGAGAAGAAGCTACCTCAATACCAAGAAAATACTGCAATTCGCCCAGATCCTTTATTTCAAAGGTGCGGAAAAGATGTTGCTTGACCTCAGATATAGTAGAAGAGTCAGAACTAGTGATGATCATATCATTCACATATAGTAATAATGCAACAAATCCAGCAGAGGTATGGAGAAGAAATAAAGCAGAGTCCGGGGCACAAGGATGAAACCTAAGCTCAGTAATAGTAGTCTGAAAACGATCATACCAAGCACGAGGAGATTGCTTCAGACCATACAGAGCACGCCAAAGGCGACAAACCTGTCCAGAAGAATGGTGAAGGCTAGGGGGAGGACTCATGTAAACCTCTTTAGGGAAATGGCCATTAAGAAAAACATTCTTAACATCTATCTGATGAAGAGGCCAAGAACGAACAGCAGCAATAGAAATCAAAGCATGAACAATAGTCATCTTGGCAACATGAGCAAAGGTTTCCTCATAATCAATACCATACTCCTGTAAAAAAACCTTTGGCAACTGGATGAGCTTTGTAGCGCTCAAGAGAACAATTAGAATGAGTCTTGACTTTGTAGACCCATTTGTAACCAACCAAATTCTTACCAACAGGCAAAGTATCTAACTCCCAAGTACTAGTTTTTTGTAAAGCAAACAACTTATCCTCTATAGCTTGAACCCAATGAGGATCCTGACAAGCCTCCTTGTAAGACTGAGGTTCTGCAAAAGAGTGAATAGTAGACAAAGAAGTATGGTAGGAAGTAGAAAAACATGTATTAGACCAACTCAACCTGTTTGGAGGACGTCGTGCTCGAGTAGGATATTGGTGTGTAGTAGGATTAGAGTCATCAGAAGCAAGATGATTAGCAGCAGAGGTAGAGACAACCGGTGAAGGAGAAGCTTTACGACGAGAATAAACTAACAACGGAGGAGGAGAAGTGGTCAAAGGTGAAGTAGGAGTAGCCTTAGGGAAGTCAATGGAAAGATACTTAATAGAAGGATTAGAAGGTGGAGAAGATTAAACAAGCTCAGGAGAAACAGTAGAGATGTACTCATCAAATGGTACCTTAGAAGGAAATGGGTCAATGTGAACCAAATTCTCTTTGAAAACTGGAGCAGTGACAGGAAGAAGTTGAAAATAAGGTAGACGTTCGAGAAAAGAAACATGATGGGAGACATAAAGATGACGGGAAATAGGATCGTAACACCGATAGCCTTTTTAAGTAGGACTATAACCCAAAAAGACATATTGGACAAACCAGGCACTAAGTTTAGTTTGATCTTTATCGGGAAGAAGGACAAAACAAGTAGACCCAAACACATGAAGGAGAAAGTAATTGGAAAGTTGAGAGAATAGAGCCTCATAAGGAGACCAACCAAAAAAAGGAAAGTAGGCATATGGTTGACAAGAAAAACAGTAGTAAGAACTGCTTCTCCCCAAAATGGAGATGGGACTAAGGCAGAGAGAAGAAGAAACCTAGCTATCTAAAGGAGATGACGGTATTTACGCTCGGCTCAACCATTTGGGGCAAGTGTATCAGTACAGGAAGTTTGGTGAATGGTACCCAAATTGACTAAATACTCACATAATTCATTTTTTAAATATTCCCCACCCAAGTCAGACTGTAACAATTTAATTGTAGACCCAAACCGACTAGTGATCATAGACTGAAAGGTATGGTATATTTGATAGAAGTCAGACTTATGAATCATAAGATAAACCCAAGTGCAACGGGTGCAGTCATCAACAAATGACACATAGTATGCATAACCCCCTTTGGTGAGAACAAGAGAACGGCCCCAAACATCAGTATGAACTAAAGAAAACGATATATCAGATAAGGAAGTACTTTTACGAAAATGTAAGGTTGTCATTTTGGCAAGTTTACACCTTCGACACTCAGTAAGTTCATTAGAAGAAACTTTACCCAATATACCAAACTGAGCTAAAGACCGTAAATGGTTAGTAGAAAAATGCCCTAATCTAGAATGCCACAAGTAGAAAGGACTAGACAGAGAATCTAACTAAAAAGATGAAAAGATAGTCGAAGAGGGTGCCATAGGCAGATGTAGACTCTTCACCACATAGAGGTCTCTAACTTTACGGCCAGTCCCAATCTGCTGCTTAGATATTCGATCTTGCACAAAATAGATAGAAGAAAAGAAGATAACATCAAAATTGGAGAAATCAAACTGACTGATAGATAATAAACTGACAGATAACTGAGGAACATAAAGAACAGATGTAATAGAGACAACATACATAGCAGATGGTAAGACAGACCCAACAGATATAACAGACATACCAGACCCACTAGCGGCATTAACAGTAATAGGAGAGGGAGAGGGAGTACAATTTTGAAGTAAGAAGAGATTGGGAGTCATATAATGAGAAACACCAGAGCAAAAAATCCAGACAGACGAAGAGATACCTGAAGAAGTCCCAAGCAAACTTGAATGAAGAGAGGAAACAATAGGGGCAGACAGAGAGGGTTGTGAGGTAGACAATGTATGCTGAAGCTGATTAATCTAAGCTCTCAAGGAAGCCAAGTCAGGATCAGGAGCTGGAACAGATGCAGTAGAACCGACGAAAGCCTGAAAATTACTCGGAGAAGAAAGGCAAAACTGGATCTGAGATTGCTGAGAAGATGAGCCAGCCATACATCATTTTTTGGGACAGTGATACTTCTAATGGCCCCTCTAATAGCAGAAGGCACACTTATCTAATGCCAATGGCTCTTTCTTGGGCTTTGCAGAAGGCTGAAGCTGATAGGTATCCAGCATCATAATGAACCAAAACAAAAGAGATAACTGATGGAACAAAGTGTGAAAGCGATAGACTGGATAAGGCAAACTGTAATAAGCCAAACAGATGTGACCAAACCAATCATGAAGTAGAGGAGAACACCAAGCCAAACAAATTAGAGAAAGAGAGTGAGAAACGAGCCCTCGCAATCGCGATCGCGATTAAGCCTAGATCAGAGAGTTACAGATGATGGTGCGATTTCAGCGAGAAAACATGATTCCAAACTCGAGTTTGTCAGTGACAGCAACCGAGAGAGAGAGAAAGCGAGAGAGAGAGAGAGAGAGAGAGAGAGAGAGAGAGAGAGAGATGCAAACCAAAGCTCCAACTCGACTTTGACTTTCAGCTTCAAAGGCGAAATCGAAGAGCAGAAGCTGATGGAGAACCAAATCAATCGTCGAGCCAGTCGACGACTTCAAGCCAACTGAAGCACCAAACAGAGAGACCAAATTGTGTGAAACCCTAGCCACTATGAGATCAACGATCGTGTTGCTCTGATACCATGTAAGATTCTGAATAAACTACTTGTATATTTAATTGTTCTAATACAAAGATTACAACTAATATATATAGTGATCCTAACCCTAATCTAAAACAGGAAATACAATCAATCTAATATTCACAATCAATCTAAAATACATTTCCATGAGTAACATAATATGCTCACAGGTGTGAGGGTGATGGTGGTGATTGCAAAGTGGTGTAGTCATAATGGTGCATATCTATAAGTAGTTATAAATTCAATCAGTATAAATTAAGTATTTTTCTACTTAGTTTGTTGGAAAAAAAAAAAAAAAACTTTTAGAATTTGACTCTTTTAACAAAATAAAATGAGTTTTTAATTTTGTCAATTTAAATTCTAATTTTTTAATTTATTTTTAATCTAAACCATTTGTTTATTTTGTTAAGTAAAATTGATAGAAAAATAGTATTTTAGTCATTTTATGTATATTTACATTTAGTTTAATGACCATAAAAAAAATAAAAATTCACTTTTTTTTTTTTAATGAATGAAGATATGAGATTAGTTTATTAAAAAAATTAAAATTTTATGATTAAAAAAAAAAAAATTCAAGATTTATTTTGTTACAAGGGTCAAATTTTGAGATTTTATTTTATAATTTTTCCTATTTCTTTAAAAAAAAAAAAAAAACCCTAGGTTTGATTCTTTGTAACAAAATAAATCCTAATTTTTTAATTTTGTCAATTTAAATCATAATCTTTGATTTGTTTACAATTTAAATCATTAGCTTATTTTTGTTAAGTAAAATTGATAAAAATGAATATTTTAGCTATTAAACACAATGTATGTGTCTATAAAATATTTAAAATACCATTTCCATTGAATTTAATGACGAAAATACTATTTTTTGATAAGTTTTACTTAACGAAAATAGGCAAATTGTTTAAATTTAAAAAAAATATATATATTAAGATATGAATTGATGAAATGAAAATTTTCAGAATTTATATTGTTACAAAAGTCATACCTTAAGATTTTTATTTTTCTTTTTATAATTTCTCTAAATTTTTAGATGATACTAATTATAATTATCAAAGAAACTTAACTGTTTTCTTACTTTAATATATTGAATTAGGTTATGAGATACCAAATAAGTATCCTACTACATAATGGTTAATAAATATGGCTGTGATGTGGACTAAAAACTGTAGTTGCCCTTATGTTGACCGGAATTAGTGAATCAACCAAATATAATTACGTCAGATTTCAAATCATATGTGAGGGGAATTACAGGTTAAGATTTAAATAGTTTCATAGGTCCTTTTTATAGATTTTTAAGACTATAGATCCACAGGTCTTTTTGTTTGGGTCCATAAGGACACGCTTGGGTCCATAAAGACTCTGTACAAATTGTGCCCAAAGCTCTCAAAACCCACCTAAATCTTCGGACTCCAATATGGGTAGTGATTGGAATCTTCATTGGAGCAATCTTCTTCCTCGTCTTCTTCTTCCTCTCTCTCTGCCTTACCTCTCGCCACTATAATCCAACCTCTCCTCTATTGGAGACCTCACTCTGGCAATATCGAAGGAAATCTAGGAGATCGTCTATGAATCTACACCAATCACTGCTTGTGATGTCCCGAGTTGTTGACCTGACTTGGCTGTACTTTTTTGGACTATTTGTTTTACTTTCGAGCCTTGAGCATCGAGTGTCGCGTTATTGTTTGTGCTTTTAGCCTTGCCCAACTTTACATATTGTTTGGCGAGTTATTTTTATTTTTATTATTATCATTATTATTATTTTGAGTTTTGGGCATAGAGACGAAACAGAGAAGTGTGGAAATGCCTTAGAGAAAAATTTTGGACCATCAGGCATTCCTGCACGTGTGGCAGGGGAGCTCGCATGTGCGGTTTAGTGCAAGGGAGAATTGGGATTCTAGGTTAGGGCCTGCACGTGCGGCAGATTTGGACTTCAACCCAAAACTTGCTGCAGCAAACCGCACGTACGGAGGGGGGTTCTCGGATATGCAACGAGGGTTTCCACACATGCGGCCTTCTGTGTTTTCTGTCTCAACTTTTGTGTCAAACTCGTCAAATCTGATCCTTACTACCCTTCTCATTTCCCTCACTGTTCCCATTTCTCTCTCTCTCTCTCTCTCAACCCTTTTTCTCTCTTTTCTCTCAACCAACACAGCCAAACTCACACATTTTCTCTAATCCATTAACATCCATCAAGTTTTAGACCCTAGTTTTTTTAGGCCAAAACGATGAGTATTTCGAGGGCTAGGTTTTGACTGGAGAAGATCAAAATTCGATAATGTTGGAAATTAGGGCTTTTGCTTCACTTCACTTCACTTCTCTTCTCTTCTAGTTATTGAGGTTGGAATTTTCTTAACGTTGTGTATGTTATTTAGTTTTATTATGTGCTATTTTGATAGTTAGTAATGTTTGGAGAATTAGGGTTTGATATATTAATGTAATGCATAAAAAGTGGGGAATATCTATTTTGGCTATCAATTCTTCAAATTGTTTCACTCAAAATACTTCATGGCTTGCTAATTTGAAAAATCTTCACTTAAATAAAGAAATCCCTAAATTTTCCTCCAAACCCCTAGAATTGTGAAATATTGAGAATGTGTTGAGAATTGAGAATCTATGAGATTCATGGGAAAATTAAAAGCTTTAGTTATGTATTGAAAGATGATAATATTACGAAAATTTTGAGGATTGGTATTCTATTTTGGAATTGTGGGAATAAATTAAGCTCTATATATTGCCTATTTTGGAATACTGAATTAGAGATAATTGTTTTTGCAATCGGTGGAGGATTACACTGATGTATTGTAGAAATTGCATGTGAATTAGGAAACACTTACAAAGACATACAAATCATTGAGCATCACATGATTTTATGACTTCAATTTTATCGTATTTTGAGAAAAGCATTGTGATTCAATTCATTGTGAACTTTTGAAAATTGTTGAGAACAATTGAAATGTGAAAATGGGGTAAATATCTTGGTGAATCCGGTCAGGGGGTGTAGTTTGTTGAGAATTAAGTTGGCTTTAGGTCTATGGTGAAAGTCCTTAAATACACACGGAGTAGGTTCCAATTTCCTTCCAGTTAAGAGTTGGTAAAGTGGATTTGGTCGTGCTCTTTGAGACTACTAGTAGACACATACCTAAGGATTGCCAAAGTCATATTTACCGCCTCGTATTTTGTTAAAAAGAAAGAATGATTGGTTTATTGATTTCATGTTCTTGGGGAGGAAAGAGGAATTTGAAAATAATGTCTTTGTTAATAAGGACGGTAGAAATTCCTTCATTGGTAATGGTAAATGGAGCTATCATAGTGAGGAATGAGGTTTCTAATATAATAAACTGTGACATATTGTTGACAAGAAGGAATTCAGTATTTAAACAAATACCTTGGTTGCAAATTTGAGCATGAGAAATTTTGTAATTGATTTCCATAGAGCCACCATTGGTGGTGCTTAAAGACTGATCTATCTTTTCAAAATATTTGAAAGGTACTAAGCCTTCACAAATACAATTGAGATCGGCACCAGAATCAACTAATGACTTAGTAGTTAGAATAAAGTCATAGATTACTACCTTGATTTCAATGTACCACTTTTGGAACGAGATGCTGTTGATGAGTAAGTTAATAGAATCATTAATTACAAGTGGTTGTTTGTTAGGGTTCTTGGTTGAAGATTCTTGAAGGTGGGGTTCATAATTAAGATTGTGAATTTCATTTTGTAAATCTTGTATTGTTGGTGTATTAAGTGGAGTAGTAACTTTATTTACTCTATCAAGAACATCTTTGAAATCGTAAGTATTATATTTTAATTTTTATGTAATGTTTGAAGATTAAGCGGGTTGTTGTTTGGAAATAGAATATTTGAACATAGCTTGCTGTTTCTTTTCCGGATCATCAATATTATCAATAAATTCAAGGATCATTTTTTCTTATGCAGTTAAAACATTGATACTAAGACCATTCATTTCTAAAATAGCTTTGTAATAATCATTTGAGGATTGGCATAGACAATTATGAAGATGTGCATGTTGATCTTCTGCGGGGCACTTCATCAGAAGACAAGGGAATATCATTATCGATTGCATTATTTTGGAATTCATCATTGGAGTTGTCATCAGAATATTCGATATCAGATTCAAGCTCTTTGTCTAAGAGGAGGATGGATTTTAATTGATTTTTGAATTCATTAGAAACATCAAGTTCGTGGATTTGCTCTTTTGTTAAACAATTGTTTACATAATGACCAGCTTTGCCACATTTCCAGCAAGTTGTTCTTTTCTTTGAAGTACTTGGCTTAGCTTTTGAAGGATTATAGGATTTAGAATTATTGAACCTTCTACAATAAGGTTTCTTCTTATAAGTATGAAATTTTTTATAAGAATATTTTTTCTATTTGAATACCTTCGAGATTTGCGAATAGGAGTTCTTCGAGAAGAAGAAGATCCTATAAGAGGTGGTAAAATGGAATTGGAACCAAATTGGTAACAAAATTGTCCTAGTTCGGTGTGGCTAGTTTTGCGTTGTTTTTTAAGTTGATTTTTAAGTTTAATATTATTACCGAGAGATAGACCCTTAGCACATATTTTGGCTATCAATTCGCCAAAGGTATATTGATTGTAAGGAATTTGTCCATTATGTTTTGCACGAATTCTAGTCTTAACTTTTTCTGTAAAGAGTGTTGAGAGTCTAGCAATAAATCGTTCTTTCCAAAAATCTTGATTAGCATCATGACACTGGTATAGCTTTGAGATGAAGATATCCTTATACCATTGGAAATGGGTAAGGGTTGGACAACGTAAATTGATTAGGAGTTCTTTGGAATGTTCAAGAACAATTTGCAATTTTCGATAAAATGTTGAGTTATCGTGGCCACAAAAGTGGTGACTACATCACTGATTGGTTAATGAGTTGTTGAATTTAAGATTAGAGTATCTGTTTAATCTCGTTTGGCAGCGGTTAAAATTGCTTGTCTTTGTTTAGTATTATGATAATTATCCCACCAGCCTTTTCATTGGCTAGTGAAACCTGAGATAAGCATGCGAGCGATGGTTACATCGCTATTTGTAGAGGGATGTTTGGCAAGAGTAGCATTGGCAGCCATTGCCATATGTTGGCCAAGATTGAGGATTTGATAATCAGATTTGCCGTCCAAATTCAAATTCAATTCTCGAAGATCACTACCAGAATAAGAAAAGGGCATATCAAAATGTCGTTCTTCGAGCTAAAGATTGACGGTGTCGGTTGTGGGTAATAATTCTGCATTGGTGGTTGGGAGGATATCATAGAGGTTTCATTGATTTAGATAGGAGAATTTGATGTAAATTGTTCATATAAATTGTGTGAAAGGGCATCATCTTGAAAAACATTTACTGTACCACTATGTTTTATTTTTTATTTTCCTTCTCTTTTTGGAGTAGAAGGAGTAATGGTGTCGACAGTAGGATATGTTATAGGATCTTTGCTATCAAGGACTTTTGTTAGAACGACTTTTCATTTGTTTAGTTCGGCAAGGAATTCATCAGAAGGACTGGTAAAGGAACATGCAAGGTAAGGTAAATTTTGGATTAGAGGAGGTTGGCGGATTTGATCAAGAGGTACAGAAATATATAATTTATCAACTCATTCTTCTGTTCATGTAGTTTGTTCACCAATGGTTTGTAGATGAATATTGGTAAAATTTAGTTGTTCATAAACTTGTCCGACATCGAAACTAGTAGACGGTGTGGTTTTGGATGATTGAGTGCCTTTCGTAGAGGGTCGATTGTATGGTTTAGCATAAAAAGTAAATCCAGCACCTCGTAAAGTGCAAGTTTTACGAGGATGGATAGATTGGATAGTTTCACCCCTAAAGAATAGGCCAATTCTTTTGTATGACATTTAAATGTTCATTAAGCAAGGTGATTGGGACTTGAATATGGTGATTAGAACAATAGGTATAGAAATACCAATTGAAAAATGGCACATGTGTTTGCATTGTTTGTAAAGTAAGACCGTATTCAAACCTAATTGTTTGTTGTTGTGACAAGTTGTGTTCTTGTTTAAAATAGATTCTATTTTGTAAATTATAAGGAGCATTATATTCTTTGGAAATGAGTTTATGGTTTATGGTAAAATTGTTTTGGATGACATTGATGGATAAGGAGTCTATATCAAAATCAATATCTTGATTAAATCGGCTAAAATCTTCATAATTTCTATGAGGAATCTGATTTGGTTGTTGTCAGGTAGAGTGTAAAGGTATATTGATAGAATGTCAAGGAAAATATTGTGGTGTTTGAAGAGGTGTTTGAAACTGAGTAGAGTTAGAGTGTAAGGATTGAGATTGTGATCTATCAGATGTTTGAGATCTAACAGATCTGGATATTTGAAACCGAAGGACTACGGATCCATTTGAATTTTGCATAATCATTTCAAGATTAGTTTGATGTTGTGTAGTTAAAACAGATACGGCATTTGGAATGACCCAAGTATCTTCATCATCTTTTGCATCAGCTTGCATGACTTCTTGCTAGGTTATGACCTTAGGAATCATGACTTCAGTATGTTCTTGGTGTGATTGGAAAAGTATTCTTGATTCTTTTGGGTTATTTAAAGCTAGGACAAGATGTAGTCATAGCTTTGAGGTAAATTCGATAGCAAACCATGATGTAAAAGGAAGAAGAATTCATTTTGTATCGCTTTGTTTGAACATTTAAAGTAAGAGTTTTGAGAATGGTTGGATCAAGTAAGGATACTTCAAAATTAGGAAATCATTCAAAATATATGGGTCCGTGAACTAAATTGGATTTGATTACTCCTAATAAGGAGTCATCATAGTCATGATGGTGCATGTAATGGAGAGTACATAATACAGATTTGTTGAGATGCATACAGGTCATGGGTTTGATTCCTACTTGGACCAAACAAAGATGTAAAAAGTCGAATCTTTTTTGAAATTTGAGAATAGTGTTATGGTCTAACAATTGAAAATTTTGATTATCTTGGGTTATGGGTAAAATTTGTTCAACAATTTTGATTTTATACATTTGTTTGAGTTCAAATTTTTTTTTATCATAAAGACGATCTATATCTTTTGTAGGTAATTTCCAATCTTTAGTCTTTCCTCAATTTGTTTGATTTCTAAATCACTTTGATTAATAATAATTGGTTTCTTAGGGGAACATCTCACTGACTTCATGCACTTCATTAATATTGTCTTTGCAAGGCTTTATGCTCATCTCTGTGTGGAACACCGTTTTCAGGTATTGACGGCATGTCTTTACTAAGGTAATGACTTGGGAGAATTTTGGTGTGTGAAGTTTGTTTTTCTTTTGTTATAGTTTGTAAAGTCAAGGACTTATTTGTATTGGGTTTGAAACTCACTTTTGATGTAATCGGGTAAGGCCTTGGAATTTATAGCCTTTGCAACATAAACTTGTATTCATTTTCACTTTAAATTATTGTAATCACATCCTGTAAATTCAAGTCCTAGGAATTATGAATGTACTAATGCATGTGATTCTTTTTTTGTAAATCTCAAATGAAAGCTATGAATGAAATAGAAAGATTGAGAATAACGTTTATTAATGTATTGTCTAGAATATTATTGTTTCTGCACACGAATTATGTTTATATGAGAATCTAGTCTTGAATGTGAAATATATCCAATAAATTAGGTTTCAATATTTTGGGGGTGTTACACCGCCCAATTGCGGTTCTGGATATCCAAATCGACATGGGGAAGGTTGAGCACAGAAATGTGTTCTCCGATAGGGTTTCCATGTGAGAGAGCTTCGACTCACAACATTCGTTACACATCCATTCATATACATATATACATATTGACATGTTCTTGTCTTTTTTGTGCACACACAAAACCAACTATAGTTGTCAATTGAGAACATCTTACTTTTGGCATCATTTTTGTATCTCTCTCTCTCTCTCTGTCTCTGTCTCTTTGAATCTATAATCTGTTTTGATTCAACTTTTACAAGTCTGAGTCTGCTCGGTGATTTCATGTTGTTTGAAGATAATTTACCTTTAGAGCTTTTCTTTGTTATCTTTAATTGTTAGATTATATTAGAGAAATGATTTTCTTGATTTGGGAGTTTCTTTAACTATATCTGGGCTTTGAAGTCATATTACATGTAAAAATGATTTTCTTTTCAATAGATAAGGGGAAATAGGCTTGCTGGATTTCAACAGATAGGAAAAATAGACTTGGTGAAATTCAACAGATAGGAAAAATAGACTTGGTGAATTTTAACAAATATGAAAAATAGGCTTGGTGAATTTCAACAAATAGGGCAAATGGACTAGGTAAATTTCAACGACTAGGTTGTTTGGTGAATTTCAGCAGATACGAAAAAATAGGCATATGAATTTCAACATATGGGGAAAATAAGCTTCGTGAATTTCAACAGATAGGGAAAATAGGCTTGGTGACCATGACCAACAAATATCCTTTTGACCAACAAATGCCCTTATGTACCCTTGTCCTTAATGACTTATAAGGGGTGAGAATATGGATTTATCACCAATTTTCTCTTTATTTATTATTTATTATTTTTTTTTATAGACGAGGGATTATCAAAACACACTACAGCCACACGATTGTCCAAAATGTTTAAGCTATAACATTTTTCATCTGACACTGAGGTATTATTCTTAAGGATGGATTTAGAAGGGGTTAAGAAGGGACGATCACTCCCCTTATGATTTCAAAACACTCCTTTATATACTAGTATTTTCTATTAGTTATTTTCATTTTATATAGATTTACCCCTCTTGTTTAAAAAAAAAAAGAAAAAGAAAAAGCAAAAAAAAAAAGCTAGTTGCACGAATGACATTTATGCATCTCAAAACCCTTTTCTCATTGTTCTTTGCACGTACACCTCTCTATTTTTTAATCTCTCTTCTTTTTCATCCCTCCCCAAGTTTGGTTAATAGACAAGCTGAAAGTAGTGGACCCTTGCCCTGCATACTCAGTTCTAGCATACTTCTTCCGCTAACAGCTAGTGGATTTCCCCTACGAGGGGTGGTGGTGCCAATGGATATGCAGCAGGTCTGTTGCTGACATAGTTTGGCATTGCCCTTGGCCTAATCTGATCGAGATGAGCTACAACATAGCTTGGCATTCAGCTAATCAGCCACACACACTATGTGTTCTACTTCCCGTTCACGTTCAAACGTCAGTTTGGACACGATCAGATCCACCCAGAGGAGGGGGTAGAGTACCCGATTTCATTCCCCATCCGAGGTCCACACTTGGCTAGATACCTCACCGCTTGGAGGACGAGGGAGCTTTTGGCCCTTGCCCCTAGTTTCAGTTGCGCCCTTTCTGGAAAATGCTTGGCTTGGCTTGATGAGGAGGCACAAACCGGGCCCACTTTAGCTTCAAAAGCTTCTACCAGCACGAGTGGAGGAAGCAAGAGCACCTGACTTGTCTATGCCCCTAGTTTATTGCTTTGATCTTTCTTTTCAAGTTTTTTGAATGTAATAAAAGTAACTTTGATTTGTATCGAGAGTCAGAGAACTTTGTATTGAAATCAATGAAATTAAAAGTTGTGAGCACTGAAATTTTTCCCTTTTGGTCCAAAAATAGTCTAAGTTGTAAAAGGCAAAATTTGAACAAAATCAACTTTTATTAAAACTTTCCAAAACCATTTTTGAAAAGGATCACCATTTGACAAGCACAGAATCAATCCTCGAAATGTACAACCTCGAATCAAAAAGTGACAAATTGCCCCTTGTTTGAACACCACTGCTCTGCATTGTAACTAGCTTTTCTCTCAAAGTGAAGATCACAGCTGAACTCTTAGGTAAAGAACATACAAAGATGACTTGATCAGACACATCGACATGACAGTTGATTTGGAGGTATTTACGGCTGAACTTTAGGATAAAGTTGCCTACGTATCCCGAAGATGGGAATCAAGCATTACGTAGTTCGGATCAGGTTCACTCGAGTATTAACTCTCTCCTTTTGCGCTCTAACTTTTGCCAAGGCCGCCTTTTAGGGTTTTCAATCTTGCGAGCTCAGTTTTTCTTTATTTCTAATTTTTCATGCTCTAACTTTTGCCTAGGTCGCCCTTTCAAGTTTTTGGCCTAGCAAGCCTCTCAGGGATAGTATTTCTTCAACTTGTCCATGTTGATCGGTTGGGAAAATTCTAGGCCATCCAGGTCCATGAGAATAACAGCTCCACCCTACCAGATAGTTTTGATGATGTAAGGATCAGTCCAATTTGGTCTGAACTTGCCCCTAGGGTCATGAATGCAAGCTCGGTTGTCTTTCAGCACCAAATCCCCCTCTTTGAGATTCCGAGACTTAACCTTCTTATTAAAAGCTCTAGCAATCCTGCGTTGATAATGCTTTCATCATTCTCTAATCAAACAACATCAGTTCTTTAAACCTGCTCTGCTGCCAGTCCGCCTCTGCTATTTGACACTCAGCCATAACCCGCAACAATGAGACTTCTATTTCGATTGGCAGAATAGCTTCCATCCCATAGACAAGAGAATAAGGAGTTACCCCTGTAGATGTCTGGATTGAAGTTCTATAGCCCGAGAGTGCGAATGACAATTTATCTGGCCAGTCCCTATAAGTCTCAACCATCTTCTGCGAAATATGCTTGATGTTCTTGTTGGCGGCCTCAACAGCTCCGTTGGTTTACAGCCGGTATGTAGATGACTTATAAAAAGCCACATTGTATATCTCCAACAAATCTATAACTTTTTTCTTAAAATGGGAGCCATTATCTGAAATGATCTCGTTTAGGACCCCATATTGGCAAATGATGTTGTTTTTGATGAACTTAGCCACATGCGCTGCTTTTAACACTGCGTAAGACTGAGCTTCCATCCATTTCGTGAAGTAATCAATTGCCACCAGAATATATTCATGACCATTCGACCCTTTTGGTGTAACTGCCCCAATGACGTCAATTCTCCAAATCGAGAAAGGCCATGGAGAAGTCATGTTGTACAGTTTTGACGGCGGGATGTTCATACGATTAGCATGAATTTGGCATTTGTGGCATTGCCCAAAAAAACCAATACAATCCTCCGCCATAGTGGACCAGTAGTAACCTTGCCTGAGAATCTTCCGCACTAACATTACTCCATTCATGTACGCTCTACACTCTCCTCTGTGGATGGCGTCCATCAGGCGCTTTGACTCCTCTTCTTCGACACATAACTTGTGCATTCTCAGATGTCCTCTCTTGTACAGTTTTCCTCCACAGATGATAAATTGAATGGCCATCCGCCGTATCGCCCTTTTGTTCTTGGCATTTGCCCTTGGTGGATACATCTTCTTTTCCAAGAACTTCTAGATATCGTAGTACTAAAGGTTTAATCTTGGGCTTCATCTATTACGGTGATAGTTTCATAGGCTGGCGTGTATCTCTACTCAATGATGATCGGACGCATCCAGACTCCAAGTGGGATGTCTATCATAGAAGGTAGAGTTGATAAGGTATCAGTGAACCTATTGTTCTCTCTCTGTAAATGCGCGAAAATCAGCTTTTCAAACCTAGGAATCAGAACGTCCAGGGTTTGGCGGTAAATCTTCATATTTTTTTTTTTGGACCTTCCAGTCTCCATTTGCTTGAAAAATAACTAGGTTTGAGTCTCCGATGATGTGCAACATTTTTGCCCCTAATTCCAGGGCAGCTTCCAAACCAGCGATACACGCTTCATACTTTGTTTTGTTATACCTAGAAAATCCATCCATAAATGAGAGCAATGCATGGCCCGCGGTGAAATCCACCAATCATCAATATGTGGCAGGGAAAAATCATCCTTCAGGCTAGCCTCATTCAGATCCCTGAAGTCGACACAGACTCTGATTCTACCATTCTTCTTTGGGACTGGAACAATATTTGCCAACCACGTTGGATACTTAGACACAAGCACGAACCTTGCCTCAATCTGTTTAGTAACTTCTTCCTTAATCTTCAAAGCCCAATCCAGACGTATTATTCGCAACTTCTGCTTGATGGGCTGGGCCTCGGGGTCAATAGGGATCCGATGTTGTACAATCTCATGATCGATTCCAGGCATGTCCTCGTAGGACCATGTGAAAACATCTTTGAAATCTTTTAAGAAATGGACTAAGCGCTTGCGCTCCTTTGAAGACAACGTGGACCTGATCTAGACCAGACGTGGATCCTTCTCAGTAACCACATTAAAAGCAATGATTTCATCAGCTAGGGCTTTTGCAAACCTCTCCTCCTCTCGATTAATCAAACTTTTCAAAGTCAGAGGAATTCCTTCCTTATCATTTTCATTAAAATTTTGATAATCCTAATCAATGCAATAAATAAGCGGTACAGAGAAATACTCAGAATCAGTAGTGGCATTCTCATTCATAAAGTCCAGCTCATCTAGCTCTTCGGTTACAACCGACTCAAAAGCAAAAGAAAAAGAGGACCTAGACAAGACCTTGGCATCCAGGTTATCACCGCCAGGAATATCGGACTCAGACTCAGAAGAACCAAAATCTGATTCCGACTTAGCTTAATGGATAATGTTTTTTTTTTTTTGTTTTGCTTTCGCTTTAGGCCCTGATATTATTTAAATATTTTGAAATTTTGTTTTTGAGGCCGTAGGTAATCTATGATTACTAGCCGGTCACCACTCTAACCTTTAAGGGCGGGTTGGGGTCGTGACAATTAAGCTAGACTTGGATGGCTTTGGGGTGCAAAGAATTCTAGTAGATGAAGGAGGTGCAATTGAGATCATGTACTACAAACTTTTCCAGAGTCTGGATTAGACATCTCATTTTGACTGACACTAAGACTGCGGGCGCTTGTAGGCCACCCGATGATGAAACGCTAACTACTTCATGTTTGGAATGTTTAAAGGTTGTTTGGAGTTGCTGTATAAACTTGTTTTACCCCTAGACCCATTTTTAGCCAAAAAATTAACTTTTTAACCCCAAGAAAGAGAGGAAAGCCCAGTTATGCTCAGATCGAAGACACTTTCTAAAATTAGTGGCCAATTTTATCAAAAACATTTATTAGAAAGCAATTCGGGATTACTTGGACCACAAACAAGCCAAGGGTATGGAACCCCTCCTTTGTGCATGCATGGATGACATGTATACCAAGGCAGGTTGTGTATACGCACGTAGATTGTGTGTGCGCACTTCTATGTGTGGCATAGCCAATTTTGGTAACACAATCTTGGTGCAATATTGGAGGGAGACGGCAAGAATAAATGATGGAAACCCTAGGGGGGCCTCCAGAAGCTTCCACTCTTCCTATAAAAGAAGCCCCTCCCCTTCCTTTTCAAAGGGTTAGACTCTTGAGAGCCTTTTGTGAGTTTGAGAGTAAAGACAACCATCCTCTTCCCCCGCATTGCCGTAACTCCAAAAATAACCCTCCAAAACAGTAACTCTAAGCACTGAAAATCATCCAAAGATTTGAAAGACTAGAACTATAATCATAATCTTTGCTTGAGGGAGGCTTGCAAGTAAGAAACTTGAGTTTCTTTGTGTTTTTCTTTGGTTAAATCAAGCTAGTAGGTAAACCCTCTCACTTTTTGTATTTCAGTACTTCTTTTGATCTTTATTTTAATAGTTAATCATAGTTAGGATATCCATTTATCATCTCATCATGTAGTTTGTTGGTTTTACTCACTTTCTTGCCTCTTTTTGCATGTTTTATTCATTTTCCTTAGAACATCATATTTAGGACCATGTAATCATATAGAAATCATGTATTAGGCTCGGTTTGAATCATCATATAGTTTTTGCATTTTTCTCTCTTTATTTGTTATTTGCTCTTTTGTGCATATTTATCATTTTAGTAGCCTCAAAGTGGGCCTAGGATCATCTTTTGTATGATTAGTTGCATATTGAGTCATATTTATTTTATTTACGGCATGAAAGACACTAAAAGAGAGCGCCCGAGTAAGTGCCCGAGTAAGTCCTCTTAATCTTCATAGCATGTGCTTGCTATTTGCATTATCTTTTAAATAATCCAAATTAAATACTCTTTCTATACAAAATTGTTTGTTTTGAATGTTTTTGTGAATATTATTTATTTTAGGTAGGATTTATAGTCATGGATTGATAAAATCCACCTTTTATTGGAAAATCATTACTTTTGGAAAATATGACTTTATTCCTTAAATCTAAAATAAATGATGTTCATTTTATTCAAATCACATAGTTTTGAGGTAGTTAAGGGTTTTAGGCTTAAAATGAATTTGAATAAATAATTAACCACTAGAATTATAAAATAGAAAGTTAGTAAAGGCCAATCTTCGGATTGGGCAAAAGTGAGTTTTATTATTCAATGACCTTTCCCTTTTGTACCTAAACTCCTGAACCTAGAATTTTTTGATTGTGACGGATTGGTCCTTACTTAGTTTTTATTATTAAAGGTTTTTTAATTCCCCTTTAAAAATTATGTGGTGACTCTTTGTTGTTAAGGCGAGTTGGTACAACATTTGTGTAGAAACATGCCTTAGACTCGAAAGAAGCACGGCGCCCATAGTTGGGAACTTTGTTGGGGAATTAAGTTAGCTTGACTTGAAAATTTTCTATTTTATGATATTAATGGTAAATTATTAAATTGCATTGCATCATTGTGGGCTCAGAAAACCTAGCTTCGTTGCTTAATATCCTAGACAGTATTCGCAAGCTATGTTAATGTCAACAAGCAAGTGTCAAAATTTGTTATTAGTACCATTTGATCATCCCTTGCACTCTAAAGTGGCATGAGAGGTATATTAATAGTCAGTCGATGTACCCTTCTTGACTAAATCTACCTTTGCATATGGAAAGCTGTAGCACCTTCCAAACTAGGACATGATACTTCTCTTTCTAGGATTGTGTGATTGTCTTTTTGTGTGATTTAGTGAATCTTAGATCCTATGTCTAAATTAGGGCAGGGAAACCCAACCCCTAAATAGGCACAAATCCAAATTTTGTGCTTATGTGGTATCTTGTATTGAATGAAAATGATTTTATTTGATTCGGAGATTAACATTTAGAAAATCAATTCAAGGGGTTTGATTAGGCAGTGATTTGATTCTGGAAAATTTGAGATTATTCTGGACAATGATTTGGTTCCAAAATCTGGGGTTTCAATTTAGGCAGCAATTCGATCCTAATTATGGTTTTGATAATAAGTGGTGAATTACAGGGTTGTTTCCCAATTTAAAGGGTTTGAGCTTTGAATTTGAATTCCTACCTTAGTGATTAATTAAAAAATGATTGCCTTTCTAAAATCTAAGTAAGAATCCTCAAGAAAATATATGATCAAAGAATAACTTCTGAAAAAAAATCATCTTAAGTAGAGTCTTGGAAATTATGGAAAGCTTTCGATTGAATGAAAATTTTTAATTTATTGACTTTGGGAGAATTTCGATTTTATGGAAAAAAAAATGGTAAATAAGGAAGTGGTGACCAAGCCTTCCATTTTGAATAAAATTTCAATTTCCCTAAAAGGTATTTGACTAGAAGATATTTATTGGATTGAATATTTGGAATAAAATCCAAGACTCCTTGGGGAGAATTTTTTTTTAACAAAAAAACCTGAGTTGAATTTTGGAAATTATGAAAAGTTTTTGATTGGACGAAAATTTTTGAGTTATTAACTTTGAAGGGAATTTTGATTTTATGGAAAAGTGTTAGACAAGGAAGTGATGACCAAGTTTTTCACTTTGAACAAAATTTTGAATTTTCTTAGAAGGTATTTGACTAGAAGATAATTGTCTGATTAATTTCTTGGAATAAAATTCGAAGTTCCTTGGAAAATTTTGAAACAAAATTTTGCATAGAGTTTGAAAAATGTGGAAAGTATTTTAATGGAATGAAAATCTTGGGCTGCTGAGTTTGGAGGAATCTCAATTGTATTGGAAAAATGTTAGACAAGGAAGTGGTGATCGAGTCTTCCATCTTGAAATAAAATTATGATTCCTTTATGAGATATTTGGCTAAGAGGTGATTGTTTGATTGATCCCTTAGAATAAAATCTGAACTCCTCAAAAAAATTTAAGAAAAACTTTATTTGAAAAATAATTTTGAAAAAAAAGAAAAATGGAAGTTGTAATTTGATCATGTACTTTTGCATAAAATGGGGTATTCTTTTGGGTAAGTAATAATGAATGGAAAGGCAATTGTTTGGTTGATCACTTTGATAAGAATTTTGAAAATTCCTCAAAAATTCCTTGGTTGGGAAACTATCACCTAATTGGTGATGATGTTAGTCTTGAAATTCTATGGTAAGTTCCAAATAGAATTTGACTGGGTCCATTAGCCTATTCGTAGGTTTATTTGCAACCATCGCTCATAGAAAGGAAGTTTCCCAAGCTAAGTGGGCTAGACTCAATCGGTTGTCTCATACTCAAGATATAGCTGACGGAAAGCCTGTGTTAGTCTCACTCAAGCCACCAGAAAGGAAGATTCGCAAGCCCAAACCCAAGCCTATTTGAACAATTTAGCCAAACTCAAAGTTAGTAGATACACAATAGGCTAGCTCGCGTTTGTCATCTTCTTCTAGCCCAAAACACTTCAGGTTTCAAAGCCCAGAACCAGAGATCTCGATGGCCCAATATGAAGAATTGACTGATCTGATCTGCGCACTCCAGAGGTCTGTGGACATCCTATCTGTAATTGTGGATGCTTAGGCCTAAACTCTGAACCAGCTGCAAACCTAAGCGACCGAACCACCACCACTACCAGAGTCGTAGCAAGTTCTAAGGGAGGAAGTGCTGGTCGTCCTCATACCACCCCTAGATCAACCAAAAGATAAGCCAAAGATTGAAATGCTGAACCTTGTCCGGAGTGGCAACCAACTGGTATGCCAAGATTAACAATGAAATCAAGTGGAAGTGAGATAAACTAGCTAAAGCATTTGTTGCCCAGTACTCCTATAACACTCAGCTAGAGGTAACCATGAGGGAACTTGAAATCACCAAGAAAGAACCCAATGAAACCTTCAGTGACTTTGTCACAAGATGGAGAGCTAAGGCTGCTAGAATGACTAACTAGGCTGATCAAAAAGATCAAGTGAGAACCATTGTGAAGAACTTGCATCTGCCTCTAATAGGCATCATATTGCCTTTGCCATCATTTAGCTTTTGGGAAATGTTCAACATTGGAAACCAAATACAAGATGGGATCAACCAGGGCATCATCAAAGTGGAAGTTATCGCACTACCTCAAAAGAAGCCTTTCACCAGAAATGCACCAACCACATCTTCCAATAGCAAACCCATTGAAGTTCATGCCATAAGAACCCAAACTGTGTCCGATCCTTTTGTTGGAACCACCCAAACTACCCAATCCACCTGCACCCAAAGAACCTTCTACCCACTTCACATGTCCTTGTCCAAAGCCATGCAAATCCTTATAAACAAGGGGCACCTTAAACCTATTGATCCTAGACCTCTCTTAGATCCCTTATCGGTTAGCCATGACCTTACCAAATATTGTGCCTTCCACTAACAAGCCGGCCATGAAACCGACCGATGTGTCCACTTCCATAATGAGATTTAAGATCTCATCAACGACAAAGTCATAGCACCACCACAAAAGCCAAATGTTACCGCCAACCTTTTACCTGAGCACATCAAAACCGTTCCTTCTCCATCCAATGTCAATACCATACAAACCAACTTACCAACCTTAGACCCTAGCCAATATATTGTGTCAGCCAACCTACCCAAACTAGTGGTACCTATACCTGATGAGGTAGAAGTGGATATCATCCAAAAAGAACCACAAGTGAATGACCTTGATCCAATAGTGGCTTTTGTTGCCCAAATGGAAGAACTAATTGCAATAATAAAGGTTTTAAAATAGTCGGGGCTACAAAAAGAAGGTGAAGGTTTTACAGAAGATGAATGGCTAGACTTCATGTTTGGCAAAGTAGAACTAGCTGAAGAGGTGCCAGTAATCTCCACAATGAATTAGCAAGACCAGTCTATGGAGGTGTACGATCCTAGCAAGTACATTGTGCTTGCTGATGAACCTAAGCCAGAAGTGGTGCTACCTGAATCCATGGACATCGATTTCTTAGGAGTGAACATCATCAAGGAGAGCCTTCCAACTTTCGGTGACCCTAGCATTCTAGGCCACCCTAATGATTTTGATGGTTTCCAACATGTGGAGAACCAAGGATGGGGAAGTAAGTTCGAAGATGAAGAAGCCAACAATGAAAAGGGGTAAAGAAAGGAGTGGGCAAAAGAAATGGACATGGGCTTACTTTGAAACTGGCTTGAGTATTGACACTAACCACATTAGCTTGGAAAACTTACATTATGTGATGATGTTAGGAATAGGAGCATTGGAAAAGGATGTCACCAAGAACGCAATGGATGTGATGAAATTCCAATCAACAAACCAGGCAATTGAAAAATATTTTGTTCATGGATCTAGTAGTGAATCTAATAAAGTGAGTCAGGTGAGTCAGAATCTGGCCTGTCGGATTCTGACGCATTAGTCATTTCAAGTAATAAGTTGAGTATGTTCTTTCGCTTTATTTTGTTTTGATTTGTTTTTACCTCTTTTGAGTTTGAGTCAGATGTTAGTGCTTCTTTTTATCATTGATATAGCTAGTGATTTGAATACTTCACGGTGCCAATAGTTGATTGCATTAATCCTAATGTTTCAACAAAAAAAAAAAAAGAAATAAATTATGATTCTCCAAAGCATAGGTCTCTTCTCATGTGTCTCGACCCACCGTATCTCATGCTTAAGCCACTAAATAAATGCCTGCGATAGTCTGCAACTGAAGCCTTCTTCGGCAATCATGAGAACTCTATTTTGCCAGGCCTTGGCATTTGCCTTCAAGTGAGAAGCTTGGAAAGCAAAGGAAGGAGGGTATGAAGAAGAACCCAAATGAACCACTTGCTCACATCCAAACTACCGAAGAATCCGATAAGGAAAATAATGGACCATATGGATCAGACCGACCACCTCTACACCTGGGAATGGGGGTGTCTCTCGAGTCATGATAGGAAGTGCTAACCAAGAGGAACTCTAAGCTATGTCTCTGTGAGTTTGAGAGCTCAACCAGCCATACCACTCTTTAACAGAGTCCATCTCCACCAACTGGGTCTAAGTATGGCACAAGATCGCCGAGTAATGGGTAGAAGTTGTCTGTCCTTTCAATTTATCCATCAACCATATATAGGGAAAAGAGAGAAAAGAAAATAAAGACAAAAGAATAAAGAGGTAGATGAGTGGAAAAAGTAAGATGGGGGTGTGCTAAAAACAGAAAAGAGAGATAAAAGAATAGAGAGGTGTGAGATAAGAAACTAGGTGAGATGGGTGGTACCTATAGTAACAACGAACTCCCACCAAACTCTATGGTCCTACCAGCATTGACCTCATCCAAACCAATCGAGGTTTTTGCTAAGACCAACCCAGCCAAGCTTTTTCTGTCCCTAACCTGCTTGGCCACATTGACCAAGATAGGACTAGCTACCCTATTGCTCGGCACCACCAAGAATTGCACAAGTAGAAAGATGCACAAGGCAACCCGTCTATGATCTTGGAACTTCCAAATCCTTCTTGCTGGTGAACCTATCAATCAAAGTAGTGACTAACAACCCACCATTCCTCATACAAGCCTTAGCCTCACCGGGAAGAAACCCATAATTTCACCAAGAAATTTGGGATAGCTTGTCAGAGAAATTGGTCATACTAGGTTAGCCCTTGGAGGACATTTTAGTATGCCATCAAATTCTTTGAAGGTGGGGCAAAGCTCCTGATGTCCAAACCGGAAGACATGGACATGAAGATCCTAGAACTGAACCATGACATTGAGGAAAGGAAAGTCAATCTCCAACTTGCTAAGCGTAAGTGTGGAATTCAGACCATAGCTGCGAAAGTTGACACGTTCGACGCCATCTATACTGTCCACCCAGGGCGACAGACTGTCTTGAGAATACATAACTCTAAATTAGAGATGTGGAATGACTATTAGGATCGGGGGTAGAGTAAAAGGGCTTGAATGGAGAAACCTTTGTGCAAGGTAAAGTATTTATAAGCTAAAATAGAGTAATGGCAGTCTAAGAGACGAAACCCAAATACCCTGGCAATTTGTGCATGTGTGCACGACTTGTACATGTGCACATTCTCAGAATGTGCGCACAAGTATAGCACGTGCGCACATAGCATATAAGCAAAAGAATTGGGCCTATTCAAGAGTATGGCGTGCCAAAGGTAGTGGGGGCATTTCGACATCTCCGTTTAAGTCATTTTAGGTTGGTTTGGTTGTTTGTTCAATATTTTTTAGTAGTAATCTTGTTTCTACTTATTTATATTTTTAGTTTTATTCAAAAGAGTATCTAACAGAACCATGAAATAAACACAAAAGGCTAAGCATCCAAGAAAAAAAGATACTCAATTTTGACAAAAATAATTGGATTTCATTACATCATAATGTGAAATATACAAAGGATTTTACAAAAATATGGGGCATTCCCCCGTGGCATCCTATACAATGTTTCTAAAAGAAAAAAAGAAAACAAAATACAAAAGGAAAAGAAAAAAAGGTGTGCAGACTCAGTCAACACCCTCAAGGGCACTTCAAAGCACCTTAAGAGGGACCCTCCTCCTCCTCCTCCTCATCATCATCATCATCACTCTCCTCGATGCTAGAATCAGCGTAACCCTTGTCAAAATCACTTCCTCCAGTAACACCTTGCCAAGAATCAGAAAAGGCTCATAATTAGAAAGAAATGTGCTAGACTTTCAGAATGATTAAAATCACTAGAATCGAAGGATACCTAACTCTGGACATGAGTGCCACTCTTGTATCCCCGCACCATCTCCACTAGGTCATAATGGTCTGATACAAAGTCTCTATATATGCACAGGGAACCTGTGCTAGAAAGAGGAACAAGGATAAGTACTAATGAAAGGCAAATGCAAGGGCAAGGAAAATAAATTGAAAAGGCAAAAAGATACCTGCTCAACTATTGGAGGGAGATGGTAAGGTCCTATGGCCGACTTTGGGATGGGCAGTGCAATTGTGCCCTCTGTATCATCACTGAGATAGTAGAAGGCATCACTAGAAAGCCCTTCACCGCTACAATACCCACACCTCCAGCCCATATTGCACCAGGAGTCGGAGCAAGATCGTCATCGACCTCAACTAGCTGGAAAGAAGGCATAAGACCCAAGGCAACTATAGACCGCCCAAACTTCCTCCGCGCGCCTCCCTGTCGAAAAGGGCATGGGTTTGGGTTCATAGCTACTACAGTTCGGACTCCTGTCACGATTCTGAATCTAATCTCACAAAGTGCAATATAAGACTGATAAATCACCAAAGAGTCAAAATCCGACAAATCGTTTTGGAAAATTGATTTTAATCAAAAGCGCCAAACATGGACTGCTTTGCCAGATTTCAAAGTCGCCACCTAAATATTTTATTTTGGAAAATTTAGGAAACCCTGACTCGTGCCTAAGGCCACGTGTCCATCATCACCAAAGTTGCCTCGGCTCGGGAGCTTGGTTACGAGAGGGGAAGGTCCTGAAATGAGCACCCCCGCTCGCCCGATCAAAGATCGACCTCTACTAACATGATATATTGTTTTTGAAAACACGTGTTCTTATTTGATTATTAGCTAACTTACTATGTGATGCACACAACATACAAGTATAGACTAAATCACTCGATTTGGAACAAAACATCTCATGTTTATTTTTGGAAAATGGTTTGAAGTTGCTACCCTCAAGTGGGCTTAAAACATAATGATTTGCCACTCCAAGTAGGCTTAAAACTCACATTTTGATAAATTGTTCCAATTCAAGTAATAAAGCCTTTATCCACAGGCATTCAAGCAGTTTATCAATTAAGCAAATAGCCTTATGGCAAGCATGCTATCATGGCAGTCACTTACACACATGCAAGGATGCTAAAGCGAAAACACTTACAGTGTACTCCGAGCCAAAACAGAAAACTAGTTAGAAATCAATGCATGATCCTAGCTATGTTAAGATGCCTAATGCAACACATGCAAAATGCAACTAAGTAGGCTTGGCTACCTAATCATGACATATGAATGCGACATTTGATACATGTATTCAAATAGGTATTGAAATACAGTGTAGTTTGAATGATGCGTCGAGCCCGATACATGCAAGACAAATGAATGATGCAAACATGCATAGCATAAGGTATGCTAATCAAAATATGCCCTAAACTAACCATCAAAAGCTGATAAGTAAAAGGGAGAAAGAAGTGGGGGTTAGAAGACATACACACACGCACCCTTATTACAACAATACGCCCTCTCGAAGGAGGGTCCAAATGAGTAAGAGCTAAGCTAAGCTACTTATTACAAAGCAACTAATTAACTAACTCTAGTTAATTAATTACAAACCGAATTGAAACTAGCTATTCTAAGCTAATTAGAATATTACAAAAATGAATTGAATTAGCTAAACACGTTGACTAATTAATTATAGAAAATTGACAAATTAACTAACTAAGTAAAGCAGTTAAAATGGCCTCGAGGGGAGGGAAACATGCATGCTCGGTTTGCTTCACCCGAAAATGCATTGCTTTGCCATGAGTTGTCTCTGTTTGCATTCGCGGTGACCTCAGAGCATCGAACACACTTTCAGGCTGCATCTGCCCCAAAGCAAGAGCATTTTGGAAAATTTTGTTGCAAGTGGCCGGCCGGCCACTTCCTTTTCCAGAATCCCAACTTTGCTGCAATAGAGATCAACAAAGGCACAACAATGCATTTACAAGGAAATGTGTGTGCAATTACTCTCATTATCATTTCCCAAGCTCAAAGGAGCGTAGTACTCAACTCTCAAGCCACCAATCACGCATCTCAATGCACGATGGCCAAAGAGCCAAGCTCGCACAATGTTAGTGAATACACAATCAACACATAAGAGCCTCCACCTCTATCATGCATGATCAAGAGGGTTGGCGACCAAGAAATGCAATACGTTTCATCACTTTGAGTATAAAACATGTCACATTCCTCGTGTTTGGATTAACGTCCGATCCAAACACAATGCAATGCAAACAACATGCTCATCTTTCAATGCTAAAGTGGCATGCACACAACTCTATCATGTAAGCAATGCATGCAAGACATGTTAAGGGCCAAGAGCACTAAAGCTAGTGAAGTGTATTACACATGAGGCATGCACTATCAATCTCAAATGGTCAAACCAGCTATGGACTGACCTTATGCATGCCAAAACAGTGGCCAAAATGCTCTAAAATGATAGCATGGAAGGCAAGAAAATGATGTGCATGCATTGGCTCATTAACAAGGCATGAAGCACAACTCTTAAACACAATTAAAGAGCAATATACATGAGAGCATGACGGAGGTATAAGCATTGAAATTACCTGTCAAATAATGACATATCATGCGAACATCACAAGTACAGCATGCTAGAGGGCTTAAAGCATTAAAGCTAGCGAAGTACACAACACTAGGGCTATGCAATACAATGCTCAATGGACTAAACTAGCCCTAAACAGACCTCATGCATGCCAAGACAAAGGCTAAAACATGCTGAAACGGTAGCCCAAAAGCTTAGACAAGCAGGCATACGTATTGGCTCATAAGCAAGGCACAAAGGCACAACTCTCAAAGCCATAAAGGAGTGGAATATGTGAGAGTGTGACTACACTATATGCTCTGAAATCATGTATAAAATGATACCAAAACATGCAAACATCGCATGCACAACATGTTAAAGGCTCCAAAATTGAAAACTAGTCAAGGCCCTTTACACTACAACCATACTAAGCAATGCTCAAATGACCTTAACCATTCAAAACAGACCTAAGGCAGGTCGAAATAGCAACAAAAACATGCTGGACTTGTAGCATAGATGGCAAGAACAATATGCTCAAGTATTGGCTCACAAACAAGGCATAATGCTCAACTTCTCAAAAGCATTGAAAGAGTGATTTAAGTGGAAGTATGGCAAAGATATAAGCTCTGAAATTACATATTAAATCATGCCAAATCATGCAAACATCACAAATAAGGCATGCTAGGGGTCTCAAAACACAAGACTAGCAAAGCCAATAATGCCATAGCTATACAAAGCAAGCCCCAAGAGGTGAAGACCACTCAAAATAGTCCTAAAGCATGTCAAAACAATGCCAAAAACATGATGGAGTGGAGCATACACATGCTAGAATGAGAGGCATGAAGCATGTTAGGCCAATAAGTAGGATTGCACTACAAGTACAAAAACCAAGCAAGAGGTAACCCCACCAACCAAAATTAGAGCTAAAGCATGCTAAAACTAGAGTAAAAGCATGTGAGAGCATAGCCAAAATAAGCTAGAATGATGGGCCAAAGTAGCAAGCATGTAAGGCTAAATAGCAAGATTACACTACAAGTGTAAGAAGCATGTATAAGGTGACTCAACCAAGCCAAAACAGAGTTATGCCATGCTGAAATAAGTCCAAAAATAAGCTGAGAACAAGTCAACACATGCTAGAAAAATATGTTCAATAATTAGGCCAACAAGACAAGCAAACAAGACAAGAGGAGAGGGGACCACCCTCTTCTATTTGGGGTCTCAAAACCATCTTTCCACCACTGAAATTCCTTTGGAATTCAGTGGTTAAGAGGCCAAGAAAAGGTGATCTCAAAGGCTTTAAAAGATAGCTCAAAGCAAAGCAAAACAAGCCACAAAAGGGAGTAGACCACCCCTAACTCAAACAAGGCCTCAAACAACCATTTTAAACACTTAAAAAAAAGGTTTTATTAGTTCACAACTAGGCCAAAACAAGCATGCAAAGGTGGCCAAACACTTGATCAAAATAAAGCTTAAAGAGGGAAGACACTCACCCTTGAAGCACAACTTTAACATAGCAATTTCTTTGAGCTAAAACTAGTCTTTTGAGTCCAAACAAGACCCTCAAGTACCTCAGCAACAAGATAATGGTGATTCACTAGGTGTTGTAGTGCAAATGTGTGACAAAAACACACTTTAAGACACAATATAGACAAAGAGAGCAAGAATTCTAGAGGGAGGGAGAGAGAGAGAGTACAGCTCTGAGATTTTTGTGAACCCCAAACAAGGGGGAGGGACCTCCCCTTATATAGAGGAAGTAAGCAAAAGCTTGTTTGATAAGCTTTAAGCTTGTTTCAATCCCTCCATACACGTATATGGAGGATGAATTCAGTGAGCCACAGCTGGCTCAAAAGATTTGAAAATATCTAAAAAGGAGAAAAAGTGACTGCTGGCCAGTTAAGGTGGCCGGCCAGCCACTTCCCCTAGCCGGCTGACCGGTTCAAGTGGCCTACAAGAGAGAAAAGTGGCCAGCAGATGCCAAAAGTGGCCGGCAGCCCTTCCCCTCCCTCAGGCAAAGGGGCAACAAGGTTTCGCCCAAAAACCAAGGCCAAAACACAAAATGTTAAGAGGCTCAAAGACAAGGCACTCTGCCGAGACCTTCGGGCGCTCGAAACAAGCACAAACATGCGCAATCATCGCGTGCACAAACGATGACGTCTGAGTCTTAAGGTCGGTCAAAAATGGGGTGTCTACAGCAACTTCCACCAACCGTCCTCCCAAATGGGCCCAGACGTACTTTATGTAGTCCTCTTCCACTAGTAACCCTTCAGCATCGGTGCCGCCGTAGACAAGGAGGAGCTCCTCCTCTGTGAAAGAGTCCCCTGCCCTTATGTTAACCGGAGCATGGGAGGGAGGAACATAGATGGCTAGGTCAATGGAAAGGAACTGTCTAGCTATAAGATAATCTGACACAAGCAACACAATGAGAAGCAGGGCAAAAGATGGAAAAAAAAAACAGTGAGATATGGTGCAAAGATGGCATAAATGGTGAAAAAGTGCAGAAAAATGGACAAAAAGCTCAAGTGTTCGTGTGTTTATGGACTATACGAGGCAATGATGGAAATGAGATGAGTTGCATGGATAAATATTCACAGACATAAAGGCAACATGTGGAAAACTCTTGGCATTCATCAATTAATCAGAAAATCATCCAAAAAGGTCGTATAAAGCCGTAAAAACATGCAACAGTGGAGAAAAGCTGGAAAGGGTAGAGAAGAAGTAAAAATACCGAGAAATGAGCAAGAAGTGGCTGAAACTTGAAATCGTTCGGTAAAAACGAAGACCACGGAGTGAGAAATCTAAAAGGACAAGTGAAAACTTGAACCATTGAGTGATAAAGAAACACCAAGGTCTGAAAATGAGAAGCTAGGGAGGAAAATAGGATGTTTTCTAATGGAGGAGTAAAGGAAATGAGGGGTTTGAACAATTTAAACCCTCTAGGTCATAATAGTGCCGTGTACCACAACCGAGTGTGCGCACATTGTTTGTATGCACACACAAGCATCGTACGCGCACACATTGGCTAGATATGCACGAGCATATTTGTGCTGGCCCACATGCAACCCTCATGCATGGCCAACCTATGGCACTCTCTGGATATCCTCAAGGTACAGGTATATTCTAAACTCAAGCTTACACATTGGCATGCCTTTCGAGGCACATTATTTTGTCAAGCTCAGGCATTGGTATGCCTTTTAAGGCACAATATCTTATCATCCTGCACATTGGCATGCCCTTTAAGTCACATCCTTGGCACGTCATAAACTCAAAATTAGGCATGGGCACGCCTTTAAAGGCACATCATTTTATCATCATCTCAGACATTAGCATGCTTTTTGAGGGACCAACATTGGCACGTCTTTCAAGGCACAATTATCTTATCATTCACGACATTGGCACTAGCACACAAATCACTTGGCATGGCAAAAGTATTCCTCAATACCACATTTGGCATCATAAAATAATGAATTGGCAAATTCTGCCACTCACTTGGCAAACACTTGGTAAAACCTAATACATTTTGGCGAATACTTGGCACCACTTAATACATCTTAACAAAATTTGAATTGTTTGGTATCACTTGACACCCTAATAAACCTCCATATCTTGCTGATGCGAGCTTGGAAAGGAACCACTTGGCATTTAAATTCTCACATCTTGCCAATACGAGTATCGAATAGCATTTCAACCCCTATGTCATGCTGATGCGAGCATGGAAACGACACCAGTTGGCATTTAAATTGCCACGTCTTGCCGATGCGAGTGTGTAATAGCATGTAAACCTCCATGTCTTGCCGATGCGAGCATGGAAAAGGCACCACTTGGCATTTAAATCCCCATGTCTTGTCGATGTGAGCATGGAAATGGCATTAAATAAACCCCCATGTGTTGCCGATGGGAGTATGGAAAAGGCACCACTTGGCATTTAAACCTCCACACCTTATCGATGCGAGTGTAGAAATGGCATAAAAAAAAACCCCTATGTCTTGCCAATACAAGCATAGAAAAGGCACCACTTGGCATTTAAACCCCCACGTATTGCCGATGCGAGCTTGGAATGACATCAAATAAACCCCCATGACCTAGCGATGTGAGCATGGAAAATGCACCACTTGGCATTTAAACCTCCACATCTTGCTGATGCAATCATGGAAATGGCATCAAATAAACCCCCATGTCTTGCCGATGCGAGCATGGAAAGGCACCACTTGGCATTTAAACCCTCACGTCTTGCTAATGCAAGAGTGGAAGTAGCATCATTTAAACCCTATGTCTTGCCGATACGAGCATGGAAAAGGCACCACTTGGCATTTAAACCTCCACATCTTGCCGATGCGAGTGTGAAAACGGTATCAAATAAACCCTTACATCTTGCCGATGCGAGTGCGAGAATGCTATCAGACAAACCTTCATGTCTTGACAATGCCAGCATAGAACGACACTTAATAAACTCCTTGTCTTGCTGATGCAAGGGTGGAATGGAATCCATTAAACCCCATGACTCGTCGATACGAGTACGGGGATGGCACTGCTTGGCATTTCAATACCTCCATGACTAATCGATACGGGTATGAGAAATCACCATTTGGCTCTTAATGAAACCATGACTCGTCGATACGAGCAAAGAATGGCATACATTGGTATCATTGGTATCATAATGGCATCATTCAAACCACATTGCAGTGTGCTTTATTATTTGACATAGTTTTCTCTAGATTTTTTTTTTTTTTTTTGCAGGATTGGCATAAATCTAGAAATGAACTTGGCATAGGTACGGCAAGGTGAGTATAGTAGGTATCACCTACTCTCCTCCCTTTAGAATGCATGCTTGGACGAATGCTTAAGTGCTTGTTACACACACTCACTCATGTATATTGTTGCACAATTGCCCCTGAACTACATTGATCTGATTTTTTGCAATCAAGGATATGTAGGCAACCATCAGGTTTGATCACTTGAATGAATGTATGGCACTGCCTTAAGCCTTAGGGTCATGTCAATTGGGATGGTCTCGAATATTTGACATTCACTTCTCATCACTTCATGATTGTTTAAACTCTGTCAAAGAGGGACAACTGTAGATACCCCATCATTTTGACAAACCCTAAGACTTCGGGCACTTGCAAGCTTCTCGATGATGAAATGGTACTTATTTCATCCTTAGAATGTTTAAATGTTGCTTAGAGTTGCTACACAAACCTGTTTTGGCCAAAAAACAACTTTTTGCAAAAATGACCATTTTACACATGGACCTCTTTTTAACCAAAAATCATCTTCTTAACTCCAGAAAGCCCAATTGTGCTTTGATTGATTATATTTTCCAAAATTAGTTACTCGTTTTATCAAAAACATTGATCAGAATGCAATTTGGGCTTACTTGTGCCACAAGCAGGCCAAGAGCATAGGGTCACATACTTGTGCACGCATGCATGGCATGTTAGATGTGAGTGTGCATGTTGTTTGTATGTGTGCACCATCATTACGCGTGTGCACATGGTCTGTACATGCACACATTGAAGTATCACAAACTTATTTTTGGTAACTCAATTTTGGTGCAAAATTGGTGGCAACGGCGGAGGGGAAGCAATGAAATCCTAGAAGGGCTCCAAAGGCTTTCCACAGCTCTATAAATAGAGCCCCTCTACCTCTCTTTGAAGGGGTTAAGAACTTGAAGCATTTTGAGAGCTTTTGAGAACCAAACAACCTTTCTCTCTCCCTCCCTGGCCTTAGCTCTGAAATACACACCACCCACAGAATCTCTAAACACTGAAAAACACCTAAGGGCCAAAGAACTTCAACCCAAACTCGGATTCCAAGCCTGAGGGAGGCTTACAAGCAAATAACTTGGTGTTTCTCGCTATTTTCTTAGTGTGCTCTTAGGTTTCTTAAAACTAGAAGGTAAAACACTATTCTTTTGTTAATTTCAATACCTATTCTTGTTTGTTTTCAGTTGTCAATCATGCTTAGGGTTTTAGTTGATTCTTATGTCATGTAGTTAGGCCATTTTATTAAGTTTCTCGCCTTTTCTTGCATATTCTTTTCATCTTTAATAGAACAACATGTTTAGGGCTATGTAATCACATAGTAATCATGTGTTAGGCCCAATTTGAATCACCATATAAATAGTTTGTATGATTGCTTCTCCTCTCGTTATGTGTTATTTGCTCTTCTATGCATAAGCATCATTAGTAGCCTCAAACCAAGCCTAGGTTCATGTCTTGTATGATTAGTTGCATGTCTAGGTCATATTTATTTTATGTATTGCATGAAAGATGCGTGAAATAGGCTACCAAGTGAGTTCCCCTTTCTTATTTGGCATGTAGGTGTCTTTGCATTGTTCTTTTCAATAATCCAAGTTAAATGCTCATTTTATGTAAAATTGGTTGTTTTGTATGTTTTTCATGAATATTATTCATTTTTGGTTGAGTTTATAGCCATGGATTCATAAGATTCGTTTTTATTTAAAAATCATCATTTTTGAAAAATATGGCTTTATTCTCTCAATCTAAAATGAATGATGTTCATTTTTCTCCAAATAACATAGCTTTGGTTTAAGATTTTAGGTCTAAAATAAATTTTTGTAAACAATTAACCACTAAAATCACAAAATAGAGAGTGAGTAGAGGCCAATCTTTGGATTGGGTAAAAGGGGGTGCTTCCATGAAAATGGCCTTCCCCTTTTATACCTAAGCTCCAGAACTTGGAATTTTCTTGGTTTTGACGGACTAGGCCTTAACTTAGTTTTCATTGTTAAAGGTTTCTTAATTCTACTTTAAAAATTAAGTGGCGACTCTATGCCAATAAAGTAAGTTGATGTGGGAAGCAATGCCTTAGACTCGAAAAAGGCACGACGCCCACAGTTGCCCTCTTTTTCTATTACTTTTATTATTTCAAGCTTTGTGCAAGAAAGACCGGTATTTTCAGCCCACTTTCAAAATTCTAGAAAAACACACAAAAATTCTCTTGAACTCATTTTTATATCAAAATCTTCCTTAAAGTGTTAGATTTCAAGGGGAAAAAAATGGTTTTATTGAAAAAGAGTGAGTGGTTTGAGAGAAAATCTCATTTTCGTAACAGTCGACGGATCTGGATAGCGTTGGAATATTTCTTAAATAATTAAAAAATCTAGGAAAGCTATCCCATTTCCAAAATATAATCTAGAATCTAGATAAAATTCTCTACAAACCATAGAAAGGTCGAGTTTGAGAAAAGTCTAGAAATGTCTATTAGATTGTGATCTTTAAGGTATATCTAATTTGGAAATTTATGTTTATCTAATCTGGAAATTTACGTTTATTGATGATTTCATATTTTTTATTTCATGAATGTGCTTCTTATCACTTGTTTGGGCCTTAATATGGTTTTTACATTGTTATGTCTATATTTCTTTACCATGTGCTTTGATGATGCTCATATGTGTATAAAAATTATTGTCTCAATAGCTTGTTCTAACCTTAACTTAAGACATCTAACTCAAAGGGAAACTACATGGGGTGGTATTGGGTTTTTGATCACTTGAATAATGATGGGATGATAATGTGTTAACTTCAAGTATAGATTGATAGGACGTGTTTCTTAATTGAAGGTTAAGTCTTGCGCAACTGGTTGTTTCAAAACCCTAGAATGGATCTATTGTATTCGGACCCTAGGTATTTATGATGGATAAGGTTGAAGGAGGTTATGGGTGAGGCCCTTATTTTTATAGTCTCTTTTGAGGTCCTTAGTTGGCTTTACACAGTATGTAACCATTGTAGGTATTCAAGATAAGGTCTACAAAGCAGTAAAAGATGGGGCATACTAAATAATCTGAGTTTAATTTTTTCTATTGGGAGGATGAAATCTCTTTGGGGGATTTCTAGATTACTAACATCTAACTTTATAACCCTTTGCTTGTTTACTTAAATATCATGCTTCATTACTTGTTTGTTGTAGTTGTAATTGTAATTGTAATTGTAATTGTATTGGATTAAGAAAAACGAACAAGGTGTGCATACATTTATTGGGCATTCCTAGCTCATGGCATTTCATGCCAGGTGTTGATGAAATTTACGTGGACGACGGCAAAGCAAAAACATTTGAAGACATATGGCTATCCTAGGAGAATTAGGAATTGCTAATCATGTTTTGGGATTATTATTGTTAAAACTCTTGTCGTAATTAAGATAAGATCTTGTAACTATTATTTTGCTTATATAATTATAATTATCCTTTGTAATCTGATCCTCATTTTCCATCAACTTATGTAGACCTTGTGTTAATACCTAGTTAAGATCTATCAAAAAGGTAGCTTTGTTATCTAAGGAGATTGGACTTAGAAGGGAGTATATTTTGACTCCTCTGACCTTTCCTATGATCTTACTTAGTTATTGACCAAATGATTCATTAGTGACATTTCCCACACTTGTAACCTTGGAAAAACCTTGTATTTACTTGTTAATATATTATTTGATGTTCCCAATTTTTGAGGAATCACAATATTGTTTTGTGCGTTGGGACGGGTCTCTTTTCTCCTTACCTTTACTCTCCACTCTTTTACTTTTTGATAACTTGAACTTGACTTTACTGTCATCATGATCCCATGATTAGTGTAGGAACATGCATTCAGGCTTGGGCCATCATTTTATATTAAATTATGTGTTTATATGCTTTGTTGATATCCATGTCATCTTGATAGTGTCCAAAGCCCCTTAGGATTCATTGTGTGCGAATTTTACATTAGATATCGCATCTAGGATCATGCATTTCCTATTTTAGCCTATTTTTCATTTTTGCTTGGCTAGAGTACTTGGTGATCATTTCTATCCTCTTTCTTTGTATATCATTTAGTTTGGCATATTGGATCATGCATTACTTTCTAATCCTTTACGCTTTTGGCATGGTGTGAAGACGTACTAGGTGAGCCTCTTTCATCTTTGCATCATGCTTATGATTGCTTCTTATTATGTCTAGCATGCTACCATGAGGCTACATGCTTACTTGATATATCTCTTATTGCTAATTGTATGGAGGTCTCATTGCCTAAGTTGGAATGGTTCTGATCTCTTCGTGGGCAGATGTCTCAATTTTTCATGAGATTCATGCCTTTCTAACCCTTCTTTACAAAAATAAATAAATAAAATAACGAAAGATTAAAACATTCCAAAATAGGTGATTTGGTTTATATTTGTTTGCTCCACATAGTAAAGATAGCAATAATAATTGGGTTATATGATCATGTCATATTAATATTTCCCATATCATAAAGTAGCAGAGGCTGATCTTTGATCGGGTGAGCAGGGGTGCTCAATTCATGACCTTTCCCCCTCATACCTAAGTTCCCCAGTCGAGACACTTTGGTTATGATGGATCATGGCCTTTGGGAATGAGTCATGGATTTTCTAATTTTTTCCAAAAGATTAGATGGCGACTCTAAGTCTAGTGATGTAATCCATTTTTGGCATTTCTTGTGATTAGTGGATTTTCTATAGAATTGCCAGATTTGGACTCTCATTCCATTTCACATTGCACTCATAAAACCAAACTGAGGGCTCAAACTATCGGACACAATCAAACTCCCTGTCCGAGATATCCCACACATTCCCAACTGCACAAGAGCCCAAGTGTGGCTGTACGTGTGTATGCATGGCAGCACGTGTGTTCGGTTATGACAAACTCCTATTTCATTTGGTCGATTGTAGTGGCACCACGAGAAAGAGATAAGGCAACCATAGAACGCCTAGGTTTGACCTATAGGGTTGCTCATGCCTATATTGCCCCTACTCTTTTTGGGGGATTCCAAGAGTTAATGTTGAAAAGAGAGTGTAAGTTAAACTAAAAGAGTGAGACTTCACCCCTAGCCTTCAAATTTGAGATTCTAACCCTAGATATAGCAGCAAAGCATCTTCAAAAAGTAGATCCAATGTTGAATAAAGTATTTCAAACCACATCCAAAGCTTGATGGAAGCATTCGAGCAAGTTTCTCGTCTCTTTCTCATATTCTTCGGTTTGATATTCAAACCCCACGTACTATTCTTATTCTTTGAGTTCTTACTCTTTGATAATTTCAGTACATCTTAATCATGTTTTTGATATTTGATAATGGTTAGCTAGTTTGCATGTTTGCATAACATCATGTAAGTTAGATTTAGTTTAGTTTTGTTAGGTTTAATTTATGATTATTGTTGTATATCATATTAGTTAGGTTGACCATGTTTCATGCATACTAACCAAATTAGATCATTCATGTTAGTTTTGTTTTGTTTAATATTTTATGTGTTAAGAGTTAGTTTTGATGCATATTCATCATGTTAGTCAGCTATCCGGGTTATATGTTCATATCGCATGCATTAGTTGCCATGTTAGGATCATTGTATATTGTTACCTATTTTATTTGGCATGGTATTGAGGAGTACTAGGTGAGTCATCTTCTTCATAGCATGTTGCTTGTTTAATGCATTGTTTTTCAATAATGCAAGTTTAAGTACTTTATGTGGTTCAATTATGTGTTTTGAATGTTTTGGGATATTGCTTGAGTGGAATCATGTTTATAGCCATGTTTGTTCAAGCTGTGCTTTTGTATAGGACAATCAATTATTTTATGAAAATCCTTGACAAATATGGTTTTATTCATGTGCCCAATTTAGACGATATTGTTTTTATGTCAATTATGTAGTTGATAGTTTGGTAAATAATTTAGGATTAATAATTAAGTTGATGAGAGTCAATTGAGTCATAAAATCTCATAAAATAAATGATAAGTAGAGGTCAATCAATTGATTGGATAAGAGGGATACTGTAGACACCCCATTTTTAACCGTCCTCAAGACTTGGACGTCACCGCTTGAACACTCGATGATCCTCCATGTTTGTGTTCGTCCTGAGTTCCCGGAGATCTCGGCTACGCGCCTTGCCTCAGGATCTCTCGACTCGATTGTTTTGTGTCTAGTTTTGCACCAAACACTTGTGTTTTTCCTTTGAGGGGTAGGGAATGGCTTGTTGGCCATCCCCACACATCACCGGCCATGGCTTGAGGCCACCGGCCATTAGTTTGTTGCCACCGGCCAAATGTTTGGCCGGTCGGCACTCTTTGTGGCCGGCCGACCATCTATTTTGGTCAAATTGCATTTTTGGCCGGCCGACCACTGTGCATCTGCTTTTGCAGATATTTTTATGCTAGCTGTGCTAGCTGGCATACACCTTTGCTCCCCTCCATACACGTGTATGGAGGGATCTCCCTCTTGACTAGCTTACTTGAGAAACTTTGCAAGAGTGAGCACTATAAGAGGGAGCCTCTTCTCCCTCCATTAGGGTTAGAAAAAAATTCAAAGAGAGCTCTGATATTAGGGTTTAAGTAGTGTATCTACTCCATCTCTATATCTCCCTCTCTTGTACTCTTTGTGTGTGTTTAGTCTTACTATTGCACACAAACACATAGTATTACACCTTCTCTTGGTTACTGAGGGGCCAGAGGGTTGTTCTTGGTGTTCTTGGGTGGTTTTGAACTTAGAGAACCAGCTGGAGCTTTGTTTGTGAAGAGGGTCAACAAGAGTAAGAACTTACTTCTTTTTACCCCATTTTTGCATAGTCTTTTAGTCTATCTTGCAACTGTTTTTAGACTTTGTGTATAACTAATAAAAGTCTTATTTTTCATTGCTTTAAATAGTTTCTTAAGGGTGTTTTGAACTTTGAGGTTGTTTGACCTCTCTTAGGCCTTATTTGGCCCTATTTTTGTGCCATTTTGGTGAGCTCCGGGACCACCTTGTTTGGGCCTCCTCACCACTGAAATGTTGAGGGATTTCAGTGGTGAGGATGGTGCCTTGAGGTCCCAAGAAGGAGAGGGCCACCCCCTCTTCTTGTTGTCCTTAAAAAGGGCCATTTTTGCCTCATGTGTGAGCATTTTGTTTAATTGTAAGATGGCCATGCCTTAGTTGTTTTCTGTGCTTATTATGTCATAATATAGCTCTATTTTTACTTGGTTTAGACACACCATGCATGCTTAGCATACTTGTCTTGTAATGCCATCTTTTTGCCTTAACATGCTTTAGGCTTTGACCCTTGTTCTAGCATGATTTAGGCCTAGCTTTGTGAAGCTTTCATGCTTGTTTTAGTATGCTTTAGCTCTGTTTTCAGTTGCTTTGGTCATGCTCAACATGCTTTGTATAGTCTCTTTGCATTCTAGCTTGTAGGCCTTGAATGTGGGATGTCATGAGCATGCTTTGTTTGCTTTAATTAGTTGGTTTGGCACCTCTATTTTATGCAATTTCAGAGTTTGGCATGCTCGCCATGTGTCTATATTTATCTTCTTTTAAGTGTGCTTAAAGGTTGCTTGTTTGATGCTTAAGTGTTGGCCCATTTGCATGCATGTTTGTATGTGTAATTGTCCCTCATTTCCATAGCATTGGCCACTGTTTTGGGCTTGCTTGAGGGCTGCCTAAATTGGTTTAAATCCACCCTTTGTGTGTTACTTGCATACTTGGCTTATCACATGTTGTTACATGTTTAAGTGGCTTTGCATTTGGCATGCATTTATCTTGGTTAAGTTGCCTAACATGTTGTCACATGCCTTGCCTACTTGCATGCCCACATTACATTTCGTATGCTTGTCATCCCATGCCTTGCATGATTGATTTCTTAGGTTGTGTGCCTAGCAACATAATTTGCTTGCATGTTCATATTGCATGCCTAGTTCACATGCTTGGGTCTCATTGCATTGAGCATGCATTCCTTACCTCTTGATTGAGCATGATAGAGGTTAGGATTTATTGGGTGTTTTGTGTGCATTTCATTTGCAATCAAAGTGCATACTTGGTTTTTTGGGCCATCATGCATTGAAATACGTGGTTGGTGGTCCGAGAACCGAGAACCATGTCCCTTTGAGTAATAAACATGATAAGGGATGTGACGGTGCACACATTTGCTTGAAATGCATTGCTATACCTTATTTTTCCCTCTACTGCTGTCAAAACAGGATTCTGCAGGAAGACTTGGCCGACCGGCCATCTTTAGTGCCGACCGACCAAAATTGGTGGCCGGTGATCATTTCCAGTGGCCGGTGGTCATTTCCTTTGGCCGGTGACCAATTCCCTTGGCCGGTGGTGTTCCACAGCATTCAGAGAAGCAACCTTGGGAATCTTGCACTGATTAGAGAAGGAAAATAGTGTGGATAGAGGCAACTTGTGCATAGCAGTGGACTTCCGAGCGGAGCCGAGCATGCCTTGCATTGGGCCCTCTTCCCGAGGCTGTTTACTATTTTATTAGATTAGTTAATTTGCTTAACTAGTTTAATTGGTCTGTAATATTTAATTAGCTTGTAGGTTAGTTAAATCTATATTATTCTTTCGGTCCCTCCGAGTGAGGGCTAATTTGTAATAGTGTGCGTGCGTGTGTGCATGTCTTCTAACCCCCACTTCTTTCTCCCTTTTACTTACCTGCTTTGATTGTTAGTATTAAAACATGTTTACTTTAGCATCCTTATGCTATGCATGCGTGCATCATTCATCAGTATTGCATGCATCGGGCTCGGCGCATCATGCTAACAGCATAATATTCCAAATCTAACTTGAATACGTGCTACTTGTTGCATCCCACATGCCATCCTAGGATTAGCCGAGCCTATTCTAGTGACATTCTGTATGCGTTGCATTAGCCACTTGACATGGACTAGGATCATGCATGATTACTAACATGTTTATTGTTTTGGCTTGGAATACGATGTAAGTGTTTTATGTTTTAGCATCTCGCATGAGTGTGAATATTAACATGACAGCATGCTTACCATGTGGCTAGATGCTTACGTGATATAAACTGCCTGAATGCCTGTGGGTGAAGGTTGGATTGTTTGAGTTCGGATAACTCATTGAAATCCGTGTTTTAGCCTACTTGTGGGTAACAAATTTCAAATCATTTTCCAAACAAACGGATATGCAATGCTTCGTTCCAAATTAGGCGATCTAGTCTATACTTGTTTTGTTGTGCGCATCACATAGTAATTCTAGCTAATTAATCGGAATAAGAACGCATGTGTTTTCAAAAAACGAGATATCATGGTTAGTAGAGGCCGATCTTCGGATCGAGCGAGCGGGGGTGCTCATAGCTGACCTTCCCCAATCGTACCCAAGTTCCCGAGCCGAGGCAACTTTGGTGATGACGAACACGTGGCCTTAGGCAAACGAGTCAGGGTTTCCTAAATCCCCCCATTAAAAAATATTTAGGTGACAACTCTGTATCTAGCAAAGCAGTCCATGTTTGGCACTTCTTTTCTAAAAATCTGTTTTCTCAAAACGATTTGCCGGATTTGGACTCTTTGGTTCAGATTAAGAACCGTGACAAGTCGAGTCCGAACTGTGGGGTGAGGCCCTCATGCGGGGCGCGTCCACAGATACTCACTTAATGACCTTCCACTTTCATACCAAAATTCATGAGCCGAGATTCTTGGTTATGACAAATTAATGCCTATATGTCGGTTTCATAGTCAAACTGGTCTCTTAGATACCTAGAAAAGACTAAATAGTGGCTCTTGTTCGCAAATCGATTTTGGTAACTTTTAGGATAAAAGATTGTGTGATAAATGATTTGTTACCACTGTGGACGTCGTGTCTTTTCAGGTATACGGCGCGTTTCCACACTCTTGTGTTATATCAACAACATCGATAGAGTTACCACTTAATTTAAGGGGAATTTAAAAAACCTTTAATAATGAAAACTAAGTACAAGACCTAATCCACCACAACCAGAGAATTCAAAGTTTGGGAACTAATGTACAAAAAGGGAAGATCATTGAATAATGCACCCCCTTTTGTCCAATCAAATGATTGGCCTCTACTAATATTCTATTTTATGATTTTAATGATTAATTATTTTATAAAAAATCCATTATTTACCCTAAAACATATACTAATCTTAAAACTAGGTGATTTGAATAAAATAAACATCATTTATTTTAAATTCAAAAGAATAAAAACATGTTTTCCATAAAATAATGATTTTCTAATGAAAAAGAGTTTTTATTACTACATGGCGGTCATACACTTAATATAAAATAAAAAATATTTATGAGAAACATCAAAAACATCCAATTTTGCATAGAAAAACATATAACTTGATCTATTAAAAAAACAATGCAAATAATCAAGCATATGCTATGAAGATTGGGGAAACTTACCCGGATGCCACATGTAGGATGCCTTTTCGGGATTACTGAGTGTGCCCAGCAGTTCAGACTCCTGATCTCCTAATCTAGTCTCATGAGTGCAATGTGAAACATAAATGAGAGTCCAAATTCAACAATTTGTACATAAACTCCATTTTATTGCAAAATCTTTGTCAGAAATAGACTACATCACCAGATTTCCAAGTTAGAAACTGTAGCTCGACTTTTTGTGCCCCCTTTCGAAAGACGAATAAGCCCTATAGCATCGGACTCCTATTGTTCTAAATCTAATCTTACAAGTGCAATGTGAAATAGATAAACACCAAAGAGTCCAAATCCGATAAATCTTTTGGAAAATCGATTTTGAATTAAAATGCCAAAAATGGACTGCTTTGCCAAATACAGAGTCACTACCTAAATATTTTTAAGAAATTTAGGAAATCTATGACTCGTGCCAAAGGCCACATGTCCATCATCACCAAGATTGTCTCGACTCAGAAACTTAGGCACGAGAAAGGAAGGTCATGAACTGAGCACTCCCACTCGCTCGATCAAAGATCGGCCTCTACTAATCATTATGTACATTATATGCTCTTGTTCCGATTATTAGGCTTGCATTACTATGTGATGCGCATACACAAAAGTATAGACTAATTTGCAAAACTTGAAACATTTGCTTTCATGTTTGTTTTTGAAAAGAGTTTACGAATGTGCCACTTGAAAAAGTGGGCTCAAATGTTCATGAATCAAACTATCCCAATTTAAGTAATTAGCCTTCATCCACAGGCATTCAAATAGTTTATTATTTAAGCAATTAGTCTCATGGCAAGTATGCTAGACATGACAATAATCACATTCGTGTAATATGCTAAAGCACAAAAGAGTTCACCTAGTACACCAAACCAAAAAGATGAAAGAGTTAGGAAAAATGCGTGATCCTAACTATGCAATGTGACTAATGCAACGCCTGCGATATCCAATCTAAATAGGCTCGGCTACTTAACATAACATGTGAATCAATTTGATAGCATGCTGTCTAAGCACGTTTTTAAAGAAGCATTAAATTAACAGTGCAAGTTAGAATGATGAACCGAGCCTTGATGTATGCAATACAAGTGGATGCATGGCATGAGAGATACTAAACAAAACATAATGCCCTAAACTAACCAACTTAAGCAGTTAAATAAAAGGGAGAAAGACGTGGGGTTAGAAGACATACACGTTATTACAAGTTTGCACCCTCATGCAGGAGGGTTCGAATAAACTAACTAGCTACGTTAATTACTACGAATTAACTAACTATTACAAAACGAATTAAACTATGCTAGCTTAATTATTACAACAACAAATTAAATAACTAGTCTAGGAATAATTAAAACACAAATACAAGACAATTAACTAGCTACAACTAATTAATTACAACAAATAACTAAGCTAAGTAATTAGGTTAAACAGCCTCGGGAAGCGAGGAGTGCTCATGCATGCGTGCGGATTTCCACCTGAAAAAGCCACTGTTCTGCTGCTAGGAAGCCTCTATTGCACAGTTTAGAACACTTGCACTGTTTTTCACCTTAAAACCAACCCTATTCTATTTCAAAAGGGCATTGCTCAATTTGACAAAAGTGTTCAATAGGCTAGAAGCGGTGGCCTGCCGGCCACAAAATCCTGGTTCCTTCTACTGCAACAGAGAGCAAACAAAGTACAACCAACGTATTTTCAAGGGTTGTTTGTACAACTTACCCCTCCTTATCATTAAACAGCTCAAAGGAGTAGTAAATTTGATTCACAAACCATCAATTGATTCAATTTCATTACATGATGGCCTATGAACCAAAGTGTACAAGTTCAATAAATGCAACAAATAAAGACTTTCAAACCTCCTCCCTATCATGGATTGATCAAGGGAAGTGGTTGACATTGACTGTTGTACCATTTATATCACTGGCAAGTATGAAATGACTCAAGACTCAATGGGTTCAATTAACATCCGATTGAACCCAAGTTGATTTTATTATCTTGCATCACTTTTAGTCTCAATTTTATTACTCCATTTTAATTACCAACCATTCCTTAGTAAATTAAGTCCAAAGGTGAGCTTTAAGTCCTCTAATGGAAAGAAGCATCAAACCAATAGTTCTTTTAGGCATGAAAGAAGTGTCATGCCATTGGTAATGAACCCCCAAAGGGATTAAACCATTAAGCACAAGACCTCAATCTCATGCTTTAAACAAGCAACTAGTTTGAACCAACTTTCAAAGCAAAGCAAAAGCCAAGAAAGGGAGGAGGTTGCAGAAGTGATTAGGGGTGAAAACAAGTATGGAAAGCCATAAACAAATATTATCAACTCAAATAGGTTGGTGGCTAAAGCCTAAACCACCAACCTAGGAGGACTATTACACTACAAGCATGCAATACAAGGCTCAAATACAATAAATAGCTACAAACAATCCTAAAAAAGTGCTAAATCAGTCCTAAAACATGCTGGAATTAAGACAAAAATAGCTAGAATAAGTTAAAATATAGAGCTATGTAAGCTAGTAAGCAAGAACAAGGGGGGGAGGCTACCCCCTCCATTTTTGGACCTCAAAACATGGTTTTTGCCACTGAAAAGCCTCTAAAAATCAGTATTTAAAAGCTCAAAAAAAGTGGACAAAGAGGTGGGAAACACAAGGGCAAAAGCCTAAGAAATGAGATCCAAGGAAGGGTGATCCACCGCTCCACCCCTAATGGCCTTAAATCACAAGTTTTAGCCCAAAATTTCAGAGTTTAGACAGCCCAAAAACAGCCCAAAAATAGTAGGCAAAATAGCAATTAAAGAAAAACAATAAACCAAGACTTATACCTCTTGAAGAGGAGAATACTTTACAAGCAACAAATCAACACTTACACATCCTCAAGAGCTCAAAGTAGGCTCAAAAGTACCTCAGCTCAAAGATCACAAGGTTTGGTTTATAGTGTATAGGCAAAGGCTCAAGAAATTTGCCAGAGAGAGAAAATATTTTGCTCCAAAGTTTTCCAACCTTAAAAATGGAAAGGGGAGATCTCCTATATATAGAAAAATATCAAACTCCCTCAGAAATATCAATACATACACGTGTAGGTAGATGTAAGCACCTGTGGAAACAGCTGGCACAACTGGCATAAATATCTGCCAAAACACATTTGTGGCCAACAGGCCTTTAATTGTGGCCAACAGGCCACTAATTCTGGCCGGCAGGTCCCAAGGTTTTTTAGACTTTAAGAACTATGGTTGTGATCCAAAACAAGGCAAGAGGTGTATAGGGTTTGAAGGCTCAAAGTTATGGCATTCTGCTGAGGACTTCGAGCACTTGACAAGCATATATACATTCATCATTGGATGTGCAAGTGGTGACGTCCAAGTCATAAGGGCAGTAAAAAATGGGGTGTCTACACCACCTAATCTCTTGGGAAAACTAGGAAACCCATGACTCGTGCCAAAGGCCACTGTCCATCATAACCAAAGTGTCACAGCTCGGAAACTTAGGTATTAGGGAGGAAGATCATGAATTGAGTACCCCCACTCACCTAATAAAAAGATCGGCCTCTACTAAGTCATGATGTAATTTTTATAGTCTCCATATATCCATGTTCTAGTTTTAATAATGCTAACATTACTCTCTGAGGCAAACAAATATAGATCATGTCACTTGTTCTAGTTATGTTGTGATTTCATGTAAAGAACTCGGCAGCCAAAGACTCAACGACATTCCATCACAAGCAACACAACCTCCATCAGTTGGCATCCATACAGATATTTCACTTAAGCATCTAGCCTCATGGTATGACACTAGATATGATAGATAGCATGGACATACAGTGTGCTAAAATAAAAAATGCTCACCTAGTACTCCATGGTAAGCCGAAAAGAATGTATTAGAAATATATGCGTAATCCTATATACAAATAGCTAATGCAATATATACACAAAATGCATCTAGAGATTCTGCTACTAACATATGACATGTATATCATCTCAAGGCATGAGGCAATGCACATGATCAGCTTAGAAAATGATGAATTCCACAAATGCCAATGAGCCAAACCCAAATGAATGAAAAATATATACAAATCATGAATATGATGAATATGACATGATGCCATATACAAAAAGTATGTAAATAAAATAGATAGAAAGACATGGGACTGGAAATTATTACAACAACTTGAATGAATAAGAAAGAGAGATGGGAGAAAGAGATTATTACAACCATTGAATGAATAAGACGTGGGGTTGGAGGAGAAGGAATTATTATAATAATGAATTGATTCAGTCAAACTACTACTGAATCTAATAAATCATATTAAATAAATAAGGAATTAACACAGCATCTCCAAAGTGCCCAAGATAACACTCTCTAGAATCTATCTTGTTCTGCTCTAAGACACTATGTAGCCGTACATAAACTCATCCAGTCAACTAAAAAAATGTCTGGTTGGGCATATTCTTCTGGGAAAAACTATGTCTGGTACAGAAGGTCCAAGATAGAAACAAAGCACATTTTCTAAGGGGTGTTCATCCTTTCTACATCTCCCTTTTATAGATAACATTTAATGAGGAGATAGATATGCCTCAATCCTCAACAATCACACAAATGACTATGCACAATAGATATTCTACAACAATTCATCAAATTAAATGAATTTAAACAATAAGAAATTCAAGCATAAGAAATAGATAGGAACCTACAATCATTTCTTTGTGAATAAGGGCATGTTAGTACCCAAATTCATGTTATCAATTGGAGAGAGTGGGTTAATTCCTATCCTTTCTTAGTGGAAGCTTTGCCTTTAAAGCAAGAGATTCATTAAAGGCTATTGAATACTCCTCTTCTATTCTTTTCCATGTTCGCAAATGATTGGGAAGAGAGTTTTCAATAATTTTGACCCAAGACCTCTTACTTTACTTGCAAGAGAAATTAATGAATATGAAAAATAACAACTTTATCAACATCAAATCTCAAAGATCATCCATCTAGCCCCACGAAACAACCACCTCTACTAATTTAGATTGAGCATCGGTTGAAACATATGGACCAATATACTAGAATGATGAGATATGTGATGATAAAGTAAAAAATAAAAGAATTTACTCTACATAATTAAACTTGTGGATGAGTGGCTACTATCTACTTCCCAACCACATAATGTTCCAATATACAACAATGGATTATATCTCTAGAAAGCAAGAAAATAGAGCAAAGCTATACAAAAAGTAATGAAAACTATTAATCAATGGATGAGTGATTACTTTTTATCCCCAACCACATCCATGCAGACTTATCACATGATTACAACAAGTCAACAATGAAATTCAAAGCTTAGAAATGAAGAACAAGAGAGAGAAAGTGATACAAAAGTTCAAAAGTTTCACCTCTTAAAAATGATGAGCTTTTTGGTTCCAAACTCTTTATTGGTAGCCTCAAGGTCCAATAGATGTAGCTTAGAGTGTTTAAGAACTCAGCAAGAAGCTTAGAGTGAATCTTCAATGGAGTTTTGATGATTAAAGTTATGAAAAGTGGAGGTTGAAGATGAAGTGTGCGAATGGAGCCCTCAAACTTCTCTCTAAGCCTTGGGCAAATTTTCTAACCTAATGAAATGAGGTTTCGTCCTCTATTTATAGAGTTTAAGGCATAAATATCTCAAATACTTGTGGAAACCTCGAAGAAAAGACCGAAATTCCCTAAAATACTCTATTCCGGACAATTCAGTCGTACCATTATATATCCAGCCGACTGTATTTTCATCCGGCTATGAATTGTTGACTAGCCAGATGAAACATACATCCTTGGATTAATAAAGTAAAGTTAGCATGATTTGAAAGGAGAAACATGTATTTCAGAGGATTTTATCCATTCCATTCATTTATACTATATCCTTTGCTCAATCTATTTGAAAGAAGACAATGTTTTGAGTTTTGAAAAGGTGAGCCTTGGGACATGGTGGAAAAGTCTGGAGCTACGCAACCAAATAGAGTTTGAAAAAGGTTTTCAATTGGCAAAAAAACATTTTGGCCAAAATAGGTGCAAAGTTGGGATTTAAGGCTTAACTCTCGGGTTTCCTATTGAGGAACTCATAAGATTAGCACATCTCAGTTTTCATCATTGGGTAACCAGAAAAGAGCGCCCAAGTCATAAGGCCAGTCAAAATAGGGGTGTCTACACCACACCATGTGTCCTACATGTATTATATAAAATAAATATGATCCTAAATATACAACTAATCATACAAATATGAACCTAAGCCCGTTTTGAGGCTACTAACATGATTTTTATGCACAAAAGGTAACGAACAAATAAAAAGAGAAAAATATGATAAAACTATATGATGATCGAACTAGGCTCAACGCATTATTACATGAATATTGAACTACCCTAAACACACTATTTTAATAAGCTAAACAAAACATGTGAAAACAAAGCGAAAAACGAACAAAATAGCTAAACTACATGATGGTCATGCCATGCTAACAACCTAGCTATGATTAAATAAGTGCTGAAATTAAACAAAAAGGAGTACTCACTCACTGGTTTGCAATAACCAAAGAAAACGCGAAGAAAAGCCAAGCTTTCTTGCTTGTAAGATTCCCTCAAGTTTAGGTTATGATTAAGTTCAAGTTCTTCAAACCTTAGATGATCTTTAAGTTGTTAAACTTGATGTAAAGTGGTGTGATTTTCAGAATTAGGGTTTAGGGTAAAAGGAGGCAAGTGTTTTTCACTCAAAAACTTACTAAAATTGCTTAAAGTTCGAATCCTTTCAAGGGAGGGGGGTAGGGGTTGCTTTTATAGGCAATAGGGAGCCATAGGGGTCAAGAAAGGCATCCTAGGGTTCCCGCATTACTAACTTGCAATGCCTCCTTCTCAATTCGCAACACAGCCCATGCAAAACGAAAATATGGGTCTATCAGAGGAATGTACGTTTGCAAGAGGTATATGCAAGCATACTAGGAATGTGCAATCGCACAAGAAGAAAATGTACATGTGGCTGGTGTCGTGGTGATGTGCGACCATACAAGGATGTATAGGTGCATATCTGATAGGTTTTCATATTTTAGGTATATCTTTCTCATCTGACATCGGATTCAAGCAGCCTTGGAAAGATAATTCCAAGGGATACAATTTTGTGTGAAAATAGGACCTCAAAACGAATAATAAAAAAACCATAATTTTGGCTAAAAATATTTTTTGGAACGAAAATAGCAACGCAATAACTCTAACAACTTCAAGCATCTCTTTTCATCACCGGGAAACATTTCAAGCGCCTAGGTTTTAATGGTCAGTCAAAATGGGGTGTGTACAACTACTATAGACTATTATGTTTCACATTTGATGTACGATATAGATGAAAAGCTTGAGTTAGGAACAACATGTGAGTGCACCTAAAAAGGCATGTTATCCGAAGTGGGTAAGGTTAGGAATGAGATTCTGCAAAGCATGGATGGAGTGAGGGTGTGATACCCCTGTTCTGTATTATGTTAATTGGTCCCTAATACGTATGTGATTATATGTTTGGATATGATTTTGTGTACCATTATGTGGATATATGTGATTTTGGGATTCTATGTGTTCATCGTAGAAATATCTGTTTGAATAATCCGCTTCGGGAATTAAATTAAGGGCCTTATCGGCCACAGAACCCGGAATTGATTACGCCATTGTGATTGGCATAATTTTTAGAGCCTACGGTGAAATTTAATTGAAAATTTATTCTGGTCAATTTAAATTGATTAAATTGATAAATTAAGTGCCCTATTATTTTATGTTAAAATATTTGTTAGTGGGGCTTGTTGTATATTAGCATTGCACCCTCCTTTAGCTCTCTTAAACTCAAAATCTGAGTTAGACAATTGAGAGTGAGAGAGAGGCCGGCCATAGTGAGAGAAAGGAGGAGAATTGTGCATTTTAGCTTGAAGCTTGGAAATTTTGGAGGTTTAGCTCAAGAATTGTCTGGAGCTTGAAAGATTAAGGCTTCTAGGTGAGTAATTCTTGAATTATAGTTGTAATTTTGTGTGTTCAAGCTAAATTGGTGATCAAGAGTGAGATTGAAATGAAATTGGGTTGTATTTGTTGAAATGAAGCCTAATATGTACATGCATGCAAGAAATGGCCATGAATCTCCATGTTTGAGCACCATGTGTATGATTTGTGTTGAATATTGTTTAAAACCCATGTATTGGGACCTCTCTTCACCAATTAAGTTGATATGAAGGCATATTTCTCACATGCAAGAATGAATCATATGAGTGTAAGCTTTGCATGTTTGAATGTGATGTGTTGGTGATGAATTTGGATTAATTTGAGACATGCGTGTAAGTAACACAAGAAATTGAGCTCCATTGTGATGTGTTTTAGTGTTTATGGCATGTTAGTACAAAAATATGTGAGAATAGAGCCTTAGCATGCAAGAAAAATTGGTTGAATGTCGAGTTTGAACTCAAGGGAGTGTTTTGGAAGGCCTAGAATTTTTGACGTTCGTTCGAGCAGGGGAAGTGCCGCTCGAGCGGAGAATTCGAGCTCCCAGCATTTTTCTGCAGACATGGTTCCCGATCGAGCGGGGAAGTTGACGCTCGAGCGGGGAGCCATGTAGACAGGCAGTCCGCTTGAGCGGCCGAGTTCACGCTCGAGCGGAAATTTGAGATAACCAAGATTTTTGCAGATTTTAAGGGTTCGCCGACGGGAATCCCACGCCGGCGGGACCCTATTTTCTGAAATTTTGAAAATGTATCCCGTGTTCTGTTTTCCGTTCTCTTTCACTTGTGAGCACTCTTAAGCATATGTTAAGCATTGTAAATGAGTTAATGAGATAAAAATAAAGCCTAATGAGGAGTATGTGAATTAAGGAACGGATTGAACTGTTAGTGACCCTTTTGTGTTCATGAAATGTGTAGGGTCAAGCTCCAGGGCAAATCCACAAGCCGATCACTGTGAGTAATATCGATATTTGAATGCTTGTGAATGTCCAATTGTTTATTCCCTTATAAGTTTATGAATTGCTAATTGGGATTGTGGATGTAAGTTAAACATGAATGGACCCAAGGTCGTTTTGATAAACATGAATGGACCAAAGGTCGTTTTGATAAACATGAATGGACCAAAGGTCGTGTTGATAAACATGAATGGACCAAAGGTCGTTTTGATAAACATGAATAGACCAAAGGTCGTTTGTTAAACATGAATAGACCAAAGGTCGTTTTGATAAACATGAATGGACCAAAGGTCATTTTGACATGAATAAGTGGGCCGAAGGCCGTTCTGACCTAAATGAGTGGGCCAAAGGCCGTTTTGACACGAATGTGTGGGCCAAGGGCCGTTTTGACATACAAGATTGGGCCAAGGGCCGTTTTGACATACACGATTGGGCCAAGGGCCGTTTTGACATACATGATTGGGCCAAAAGCCGTTTTGACTTACATGATTAGGCCAAAGGCCGTTTTGACATACATGATTGGGCCAAAGGCCATTTTGACATAATCGAATGGGCCGAAGGCCATTTTGACAAGAATGGAAATTTGAATGGGCCAAAGGCCGGAATGTTTGGAATTGCAGTCACTTGATTTGTATTTAGTTACATGTATCTGTTAAATAGAAATATGAATTGGGCCCAAGGCCGTTTAGAATATGTTGTTCTACAATGTTATGTAAATGCTGTATTTGATATTATTCACTGGGCTATTGCTCACGTTCATTCATGTGTTTGTAGGTGAGCCACAAAACGCACAAACCCAGCCCCAGTGAAATTTGCTAGGGACAACATGAGTTTTGAGGAGTCAACCTTGTGTCTCACGCACGAGACCCATCCTTGCCATTTTGTTATGTATTTACACTTTGTCTTGTTGGCAAGGACTTTATGTATATTCGTAGATAGTCAGTCATGGGTTGACTCGTTTTGGATGATCCTGTGTGTAAAGAATTTTTGGAACTGTACTTTTAAGTGTGGGTTATTAACGCATGTGTGTATAGTTTGCTTGGAGTGCATATAAGCACGGCTCTATGAACAAAGTTTTTTTTTTTTAATTACTGCTTCCGTTTGGCCCCTTTACTCTGTTGAGTTACGTCTGTTTTGGTCTGAGGCCGTAGGTAATCTCAGGATTACTGACTGGTTATGTCCTTAACCCATAAGGGCGGGTTTGGGTCATGACAGAGTGGTATCAAAACACGAGTTAATAACTCACACATTTGTCCAAAAAGAGCAATAAGCATCTAGACAAGATCTAGGATGCATTCATGTGATAAATATGAAATTGGAAGCATTGATTATATGCTTAAATGTTTTGATACGAACAGTTATAAGTTGAGAACTGCTTGCATTGCAAACTATCTAAATATATGTGCTTCTTAGTATATGCATGCTTGTGCACCTTTGTATGAAATGTAATGCAAGTTTAATCAGATGGTGAGAACTAGAGGTGATGAGATAGAGGAATCTTCTACTGCTAGACTGGACAAAATGGAAAGAATGGCTCAGGAAATGGCAGAGACTTTGAGACAGCAACAGGAGTGGCAACAACAGTGGCAGCAACCACACCCGCCACCTCCACCTCCGGCACCACCCACGCCAGATAATCAAAATGATGACCGGATTATAGCTCTCACCAAGGAATTCAAGAAAATGAAACCACCACAGTTCCACGGGGGATTAGATCCATTGAAAGCCGAAGCGTGGGTCCTCGGCATTGAGAAACTATTTGAAGTGTTCCCCTGTTCAGAGACTCAGAAAGTGCTTCTAGCCACTTTTATGCTAGAAGACGAAGCAAGAAGATGGTGGATGTTGATGCGAGAAAATCATAAGGATGTTGACTGGGTGAAATTCTTAGAAATATTCTATGACAAGTACTTCCCGCAGTGTGTTCGGGATAGGAAAGTGGCCGAGTTCATGGAACTCAAGCAAGATAGCATGACAGTGGCTGAGTATGAGGCCAAGTTCACTGAATTGGCCAGGTTTGCACCACATGTAATTGACACGGACTATAAGAAAGCAAGACATTTTGAAGGTGGACTCCGCAATGACATCCTAGAGCGGGTGAACGTCCTAAAGCTGGAGACTTACATTGGGGTGCTTGACAGAGCCATTATATCAGAGACCAACATAACTAGACAAGCCAAGCCAACAACAGAATAGAGAGGTAACAAAAGGCAAGGCTTCTTCTCAAAGAAGAAATTTTCGAAAAAGCAAAACACGGGCTCCTCAAATACTTCAAATTCTTCCCGAGACACAGCTCCCATGTGCAACATCTGTAGTAGAAGGCACCGTGGAGTCTGTTACCGAGCATCAGGAGCCTGTTTCAAGTGTGGGAAACAGGGATATATAGCCCGAGAGTGTAATCAGAACAGCGGGAAACTAGCAGCTGGTTCAACTGCATCAGTTCCAAAACTGGGAAATACTTTGAGATTTGCTACTACTGGGGAGACAGTTAGATAGGGGAGAGTTTTTGCACTTGTTCCAGGCGATACACGGAATGCTAATGCCGTTGTCTCAGGTACTATTTCAATATGTAGTCAGGATGCCTTTGTATTAATTGATTCTGGATCAACACACTCATTTGTGACATACACATTTGCATCTAGACTGAAAAGACCCCTAGAGTTGTTGCCATATTTGTTGTGTGTGTCTACTCCATCGGGGGAATCTGTGTTATGTGACTATATATATCGGTTTTGTGACATGCATATTGAGGATGCTACCTTATATGTAGATTTGTTGCCCTTGAACTTTAGACATTTCGATGTAATTTTGGGCATGGATTGGTTGACCAAGTATTGTGCCACCATAGATTGTGTAACAAAAAGGGTTGTATTTAAACCACTAGAACAAAAAGAAATTGTGTTTGTGGGTAATGGGGTAGTGTCTCCACCTTATTTGATATCTGCAATGAAAGCATGTAAACTGATCAGGAAAGGGTGCCAGGGTTATCTGTGCTATGTGTTGACTGAACAACCTGTGAATGTTGAATTGAATGATATACCTATTGTTAGAGAATTCACAGATGTGTTCCCAGATGAATTACCAGGGGAATTGGTAGACAGGGAGATAGAGTTTACTATTGAGACTGTGCCGGGCACCCAGCCTATTTCTAAAACTCTCTACAGAATGGCTACTGCCGAGATGAAAGAATTGAAAAAATAGTTGCAAGACCTACTTGACAAGGGGTTTATCTGGCCTAGCACTTCGCCTTGGGGTGCACCGGTGCTATTTGTGAAAAAGAAGGATGGTACTTTGCGTCTGTGCATCGATTATCGGGAATTGAACAAGGTAACGATCAAGAACAAATATCCCTTATCCCGTATTGATGACTTATTTGACCAGTTGCAGGGATCACAGTTGTTTTCTAAGATTGATTTGAGATCCAGGTATCATCAACTGAAAGTTAAGGCAGAGGATGTTGAGAAAACCGCATTCAGAACAAGGTATGGTCATTTTGAGTTTCTTGTTATGCCATTTGGAGTGACTAATGCTCTGGCAGCATTTATGGACTTAATGAATAGAATTTTTAAAACCTACCTTGATGAGTTTGTTGTAGTCTTCATTGATGACATTTTGATATACTCTAAAGACAGACTTGAACATGAACATCATTTGAGGACTGTTTTACAAATACTTCGGGAAAGGAAATTATTTGCTAAACTAAAGAAATGTGAGTTTTGGCTGGATAAAGTTGTTTTCCTAGGGCATGTGATCAACAAGGAAGGAATTTCAGTGGACCCGCAGAAAATAGAGGCAATTGTGAATTGGCCTACACCGACCAATGTGACAGAAGTTCGCAGTTTCATGGGCTTAGCCGAGTACTACAGGAGGTTTGTGAAGGACTTTTCGAAATTAGCTGTGCCACTTACCCAATTGACACGTAAAGGGCAACCATTTGAGTGGAACAATGAAAGAGAATCAGCCTTTCATGAATTGAAGATGAGATTGACTACTGCACCAATTTTGACATTACCGTCAGGTACGAAAAATTTTGTAATCTTCAGTGATGCGTCTTATAAGGGTTTGGGTTGTGTGTTAATGCAGAACGGAAAGGTCATTGCTTACGCCTCTCGACAGTTGAGGCCACATGAGAAGAATTATCCAACACATGACCTAGAATTGGCCGCAGTTGTTTTTGCTTTGAAAATCTGGCGGCACTATTTGTATGGGGCAAAGTGTGAAGTCTACATGGATCATAAGAGCCTGAAATACTTCTTCACGCAAAAAGAGTTGAATATGCGACAGAGGAGATGGCTAGAACTGATAAAATATTACGACCTAGAGATTCAGTATCATCCTGGAAGAGCTAATACAGTGGCTGATGCCTTAAACAGAAAATCAACAGGGAGTATGGCTTGTTTGCTCACTGAACAAAGGGAAATTTTGCAAGACTTTGAGAAGTCTGAAATTGAAGTGGTAATATGTGAACAGGGCGGATTGATAGCCGCTATTACAGCCGAGCCGGCAATTGTTGATGAAATCAAGCAGAAACAGAAAGAAGATGAGTTCCTCAGAAAGGTAATTGATGAGTTTGAGACAAGCCCAAAAGCAGAGTTTAGCATTGAGAATGAAATGTTGAAATTTCGAAATCGGATATGTGTCCCTAATATTCCGGAACTAAAGAAGAGGGTTTTAGATGAAGCCCATAGATCTGTATTTGCTATGCACCCCGGTAACAATAAAATGTATCGGGATTTGAACCAAACCTATTGGTGGCCTAAAATGAAGAAAGAGATTGCGGAATATGTGTCCAAGTGCCTTCAGTGTCAGCAAGTTAAAGTTGAACATTAGAAACCAGGCGGTCTACTTCAACCTCTCCCTATTCCTGAATGGAAGTGGGAACATGTGACTATGGATTTCGTTGTCGGCTTACCTCAGACTTCGCGAGGTATGGATTCTGTTTGGGTTGTAGTTGATAGACTGACTAAATCCGCACATTTTCTACCTGTCAAAACTACATTTACTGCTTATAGATTGGCTACCATTTACGTTGATGAGATTGTCCATTTACACGGAGTCCCAGTGTCTATTGTGTCGGATAGGGATCCGAAATTTGTATGTAGATTGTGGAAGAGTTTGCAGGAAGCTATGGGAACAGAACTAAAGTTCAGTACTACATTCCACCCACAGACAGATGGGCAGTCAGAACGAACGATACAAACTTTGGAAGATATGCTTCGCATGTGTGCTTTGGATTTTCAAGGGAGTTGGGAAGATTATTTGCCGCTTGCAGAATTTGCCTATAATAACAGCTTCCACTCCAGCATCGGTATGGCACCATACGAGGCTTTGTATGGTAGGAGGTGTAGATCACCTATTTGTTGGACAGAGGTCGGGGATAGAGCTTTGCTTGGGCCAGAAATTGTGCAAGACAGTTCTGAGAAAATCAAGACTATTCGCCAAAGGCTTAAAACAGCTCAGGACCGACAAAAGAATTATGCAGACGTTTGGAGAAGACCTCTTGAGTATGAGGTTGGTGACCATATGTTCATCCGTGTTTCTCCAATGAAAGGCCAAGTCAGATTTGGGAAAAAGGGCAAGTTGTCGCTCCGTTACATCGGACTGTTCCAGATTCTGGAGAGACTTGGTCCAGTTGCTTATAGAGTTGCTTTGCCACCAGGATTTGAACGAATTCACAATGTGTTTCACGTATCGATGCTGAGAGGTTACCTCCGAGACCTGTTCCATGTGATTAATTATCACCGGGTTGCTATTGATGAAAATATGGAATACGCGGAATGGCCAGAAAGAATTGTTGACCGACAAGTAAAAGAATTGAGGAACAAGTCCATCCCAATGGTGAAAGTAGAATGGAAAGAGCACTATGGGACGGATGCCACGTGGGAAAAAGATGAGGAAATGCGACTACGCTATCAACATTTGTTTCCCGACAAAGGTAACTTAAGTTTGGAGGACCAAACTTCCTAAAAGGGGGGAGACTGTGATACCCCTGTTCTGTATTATGTTAATTGGTCCCTAATACATATGTGATTATATGTTTGGATATGATTTTGTGTACCATTATGTGGATATATGTGATTTTGGGATTCTATCTGTTCGTCGTAGGAATATCTGTTTGAATAATCCGCTTCGAGAATTAAATTGAGGGCCTTATCGGCCATAGAACCTGGAATTGATTACGCCATTGTGATTGGCATAATTTTTAAAGCCTACGATGAAATTTAATTGAAAATTTATTTTGGTCAATTTAAACTGATTAAATTGATAAATTAAGTGCCCTATTATTTTATGTTAAAATATTTGTTAGTGGGGCTTGTTGTATATTAGCATTGCACCCTCCTTTAGCTCTCTTAAACTCAAAATCTGAGTTAGACAATTGAAAGTGAGAGAGAGGCCGGCCATAGTGGGAGGAAGGAGGAGAATTGTGCATTTTAGCTTGAAGCTTGGAAATTTTTGAGGTTTAGCTCAAGAATTGTCTAGAGCTTGAAAGATCAAGGCTTCTAGGTGAGTAATTCTTGAATTATAGTTGTAATTTTGTGTGTTCAAGCTAAATTGGTGATCAAGAGTGAGATTGAAATGAAATTGGGTTGTATTTGTTGAAATGAAGCCTAATATGTACATGCATGCAAGAAATGGCCATGAATCTCCATGTTTGAGCACCATGTGTATGATTTGTGTTGAATTTTGTTTAAAACCCATGTATTTGGACCTCTCTTCACCAATTAAGATGAAATAAAGGCATATTTCTCACATGCAAGAATGAATCATGTGAGTGTAAGCTTTGCATGTTTGAATGTGATGTGTTGGTGATGAATTTGGATTAATTTGAGACATGCGTGTAAGTAACACAAGAAATTGAGCTCCATTGTGATGTGTTTTAGTGTCTATGGCATGTTAATACAAAAATATGTGAGATTGGAGCCTTAGCATGCAAGAAAAATTGGTTGAATGTCGAGTTTGAACTCAATGGAGTGTTCTGGAAGGCCCAGAATTTTTGATGTTCGCTCGAGCGGGGAAAGTGCCGCTCGAGCGGAGAATTCAAGCTCCCAGCATTTTTCTACAGACATGATTCCCGCTCGAGCGGGGAAGTTGACGCTCGAGCGGGGAGCCATGTAGACAGGCAGTCCGCTTGAGCGGCCGAGTTCACGCTCGAGCGGAAGTTTGAGGTAACCAGTACTTTTGCAGACTTAAGGGTCCGCTCGAGCGGGGAATCCCACGCTCGAGCGAGGACCTTATTTTCTGAAATTTTGAAAATGCATCCCGTGTTCTGTTTTCCGTTCTCTTTCACTTGTGAGCACTCTTAGGCATATGTTAAGCATTGTAAATGAGTTAATGAGATAAGAATAAAGCCTAATGAGGAGTATGTGAATTAAGGAACGGATTGAACTATTAATGACCCTTTTGTGTTCATGAAATGTGTAGGGTCAAACTCCAAGGCAAATCCACAAGCCGATCACTGTGAGTAATATCGATATTTGAATGCTTGTAAATGTCCAATTGTTTATTCCCTTATAAGCTTATGAATTGCTAATTGGGATTGTGGATATAAGTTAAACATGAATGGACCAAAGGTCGTTCTGATAAACATGAATGGACCAAAGGTCGTTTTGATAAACATGAATAGACCAAAGGTCGTTTTGATAAACATGAATGGACCAAAGGTCGTTTCTTAAACATGAATGGACCAAAGGTCGTTTCTTAAACATGAATGGACCAAAGGTCATTTTGATAAACATAAATGGACCAAAGGTCGTTTTGACATGAATGAGTAGGCCGAAGGCCGTTCTGACCTGAATGAGTGGGCCAAAGGCCGTTTTGACACGAATGTGTGGGCCAAGGGCCGTTTTGACATACATGATTGGGCCAAGGGCCGTTTTGACATACATGATTGGGCCAAAGGCCGTTTTGACATACATGATTGGGCTGAATGAAGGCCGTTTTGACAAGAATGGAAATCTGAATGGGCCAAAGGCTGGAATGTTTGGAATTGCAATCACTTGATTTGTATTTAGTTACATGTATCTGTTAAATAGAAATATGAATTGGGCCCAAGGCCGTTTGGAATATGTTGTTCTACAATGTTATGTAAATGCTGTATTTGATATTATTTACTAGGCTATTGCTCACGTTCATTCATGTGTTTGTAGGTGAGCCACGAGACGCACAAACCCAGCCCCAGTGAAGTTTGCCAGGGACAACATGAGTTTTGAGAAGTCAACCTTGTGTCTCACGTACGAGACCCATTCTTGCCATTTTGTTATGTATTTACACTTTGTCTTGTTGGCAAGGACTTTATGTATATTCGTAGATAGTCAGTCATGGGTTGACTCGTTTTGGATGATCCTGTGTGTAAAGAATTTTTGGAACTGTATTTTTAAGTATGGGTTATTAACTCATGTGTGTATGGTTTGCTTGGAGTGCATATAAGCACGGCTCTATGGACAAAGTTTTTTTTTTTAATTACTGTTTCCGTTTGGCCCCTTTACTCTGTTGAGTTACGTCTGTTTTGGTCTGAGGCCGTAGGTAATCTCAGGATTACTGGCCGGTTATGTCCTTAACCCATAGGGGCGGGTTTGGGTCATGACAGAGGGTATGAAAGAGGTGCAATGAGTAAGGTCGGGTATGAGATAATGTTCACTAAATGGGAGTGAAGGTAGGGTAAAGGTTCCCTGACCCATATCTGTCTTGTTGCCATCTTTATTCATACCATTGATAACCAAAACCACATCAGTTACTCCAATGGCTCTATATAACATCATGGGTTTGTTAACAAATTTTATCACCAGTCTCACCGAATATTGAAGGCCTCAAGGCTTTATTTGACTAGTAGGATTAAGGATGAAGGGATTATTATATCCATGAGATTAATATTACATCGTTTATCCAGCTAGATTGTTGGAATAAATAAACTCCGCTTGTTCATGTTTATTTTGCAATGGATGTGAAAATATATAATCCTAATAATATATTTATTTTGTATTATTAATTGTATAATTAAAAAATTCCCCAATTTTGTTGCATAGAATGTTCATCAAAATCTAATTCAGAAAATAAAAATTACAACCAAATATTGAAATCTCAATCTTATAATATAATTTGCCTAATCAACCAAGCCCTAAATGCATTCCAAATCCTTCAACATGAATTATTGCCTTCACAGTCTTGAATGGATACTATTTGTCAAAATATATATGCTTGACACTTAGCAAATCAGAAAGAGATCAGAGTGTCAACATGGTGAGCGGGGGGTAAAAGAAGAAGGAAGAAGGTGGCAGTGTATGGTTTGTGACAAATGTGAATTGTCAGAGAAGAGAGAGATGAGTAGTTGCAGTGAATTTTCCACTTTGTGCTTAGAAATAAGTTACATGAGGCACACATCACTGAGGTCAATTTTGAAAAGTGGATTATAATTTACTTTTTAAATTATAATTTATTTTCTCTTTTAAAAAAAATTACTTATAAACTGCTTATAAGCAACTTTTTATTAAAAATTTGATTATAATCATCTTTTTAAAATAGTCTTGAATTTTTTTTTTGGTCAAGAAGTTTAAAGCTAGTTATTGATTGGACTAAATTAATATGCAATTAAAAATTTATTATCACAATTTTCAATAGCCAATTTCAATGATAGGAAATTGCTACAACGAATGAAGTACATAAACTACATAAATTGCCCTTTGAGTTCAAATTAATAAAAATACCATGCATTCCCGGGTGCATCCCATGACAATTTTTTGTCAATTTTTTTTTATTTTAAATAGACAATGGTTATTGTGTAAAGTTGAGTTTTACATACTTTAAGGGTTAGTTTGACAAGTATTTTTTTAACAATTTTCTTCATTTTAGTAAATAGTTTTAATTTAAAAAATAATAATAATAACTTTTAAGTTATGTTAAATTAGAAGATCCAAATTTTTTCATAGAAATAGGAATTGTGTTTAAAAAAAGCCAATTAAAAACAATAAAAGTATATTTTTATGGAGGGGCTTTTTTTGGATTTATTTAAGTCTCGTTTGGCATAACTTATTTTAGTCTATCTTTTTATCTTTTTATCTTTTTTGAATTACATCAATCAACATTTTCTCTCTATTTTTTTACGCATCTTTTTATAAAAAATCAAAAAATACACTTATTTAGAATATCTCAAATCACCCTTAACTTTATAAATTATCCTAGAATATAATTACTTAAAAGAAAAAACATTTGACATAAATCTAAAAAAAATCACAAAATACAAAAAAATAAAAATAAAAATAAAATAGATGTGAATATTTCAACCTTTGCCAAACAGAACATACAGACCAAATTGGACAAAAAAATAAAATAAAATAAATTGCAAGGGTCAAATTGAAAATTGGCTAATATTTTAGGGACAGTGTGTAATTTATCCAACTACGAAAGCAAAACTGTGACACTTGTTGTCGCGGGAGATTCAAAAAGCAGCTTGCTCGACCACCACTTTCTCTCTCTTAAAGCATTTATGTCTGTATATCTATCTGTATAGAGAGAGAAAACAAAACAAAACAAAACAAAACAAAACCAAACCAAACCAACCCAAGCCAAATCCTCGCTCTTGAAATCATTTCATTCGCAACATTTGGAAATGGGGCGTAAACTTCAAGCACCACCACCGCCGCCGCCACCACCACCTCCACCATCGGCGTCGCCGGAATCCACCTACCCAGCACCGCCGCCGTCTTCATCCGCCATGTCCGGCGAAGAACGAGTCTCCGTGGATCGGCGTACGGACTACTCGGTGGTGTGCAAATGGACGATCCCGAACTTGGAAAGAACGAAATCAAAGGCAGTGTATAGTCCTTACTTGGAAGTCGGAACATCAGGTATCGATTGTCGTCTTGTGGTGTACCCTAGAGGCCATTCTGATGCTCTACCTGGTTCTCTCTCTCTCTACCTTCATCTTATCGACCCTCCTCGCACTTCCAAATTGGGTTGTTTCACTTATTACAAACTCTCTATTCTCAACTCTCTCGATGAATCCAAGTCTCTGCATAGAGATTCCTACTATCGATTCACTTCTAAGAGGAAGTCTCATGGTTGGTCTGACTTCACTCTCTCTTCAACGGTCCTCGATCCCCAATTAGGGTTTATCTCCAACAATTTTCTCTTCATTCTCGCTGATATTCGAGTTTTGAACGAATCAACCTCGTTTGTACCGGATACCAATGAATCAAAGTTGGCATCCTCGAGTTTAAGTGTTAGTAGTGGGCAATTCACTTGGACTATAAAGAATTTTAGTTTGTTTAGGGAAATGATTAAGACTCATAGGCTATTGAGCCCTTCGTTCCCGGCTGAGGAATGTAATCTTCGGATTTCTGTTCATCGGTGTGTGGCCGATAAGGTTGAGTATTTGTATCTTTGTTTAGATAGTAAAGAGATGGAGAATTTGACTGGTTTTGAATATAGGAGCTGTTGGTGCATGTTTAGAATGTCAGTGTTGAATCATAAATCAGGTTCCAAGAGCATTCATAGGGACTTACATGGGCGGTTTGGCACAGACGTCAATTTGGGGGACACTACATATATTGGTTGGTGTAATTATATGAAAATGTCAAAGTTTATTGGGTTGGACAACGGTTTTCTTGTTGACGATACTGCTGTGTTCAGTGTGTCATTCCAAGCGATTAAGGAATCTAGTGGATGCCTTAAGATTACCAGGACTCCTGCAGTTAAAAATTCTATTATCCCTAATAAACCTGATTGGTATCAGGGAGGGTTTGTTTGGAAAATTAAGAATTTCACAAGATTGAAGGATCTTATGAAGAAGAGAAAGATTGTGGGTCTAGCTGTTAACAGCAGGAGGTTTCAGATTGGAAATCAGGATTTTCATCTGGGGGTTTATCCTAGAGGTAATAATTAATAAATAAAATGTAACTTAATTTGTATATTGCCCTATTTCTAATGGAAACTTGGAATACATTATTGTAATACTTGCTTGATAAGGTGGAAAGATTTTGAAATGAATTTGATCGGTGTAAAAAGCAATACATGTTAGAAGGAAGAAACGGATGTTGTCATTCTACCTCTATCATGAATGGCTTGGAATCAATCAAAGAACATGATAATTACTTGCAATATGTTGGACATTCTTGAATTATGTACAAACTATTAAATCATTTAAGTTAGACTTACTGAATCATAGAGGATGTAATTTAAATACTTTTGCTATAGGAATTGCATATATATCATCAGTTATCTGAATGATTAGAGTATTTTGTCAGAGTCAACACTATTGTTTGATACTGGTTTTAATTGGAACCTGTGGTGTGTTTTAATATTTAAGACTTTTAAACTGCAAGAGAACTGATGGGATTTCATGCTTATGCTTGATTGCACACCAGGGTTATCTCAACCGCCAAGTCACTTTTCATTTTATCTCCAAGTTGATAACCAGAATAGTTCCCCTGACTGGAGTTGTTTTGTATCTTATCGGTTGTCTGTCAAGAACCAGAGGAGCATGGATAAATCTGTTAGTAAGGACTCACTGGACCGTTTCTCCAATGCTACAAAAGAATTGGGCTGGTGTGAATTTTTGACTCTGAATAGTCTCTTTGATCAAGACTCCGGGTTTGTTGTTGGCGATACAATTCACTTTTGTGCAGAGGTTCTTCTTTTAAAAGAGACATTTTTAAAGGGTAACACAGAGTTGAGGAATGCTGGTTTTCCAGTTGATCATCTATCAGGGGAAGGCGAATTTGTCCTATGGATGATGCATAACTTCATGTCTTTCATTGACATATTAGAAACCAGGAAAATAGTTAGTCCAACTTTTGAAATAGGTGGATTTCAGCTTCAGATTGGTGAGTTAATGGGTGGTTAGATTATTTAAGTTGTTTTCGACTTTCTCATTTATTTGATGGTTTTCTCACTATGAGCCCCTTTTTTTTTTCTTTTTTTTTCTTGTTACGTGATAATAATGCAGGGGTCTGCAAGTCATTAGACAGCATATGTGCATTTCTGGAGTGTAATCCATCAGTCACAAGTGACTCTGATAAGAACTTTTTGGTTAGTTACAAGATGTCTTTGGCAAATCAAAAGAACTATGCCAAAAGTATGTGGAAGGAGACTACTTTCTGTACAAAGTCAAATAATAATTCTGTTATCCAGTTCATGAAAGTTTCAGACATGGTGGACGCAGATGCTGGATATCTTGCTCATGAATCGGTTGCTATCTTGTGTCAGATTCTTGATCATTGCCCGTCGCTTGAGTTTTCAGAACCAGGGGTTAGTATGCTTGATGTTTGCTATGTCTTTGAATATTTCACGCATTTGAAATTTATCAGTAATTGGTCTTTTGTGCATGCTATTTATGACAATTCATTGACAAAACCCAATGCCATGCATCATTTGTATTGAGTTATAAAGTCACACTGTAAACTCTGTCTTGCTTTGCCATCTACTGAAGCATCAAAATTTCATTTATTTAGGGTGTTTTGGATAGCTTAGAAATTAAAGCATTTTAGAAACTTAAGGAAAACAATAATTTTTTTAGATATGTACAGAAATGTTTGGAAACAAAAACTAAAGCGTATGCAAATGTCTATACAAGTTCGTTAATTAAGGGTAAATTACATTTTAACCCAACCGTCACTCAGTATCATTTTTCACCTCTCAACTAGAAAGTGCTACACTTTGCCACCTTAAACTATCAATTTGTACCAATGTGAACCTTTCAGTAAGGATCCATTACATAAATGGATGGAAAATTGACATATGACTTGCACATGACAATGCAGATTTTATATAGAAGAATGACTTGTGAAAGCCACCACAATGTGTTGTTGCCTGAAGTGGACTGAACTGAAGGTTGATTGTGAAGGAATATTTAGTCAAAAGTCCTTTGACATAATTGTGTAGTGTTAAAAGGACAAGTGAATATTTTTTTAATGTATAAAGTCTTTTAAAATTTATTTATCATGGATTAAAGACAGAAAAAACATATGTTCTTTTTTTTTTTTTTTTTATTTGAGATGATTTTGCCCTTTTTATCTTTTATTACTTCTCTTTTGCCATTTCAATCATCAACGTGATAAACTAACTCTCTCTCTCTCTCTCTCTCTCTCTCTCTCCATATTTATTTTTATTAGGGGTGCTCAAAAAATCGAATCACCCGATGAAACTGACAAATTAGAACCGAACCGAATGGTTGTGGTCGGTTTCAAAAACACTCCACGGTCGGCTTGGATTCCGTAGACAAGATTCATCAATGTTACGATTGGTGGACGGTTCTAATCCTTTGGAAACTGAATATAACCAAACCATCCGAAATAATAGTCAAATAGCAATTAAAACTCTTGGCGCTTCGTGTAATAATAGCATTAAAACTCTGAGTCTGTACCAATCACAAAGAAGGTAGCACAAGGCTCAAAAAAAATTGTCAGACTTTTATTCACCCTTTTGTTTTAGATTTCAAATGCAAGTAAACACTTCAATAAATGCTTCAAACAACTTCACCAGAATAGCTATCCCACCTATAAAAGCATATTCCTCTCTGCCATAAAATGTTTTTGGTACCAAATAAATAGCCAAAGTGGCCCGCGTATAAGGACGAAGATAATCCATTCAAAATAATTCAAACACATTTATTTTCCCGCCTTTGCTTTATGTCTATCATTCTGCAAGAATATTTACTTTACAACCACGTAAACTACCAGAAAAGTGACACGTGTATAGCACTATTTGGCAAAGGAATCAAAAGTACTCACACCACTCACACCTGGGCTCGGGTGTGACTTCATTTTAACCACATCCATACACGTGTCCATAAGTATAACAATGGACAGCCCAGATTAGCGAGAAGGGGGGGTGCTGGTAATATTAATATAGCGCCCCCCTAGTCACACCACTCACACCAAGTTTTTTAACTAATAGGGAGGCCTTGTATGGCTAGAGTGAGTTTACTATTTACCATTACAAAATGCCTCGCTAAGCCTCTTTCCGTTTTTATGCCAAGGCCGTTTTCCTCACCTACCCACAATGCCCATGCCCAAAAGAACAACTCTTAGAACTCCTCCAATCCCTTCTCCAACTAGCCTATCAGTCATACTACATACTTGTCGCAAAGGAACTCCACGAAGATGGAAACCCTCACCTTCATGCCATGGTTCAATGCACGAAGAAGATCTAAACCTCCAACCTGAGATTTTTCGATCTCACTGGAACCAAGGCAGAATCTATCATCCAAATGTAGAAAAACTCCACTTGCCAATAGCAAGTCGACAGCATATACAGAAAGGGGGCGAGTTCGTCGAATAGGGAGAATTTTCATCTAAGGGGAAAAGTCCTTCGAAGAACAGAGACGAACTCTAGAGGGGAATAATTGCAGAACTAGAAACGGAGGAACAATTCTTTGCACTCTACAAAGAAAGATATCTCACCGATTACGTGACAAAATACCCCAAATTAAAAATATTTTCGAGGAAGCTCCATCTACTAGCCCCTTTAATTCATTTCCTTTCTTAAATAAAGAAGTAAAAAAATGGGCAGAAAATAATATTTTGTTTGTAAGTCGAAATTTTGTACAGTACGATTTATGTCAAAATTGCTCTCTCCATTTGAAGGGAAGACGACTGGATTAGATTAGGGATACACAAAAATAATATCAACAATTTATATATTGACGAAGAACTCTCCTCCTCCTCTGATAACAGGAACCAGAACAGCGGCCCATTAGCCCAATCTCTCTCTACCTTAAAGGACCCTCAAGAACAAGAAAAATCACTTGGGCTAAAACCCTCGGACGACACAATTACTTTTCTAGCAGAATAAGTTTCAAGGACTACAATCAAGATGTTGTCTACAACGTCATAGACGACATCAAATACTCGACAGTCCCTACTGAATTAATAAAGAATTTAGTAGGGTGCCAGAGAGACTTCCATGTATTTGTTAAATTTCATCTAGATCTCACTATTAGAGGAGGAATTCCATGTATTATATTAACTAATGGGGACAGTAGTTGGTTAGATGCAATGTCCCCAAAAATGAGAGAATGATTTGATGTTAATGTAACCACCGTCATGATTAATGAAAATTTTTATTAATTTTACTTATGAAACCACTCAAACTTTTATTTACTTACTACATTTCCCTTATCATCAACTATTACATCTTGAGTCACACCATTATTTTTTACACTCATTATTACATTTCGTAAAACATCAGAAAATTTTGCTGGATTCATAACAACTGATTCTCTACGATCAACTTCTTCTTTGCTAACACCAACCTCTGAAATCGATGGACCAGGATCAATATCACTAGTTCCATCACCACCTCTGCGTACATCAATCTCAGACAAACTCAAACAACCTCTGCGTTCATGAATAACTGAACCACTTCTCCCAAAACCTCCTAACAACAAATCTCTTCGCCTCTCCGGTAAACCCACAGACTTAGTCCGTGTCAGAATTGGAATGACCTTCATTGGAGGACAATGCCAAACATCAACATTTTCATTAGTTTATTTTTTAGGTAACACAACAATAGGTGGGGCCCTCATTTGTGAATCTTCTAGCATGTCACTTGTAGAATACTTCAAATACCCCTTCATTTTACAATACGTAATCCCCCTTTTAATATTTGAATTTTCAAGTCGATACTTCACCATCCATGACACCTAGTTGTCGTTAATTGAACAATAACCATTCCCATAATAAACTAACTCGCATTGGCAATTCTCAGGGAAAAGAAACCATGCCTGCAGACTGCCATTACCATCTAACCTCCGATCATAAACATTTACTTTGACCAACCTACTGGCATTGGGTGTGCAAAGCGGGGAATATTTTATCAATATTTTATCAACCTTAATACTCTTTTGTTTGTATCTTAACCTCAACTGAGAAAATAAATTAGGCAACGCAAGTTCAATACAATTGAAATCACTTGTTGAAACGCCTTCAACAATACCAGTTTTTATATCGTCCACCTCCATTCAAAACCTAAACATTACAAATAAAAATGCATAAAATTACAATTCTAAATAGTTTTAAAGTACATTTGACTCCTTAAGGTAACCCTACCCTATAATACACAATCATTTAGGTTTGATATTTTCTATGCATTGATACATGTGATTAATAAGTACGTTTACATACACATAACATAATATGTTACATGATTATAAAAATATCATCATACATACATGACATATGTTATGATATACATGATGTTTGGGTTATATATATACTAATATACAGAGGTTTATGTATGCTAACTCTTCTTTTCTTTTGGTGGAACTTTGAAGTTCCTCTCTCCTTTTGCCAAACCCTCTCTCTTCCTCAGCCCCTCTTCAATCCTCATGGTTTATTGCATCTACATCTATTCGGTTATCAATAAGCACCGTCTAGATCTCTCTACTTTGATGCTTTTGGGTTAGATCCAATAGTTATGCATGTCAACACCACACCACAATAGTCTTCTCAGTTTCTTCATCTCTCTCAAATCTGTTTGTATACGTGTTTGTGTGAGATACGAAAATGAGCTGCTGATGGGAATCAAGAACTTGACCGAATCCGACAAGCAAACCATGAGGCCCGATGCATGCAATTTTGAACTTCCTATTGGTCGAAATTGGATGTGCAATTCTTCTACCTGTAATGATCGGTTTGGGTGACGGATTAATAGCAGAACTGATCCGAACCGACTGGTGAACACCCCTAATATTTATATATATTGTCTTCAACGTTCTAAGTAGAAAATTTCTACAAGATTGCAAGAGATGGTTACACAATTGAGTCGTAGAATTTCAATGATTACTGTATTTCGAACCTTGTTTGCTATATTTCGATGACTGTTTGGATTGAAGCTTGCGATTGAGCCTTAGAAGGGAAGTGTATTTCGTTTGTTTGGATGAAAGAGTGAATAATTATTGAATGTTTTTTCAAGTGAGATTGAAGATTGAACTATATGGATTCATTTGTTATGATTGTTTTTTATTGAATCTGATTGAATAATGGTGTTTTTCTATGAAGCACGGACACCTCTCTAAGGGCTCCGTACCAGTGTCGGACATGTGTTGGACACGGACACGCGGCGGACACGCGGTGGACACGTGTCCGACACGCAGCAGAGAGTGTCCCCTTTTTTTTTAAATTTTTTTACATCCGGACACGTTATAGACATTTTCAAGACACGTTCGGGGGTAATTTCACAATTTACAAAACTTTTTTGGGGCGATTTGTTAATGAGTAAAATAGAAATATCTGCCCTAATTCGATTAGCACAGAATCTAAGGGAGAACAGAAGAGAAAGGGAGAGAAAGGGAGGACCTGATTGCTCGTCGGTTGTCTCTGCTCCTCGTCAATCGTCGATCGTCGATCGTCGCCGATCGCCACTCGTGTCTCGCTGCCGCCAGCACGTGCACGTCGCTTCTTTTCTTCATTCTTCTTCTTCGTCGATCTTCTTCTTCGTTCTTCCTGTTCTCCGATCTTCTCAGTTGCTGTCTCTATCTCTCTCTCTCTCTCTCTCTGTCGCACCCTTTCTCACCCTCTCTGTCTGATTTCTTTTCTTTTATTTTTTTATTTTATATAATAAGTTAATGAGTTATTTTTTCCTTTAAATATGTTGATCCCTCTCTCTCTGTCTCTCCCCCTTTATTCTTTTTACTCTTTTTTTCTTTTTTATGTCTTTCTATTGTAAATAAATAATATAAATAAATACAAATAATATATTTATTTTTTAATTTTACATATAATAAATAAAATAAATAAATAAAATTAGTATATATTTTTTAATTTTACATATAATATATAAAAAAAATTATATATATTAAATGTGTCCCCAGCGTGTCGTGTCCCCTATTTTTTAAAAATTTACGTTTTTACGTGTCCGTGTCGTGTCCGTGTCGTGTCGCGTGTCCGTGTCCGTGCTACATAGCTTGTTTGTTGTTAGATTAACTTTACTTTGGTGTTTACTCTTGTAATATGTGATTTATGTTTTGTTTGCTGATGCTCTGTTTGAAAGTGACAGTAAAATTTTACTTCGGTTTGCTATGATAATATGTAATTTGTCTTTTGTTTGTCGATACTTTGTTTTAAATTAAGAATAAAATTTTACTATGTTTGTATTATCATTTCAATATTTTAATAGATTTTTTATTTAATATTTCCACTTGGGGCAATAATAAATATAGTGATTATGGTATTTAGTGATAATGATGGCATTTCACTATTTTAAATGCTAAAATTTCAACTTTAAATTTACTATGAATTAGAGTAAATTTTTACTATGAAATCAAGTAAAATTTTACTGTTGACGTTAGTTTCGACAGTAAAAAAATTTACTTTTTTTTTTTTTGTAAAAAGAATTTCATGAGTAACATGGATCTTGTTTGATAGAACAAGAGGCTTCTAAAAAACTTATTTTTATTAAAAACCAACATTAAGATCAAAAGTTATATTATTTTAAAGTTTGAAATATGAAATTAGTTACTAAGGATTATTTTGGTAATAGTCATGTGTGTTGTCATTTTCAAGGAAAAATTTATGTGCTTGTCCCTAATATATGAAAGTTTTGTTATGAGGGAGTTTTGACCAAATTCTCCAATTGTAAATACTATTCCACGACAAATGAATTTCTCTTTAGAACTTCAATTGGATCTTTTGAATGAAAAAAGCAAGTTGCATAATGTACAAAGCTAAAAGAATAGAAAGAAATGCCATATGTTTGGAAGCAAACACAATGGGTATGTTTGGTTTGGATTTGTAGTGTGATTTTGGAAAAAAATTTCTAAAAAATTTGTTTGGTTTGTAAATTTTTAAAAACAATTTCCAAAATCACTTTTTTTCTCTTATCTATCAATCAATCACTTTTTCTCTCATCTCTCATTCTCAATCACTTTTTCTCTTACACACATTTACTTAATTATAACAAAATATCAAATCATTCCAAACTCCAAACTCCAAAACTACTTTCAAAATACACAACCAAACAAACCAAAAAAATTTCTAAACTCTCTCCAAAACAATTTTTAAAAACTACTCTCCCAAAACCAAACCAAACATAGCCAATATTTCTTTTGTGGATTTCCTTATATTAAAAGGTGTGCTTATGTTGTCTATGTGTTTCATCTTGGTCTTATGAGATGTCTCACCTCTACCTTTTTATTACTGCATTCTTGAAGATTGCATACTTGTCAAAATTAGATCAACTAAAAAGTTTGGGAATTTCTATATGATTTCCAATATTTATCTTTTGTTTCCTATGATATGTACATGACTGCTACTTTTTTCTTTTGTGTACATACTTTTTTCTTTTATGTGTACATAATTTTCTTTTCATTTGATCTTAGGCCTAGTTAGTTTTGCATTTTTAAAAGGGTCGTCCTTTTACTCCAAATATGTAGTAGAGCTCCATTCTAACTTGGCATACCTTCTATGAGGCAAAGCTGATATCTTGATAAATGGCTCTAAAAAAGATGATTGTCAAGATGTTGCACATACTATACCATCCACCACATGCTATTTTTAGTTTAATTATTATTTATTTGGTCCACCTAAAGTTCTCTAGGACTTTATCTGAACTTAATTAATCCTACACCTTGTGTCAACAAGAGCTACTACATTTTTTGGGAAATGACATACATGTCTATGGATAATATGGAGAAATCCAATGCTAAAACGCGTGCACAATAGAAACAAATTTGAGTGGTTTCAACGGGTTATATAGATCTAAGAAGTATGGACACTTTTAAGAAGGTGGTGTGTTGTGTTAGACATGGACATGCCACTCTTTGGACATTTCCCACCACCTATTGGACACACATCCAAACATGTTTTACTATTTTTAAAAATTTTCTAGACTCGTACATGCTTTAAACACGGAGGATCATAGGTCTATTGCTTAGGTAAACTTGAAGTTAGAATGTAGAGTATGTAAAAACTAGGGTTAGGGTTAGAGTGGAAGAGAGAAGAGAAAGAGAACAAAAGACATTATAACAAAGAAATAATGTCTTAACTAACCATTTTGGTTTTAATATTTAATTTACAACTTTTAAGTTTTCAAAGAGCTTGTCCATAGTAGAAAACTTTAAATTTTGGTGGTTGATGTAATGGGGAGAATGATTAATTCTAGGGAGAAGGGTGTAGTTGAGGGTTTTGTATTTGGGAGGGATAAGATTTGTGTTTCTCATTAACAGTTTGAGGATGACACTATCTTTTCCTTGTCTAGGGAGGAAATTGAGAATTTTAATCTTTTAGCAATTCTGAGGAGTTTTGAAATTGTGTCTAGGCTTAAGGTGAATATTTATAAAAGTGGTGTGGTGGGTATTAATTTGTGACAAGATCAAGTGCAGAGGATGGAAGAAATTTTGGACTGCCCCATTGAGAGATTACCCTTCAAGTATATGGGATTGTCGTTGGGGGGGAGATCCTAGATTGGAGTCTTTCTGGGGTCCGGTTCTTGAGAAGGTTGGTAAAAGATAAGAGAGCCTTATTATCTAGAGGGGGGAGACTGACTTTGGTCGAGTTTGTATTGAGTTGTATCTCCATTTATTTCTTGTCTTTGTTCAAGGTTATGGTAAGGATTACTAAGAAAATTGAAAAGTTAATGAGGGATTTTCTTTGGGAAGGTAGGAATGAGTGGAAGAAGCATCACTTAGTGAATTGGGAGAGAAAATAGTTTCCCTTCCTAGAAGCAAAGGGGACCTTGCCATAAGAAACATTGTGATGCAGAGTATAAGAAGCTCAACGAAGGCTAATTTCAAAAAAATTATGATATTTGGACATTGGCATGATTTCAAAGAGAAATTGATTGGAATCTTATATAATTATGTTTATATATTATTAGAGCCTTATTTTATGATTATTTTTTATGTTTTTTAGGATTTTTGGATTAGGAGTATTTTGGTCATTTGCAAAATTTCCTAATATGGTTTGTGTGGGTCGACCATGGGTTGTCTTCTGAGTTAAGTTATTTAAGTTTTATTTATCTTTCTTATTTGGCTTAAATTGGTTTTGGAAGTCAAAGAGATTATAATAGTTTCCTTTTTTGGTTTTAGTTGATATAAGAAGTCTCTTAGTTCTACATAAAGTCATGTAATGCTTATAATTTAATAGAATTGATATTTTAGAAAATTTTCAAAACTTTTAAAGGTTCTTATGGATTGTGTGATGCAATCTAACCCTGGGTGTGATATCTATGGAATCTAGGTGCTATATCTAGACCTATCTTCTTCTCAATTTTAAGTGCCAATTGAAATTCCTCATCAACAGTAAAGACTCGATGAGTCACCATGGCCTCGCGGAATTTCATCTCTTAAACCTGATTTGAATTAAGAAAGAGTTTGACGTGGATCTTCAACACCCCTACCTCGAATCTTTAGCTCCTCAAATTTATTCATGTACTGGACCACTATCAAGTTTCCTTGTCTGAGATTAGTAAGCCGATCAAAGAGTTCATCTTTATAGTCATATGGTAAGTACTTTTGTTTCATTCGTTGTTCCATCTCCCCACAATTAACAATGGGTTGTCCTGCAATCCGGAGTTTGTGTTCCATCGCAGACCACCAAGTTTGGGCTTGACCTATAAGCTTCATTACGGCAAATCAAACTTTCCGATCATCTGATATATTGAACCAATCAAAGTACCTTTCCAATGCAGTAAGCCAATCCAAAAAAACTTGAGGGTCAATTCTACCATCAAAATCCGGAACATCAACACGCACTTTCTTTGTTATATCTCCAGCTGTGTCATATGGATCTTGCTTCTCATATCTTCCAAACTCAACAACTTCATTGGCTATATCCAAAAGAGAAGTGTGTAGCCTCTCTAAGAGACGTAATGCATTAGGGTTAGTGATATCCTGTGGAAAAGTAGCAGAATCTTCTATATCAATTTCTTCCACAACACCCTTTCCAAGTGGTTTTGGCCTACTGGTTGAAGGAGATTCAGAACCATTCGCAGCACATTTACTTTTCTGAGGACTGGAGGCTTCAATCTCAAATATTTTTGCTTCCAATGCATCAACTCTCTGTGCATCAACTCTTTCCATGATCATGTGTAGAAAATCATCTCGATGTTTGTCTGTGAGTTTGCCCCTAAAACTTTGATCGCTTCTAGTTTCCTCTAACCCTAGATGTGATGCCTATGGAATTTAGGAGCGATGCCTAGACCTATCTTCTTCTCTTTTCTGTTTTAGTTTACTGTTCACAGCTCCTAAATAGCCCCTGTTTTGATCTCTTTCATGCGGTTTAGTAATCCTAAACTTAGTTCATTCCATTCATTAATTGAAATCCTAAAATTCCTACTGATTTTCAGCTTTAAGCAACCATAAAAACACACAGAAAGTCAATTTTACAGTCCTTACAGCCCTGTCCCTAATCGTCCTACATCACATTGTGGCTTGGAACATTGCTCTTTTAATGTAGTGGTTATGGAGATTCCCCATCAAATGTGAGTCCTTATGGCATTCCATCATTAAAAGCAAGGAGTTCAAATCAATAGTAGACATACCAATGTGGTTAATAGGGGTATTTGTCGATCTCCATGGAAATCCATTTCTTGTATCCTCCCACTCATGTCCAGGTTTCTTTCTTTGAAAGTAGGAAATGGGGAATCAATTCATTTTTGGTAGGGCATTTGGGTGGGTGAACTTCCTATTGATAGGGGCTTTTCCACTCTTATATGGAGTTGCTCATTCTCATAATGTTTCCATCGCTTTTGGCATGTACTAATTTGGCACAAATTTATGGAATTTCAATTTCATAAGAATAGGGAATCTACTGAACTGGCATCTTTGTTGTCCTTGCTGGAAGGTCTTTCATTGTCTTATTCCATTTGTGATATAAGGGTGTGGAGCATTCATTCTTCTGGTATTTTCTTGTGCAAATCTTTTTATGTTAAACTCATTGATAAGTCTAGAGTTCCTTTGTTTCCATTCCACAAAACAATTTGGAAAGCATTTGTACCTTTTAAAGTGAATCTTTTTATGTGGTCTTTCGTTCACGGAAGCATTATTATGACCAATGGTAATTTTCAAAATAGGAGACCCAATTACTTTCTTTGTCCTCAATGGTGCATCATGTATAGGAGATATGAGGAATCGATGAATCATTTATTTCTACATTGCCCAGTGGCTTTGAATTTATGGCATCGTCTTTTTTGTCTGAGTGGCTCACTATGGATGGCTTTGGATGCATGTACGCATATGCTGTTAGCTGATTTTCAGGGCTTTGGTGGCAACAAGAAAGCCAAACTTCGTGGCATTGTGTTGTCTATGCTATCTTTTGGATTATTTGGTTAGAAAGAAATTTGTGGATATTTGAAGACAGGGTGGCGGAAGTGGATTCATTACGGGAGAAAGTGTATCATTTGGCTTCTTTTTGGGAAAAAGTTTCTCCTCCATTATAGGGGTCCCCATTTTTGTGATTTCTGAAGAATGGGGAGCAGTTTGTCAGTCTTAGTTTTCTTTCTTTGACATGTTTGATAGTGATTTTGTTTCCTTTTGCATTGTAAAAGGACTCCTTGTCCTCACTTCTCTTTACTTGATTGATGTAATCCATTTTGTTGCTATTCAACCAAAAAATAAAAATAAAAATAAAAATGAACTTGAAACTTGAACAAGTGTAAGCAGGTCTAAATCAATAACACTAGATACTTCATGCCAGGCCAGAGAAGTAGATATTTGTTAAAAAGATAGAGATAAATAAAAGAAAAGTACCATTGTCATCTCAAACATATTCTTTTAATAAGCTAATGAAAATTTAGTAATATTGATTTACATAAAAACAAGTTAAATTTATTTTTTTCAAAATTGCTAAAGAAATTTAAGTATTCATGTATTGTATGTATCGTACCACGTATCACGTATCGTATATTACATTCTGTATCGTAAGAGACATTTAATACGTATTGATGATACATATCGATTTCTCTCTAAAATATTGAATTGTAAGACACTGGCAACACTAAGTTGTAGTTATGACAGGACCATAGGTCTTCTCATTGTAATTACTCTTATTATTATTTGGATCATTTTGAGAAACATTTAATGTGTGCCACTTGTCTATAATTTTGCTGTTGTAGACATACCCTTCTTCAAATGTGGATGATAGTCATAATGCATTTTCAAATGATCGTGATGAATTTACTCATTCCAAATTCAGCGAAGTAAATAGTGAAATTGAAGATGACATCTTTGAAAGCATTCTTTTCAGAGCAGGCCTTGACATTGCTTTGCACCAAGATTCCTGTTCAGAGTCTTGTATCAGAAAAAAAATTTGGATGGGTGCTGATTGGATGAGTCATACTATGAATAAGCTTTGCATTTACCTTGGTGAACCTGTTAAAGCAAAAGATTTGCTTAGTGCAGTGAAGAACTTGGTTTGTTGTGATGTTAATAGACATGCTGAATCTCCACCATTCCTAATGAATTTGTGGACTGTGGTTAAGATCTCCCAACAGGCAATTATTGATCTACTTCTAGACATAATGGTTGAAAGTTGCCAACACTCAGAAACCAGATCTAGTGTGGATTGTTATGATTCAATTTTAAAACCTTCTGGGCATACCAATGGAGATGCCAGTGAAGGACAATTTCTGAGGCAAAGTGGACCAGAAGATTCTGGTCAATCCGCCAAATATGAGACCTTGGCCTCTTGGGTGGATGGAAGTAGCAGCATGTGTGCAGTTGAGGGCTTGGAGGAGGAGATAACCAATATACCCGAAAAAGCTATTCTTGCACAACCTCCTTCAGAACTATCCGCTATAGGCCTTCTGAAGATCAATTCTATTCAAGATCTAAAGGTTTGTTCATTTAAGTTTTTATAGATAATTGTATTTGGCTATTTGAATTCTTGACTTCAAGTATTCATTTGTTGATCTATATTCAGATCAAGTGGCCTGAGCAGGCAGATGAAATCTTAGATATGATAATCAATTCTCTGAAGGCTCTTGATGGTACTATTCCAAAAGGTGGTTTAAGGCCAAATCAATGGCTTGTATCTGTACATAAGATTTCTCGTGCACTGGACAGAGCTCCAAAACACCTGCAGCCAGACCTAGTCACTTTGGTGCCCAAGCTCATTGATCATTCAGATAATCCACTTGCTGCATCTGTGCTTCTAGATCAACTAACTAAACCAGATGCCGACCCTGAAATCCAAGCACGAGTAAGATATATCTTTCTTTTGTTTAATTTATAGATAATAAATTTGTTATGAACGTTGAATATCAGTGAACCATTATCTGCAATTTAAGAAAAAAAATAGTTAACCATTTTGCAACGGGAATTCTAGTGATGCTGTTTGCTACTGTCTAGGAAATGAAATTTCTATGCACTACTTCCTGGAAACATCAAAAGCCTATACTGCGACAAAAGAGTGTTATGATGAAATTTCCATCAGATTGCACATGACATATGGGCTTTTGAGAGTGCTCTTTTATACCAATGCCATCATATGGTAGTCCTTTGACTGGCTTTTCCTACATGTGCGTAAGAGCCAAACTACAACTTTTTTTTTTTAATTGAATGTTTCCAAAGCAGCCAAATCATTCCTCGAAAACATGTAACAATGATCAACTTAGATGTAAGAACTGTTTTTTAAACTTCTTGTTAACTTGTAGTGGGCCAAATATTATGCCAAGCCCACTGCTGCATTAGATACCTCCTGACGATGCTCTGCTCATGCATGCGTACTGCAAGTATATCAGAGATTGGTAGCCATGAGTCCATGACATCGGATTCCTTTAACGAATATGTACAATTAAAAAACTTCCACATGACATGATATTAGTGTGGATGGGGCAATTTTCAATCTCTCATCTAATTGATATGGCGTATGCAAAAAGCATGAGGACATTTTATGGGGGGCTTGACAAAAGACGGATTGCATGAAAAGCTATAGACAACCTCCAATTCAATGCCTGGAGATTCTTTTTTTGTGCTTTTAGAATTTGAGTTACAGGATTAACCTAGAGTTTGATTCCTTTAGTCTCTGTGATTGTCTAAGATGGAGGAACAATGCAACAAAAGCAAGTTTTTCCCATGTGGAGAATACCTGTGTCTGAGAAGAGAAAACAAAGTAATAGAAAACTTGAAGAAGTCATACCATTTTAAACACTAATCTATGGTGTCATTGTTCTGTATGAACCTTCTTTTATTATTATTATTATTTTTTTTTTTTTTCCTCAGGTCTTTGATGCCATTAGTCAATTGGAGTTCAGCAGTGAGGTGTGGGAACTTGTCTTTTTCATTACTTCCAAAGTGGTGGAAAAGTTCAATGATGGAGCACTTGCAACTATCATTGGCTTTTTATTCAAGGCCGCATCTCATTGTCAGCATATTTCTGAAGCTGTGCGCACCAGCAACAACTAAGTTAAAAGTTGCATTATTTTGTGAGTAATCTGTTCGAGTTGATTGCTTCCTTTTGTATAAAAGTCCTGTTTTCTTTCTTTTGTAGGCCATAGTAGTTCATGCAAGGCTTTGTAGCATGGGGGTCGAGGTATCACCCTGTGTGTTGATTTTCTTAAGCGAAACTGTACGTAGTTGCAGTGATATTGCCATGGCTTTGTTGAGAGATATTGATTTTGGTTTTGAACTTGATGACGAATTTTTAGCAAGCTCTGGTGAGCCCTTCTTGTGTGGAGAAGATAAACTTTTGACAAGAAGGTTGAATATGATGGATGATCAGGTTCTTGATGAAGGTCGTCATTTTTCTGACATCTATATCTTGATAGAGATGTTATCAGTACCTTCCCTCACTAATGAAGCTTTCCAAACTTTTGAGAGAGCTGTTGCTCAAGGATCAATTGTGGTTCAATTGGTGGCCATGGTCTTCGAAAGACGCCATTCTCTAAGATTAAATATTGGTCCAATGTCTTCTGCTGGAAAAAACCAGCAAACAGATGAAGTACCGGGTGGAAAAATTGAGCCATTTCCTGTTGAAGAAGACGACTTTGCCTTACTGCTTGGTCTTGCTGAAAGATTCTCTCTCTCTAATCACTCCAGAGTGCAACAATTTGCACAGATGCTTTATGCTACGTTGTTTAGATTGTTTGCCGATGAGAGTAATTACAAGAGAATGCTTAAAGGGCTAGTTGATCGTGCCATAAACCTCATAGAAAATGGTCATCAAGCAGATAAAGATTTCAATACTTTGCTTTTCTTGGTTAACAAGGAACAGGTACTAGCTGGAGCAATTCTAAACATGATGAAGGAGGTCGCCAAGGCTGCCAATGCTGATTGTGCAACTCTTAGGCATCAGTTGTCTGCTAGTGAGGACCACAATTTGCGTATACAAGAAGAAAGACATGCTGAACATGCCAATATGGTTAGAGAAAAGGCTATTTTGTTGGAAAGGTTATGTGAATCTGAGGCCACTACCAACAATTATAAGGTACACAATCACTTCTCAGTACTGATTTTGGCTCATGAAATGCCATCATAAGTTCTGATTTTGAGTTTTTCCATGAAATTGGCAGTCTGAATTGAAGCTTGAAATAGATCGTTTTGCTACGCAAAAGAAGGAACTCTCTAAACGAATGCAAGAAATGGAGAGTCAGTTTGAATGGTTTCAATCGGAGCAGAACGATGAGATTATGAAGCTATCCAAAGAGAATAAAGTGTACAAGGATCGTCTTCATAATTTGGAGACACAACTTTCTCAACTGAAGTCCCGGAGTAGTGATGATTTGAAGGTATAGTATGGCTTCATGTTCATAACTTCAGAGTGCTATCTAAAATGTGCTCTTGTGAGTTATTATTTTGGCCTGGAACACATATGAAGGGAATCTTTTCTTCCCCCCTATTCTTTGGTTACATATCTTTTAAGATGGTTACTTCGAAAATTGATTACACATATTATATATGCCTCTAGGGATCATAGTCTGTCATATTTGATATGTAAACAGTCACTAAAGCATGCACAAAAATCCTCGACATTATGAAGAAAGTTTCATATTCTTAATTCTATGAAGCGAGGCATATGTGTCTTGGGTTTATTATTTTGGAGCCATCTATAGTTTTCATTTTTGATATCATGTATGCAATTGCTGTACCCAACTTTGTGATTTCACAATTTCACTGAACAGGAGTTAGTTTTAACGGGTTTAATATATTTCTTAAGATTTCTATGTTTGAACACAGATACTTGTAAAAGAGAAGAATTCTCTTGCTGAAAGGCTGAAGATTGCAGAGGCTGCAAGGAAGAAATCTGGTGAGATATTGAAACACTATTATAGAGATAATCGGATTCTACAGGACAATAAACATTCACTTGAGGATGAGGTCAGGCAATTGAAAGCAACAGTTGGGCAACTTGAACAAGAGAAGCTGGACAAGGAAGAAAAGATTAAACAATGTGAAATGTACATTGGTGGGATGGAACAAAAACTTGGTTCCTGGCAGGTTGGTATCTTCTCTCAATTTCATCAATACTTTTACCGGTTAATTGAAGCTGCTGCTGGTTGGGGTCCACAATTGAACAAGCTCCCCTTTTTGTGTAATCATTATTCTATCTTTTCCTTTTCCTGCTGGTAAAATTATATCACTTTACTGAAATAAAAGCAATGTACATATAAAAAAACAGGGTTGACGTCTTTTAATTGCCAACATGCTGAAAACATCCTCATGTTCCTTGTGATAGAGGAGATTCTAGGAAAGACCAGCAGAAAGTTTTCTCTAGAAAATTGGATCCTGAGGACTAAAAGCACTAGAAAATTGCCCTAATCATATACTAAATTAGGCATATGGCCCATGGAACGTTATAGCTTAAGGCTTAAGGCTTAGTAGAATGTGGTGCCACCGTGCCACTATATGCAACAGACAAGCTGGCCAATGAATTCTTCCTCTTTAACAATGGGACAACCATTCAGATAGTTCTTCAGTAGGGATGAGACGGTTTACATTTATTTAAGCTATAAAGCATCTGTTTACTGGAAGTTGGAACAATGCCACTTTTTTTGTTCTTTTTGGGCGGTTCATATTTGCTTCTGCTTTGCTGATAGCATGAATGACTTTGGTGCCATAGATTCTTCCATATCTTATCTTGTCCTTCTTTTCTTTTCTTTTCTTTTCTTTTTATTCTTTTTCATCTGAATTTTTCTAGTGAAAAATGAACAGAAAAAGGTTCATGCAACATACCACAAGATACAGTTTTGTTACCTCTTTATTCAATCCAAATCCTGCTGAGATATCTCTCAAAAATCAAAACCCTTCATTTTTCATATCGAAAAAGTTGCAGCATCACAAAACTATGTGATTTGTGTCCGTCTTATAATGCTATAATTACATAACAGCACTTCTCCTAAAGAACTTTTCAATGTGACTAACATCATGCCTTGGGGTTCTTCTCCCTCATCTCTTTTTTTGCCATAATAACCTGTTTTGGAGATCTAAAGCCATTGAGAGTTGAGGCCTTGGTTTGCTTGCAACACACATGGAATGTGACATGACCTCTTCCTTAATGTGTAAGTGGAGAATATAATAAAAATTGTTGGATCTTCTCTTAACATGTATCTGGTTTTCTTACATCATGCACATAGTTGCGAGCATGCCCCAGGACCATGAACTATCTTTCTTTGCAATTCACATGGCGTACTCTTGTACGAGTTGTTTTCCAATGTGTACATATATTTGATCTTCAGAGGAACTTCTAAGTCATCACCAAATGGTAGAAACTATAGATTTTCTAGTTCTTCATTTATACTCAGAAGTCGAATATAAATTCTTTTCTTCCAATCTGTAAATTTAATTGTTGTTCAAAGTAACTCCAAGTGATCCTCAAAATGGTGGAAACTACCCATTGGATAATTAATCATCTATAACTGAAATCAAATGATAATTCTTTCTTCTTTGGAGAATAGGGTGCTTGCACCCCAAAATATGCAAAACAATTTATTTCATGGTCTGGAGCACAATTTAGGACAGCATTTTTGCAATATAGTATGGCAAAGAGCCATGATTGCTGTATACTATGGCAAAGAGCCATGATTCAGTAGGGGCAACCCAACAAACCGATGCACATGGTGTTATGCGTATGATTATGATTATTTCTGTATCGAAATAAATTGTGCCTTGATTAAATGATGCCTGTGTTATGCAGAAACATATCCATTCTCTTGAGGTTTCCCTTAGAGAGGAGATGTCACAACATGCTCCTCTGTATGGTGTTGGCTTGGAAGATCTGTCAATGAAGGAACTAGATACATTGTCGAGTATCCATCAGCAAGGGCTCGAACAGATATATGTCCTCCAGCAACAGAAAGCTAATTTTGCCGCCAACCCTCCTGCAAACCCCAACACCTTTCCAAGCTCCAGCAGGTCATAAAATACTCTCTATTAAACATCTCCGGATTCGTTTGTAATCTGATATCTGGTCCACCACAACAGTGGACAAGTTTCTTTCAATGTACTACCTTGGAATGATCAAGCAGACGTTCATTTCCAACAAATGGCATCTGGGTGGTCCTGCCTTCTTGACCTCAAGATCTTACTAGTATTTCAAAAACTACAGCTTTCTTTCCCCACCCCCACCCCCACCCCCACCCCCCCCCCCCCTTTTTTTTTTGTTTGAATTTTTTTTTAATATCTTTTTGTTTTCTTGTTATAAAGCTTGTATTTTGTTTTTAAACTGATGGAACCTAGATTTTATGAAATATACAATAGAAAAGGAATACAATTACAGAAAGGTGTGTTGGGATTATGAACTTGTAATTGATTTCCAATTTTTCAAATGGGGTGTGATAAGCCAACCTGAATTACGTTTAATTATGCATGGGATTATGTGTTTGATATGAATTTGCAAGTTTATGTGAATTTTGTGATTTTGGAACTTGATAGAAATATTTGTTACAAACACCACTTTGAGTGGAAAATTTGATAGCCTTAGAGGCGCAATAAACCAAAATTGACTTCATATCTGTGATTAGTATGATTTTTAAAGCCTACATTGAAATTTTGTAAAATTTCGATTCGTAATGATTAAATCAAAATTTGTGAGTTAAGCTTTATTTGTGTTTGGCCTCTGTTCTTCATTTTGGGGGAGAGTTTGTTAGAGTGAGTTAGAGAGAGAGAGAGGAAGAAGAAGAGCCATGGTTTTGGAAGAGAATTAAAGGGCAAACCTTAGACTTGAGTTAAGGTATGATAATCTACTTATAATATTTGTCTCTAGCTCATCTTTGGCATGAAATCAAGAATAAATTGGGAATTTTGAGCTAGGGTGAGTTGTGTAAGGGTTTGGAATAAAATCAAGAAATCTCTTCATTTTGTTTGATTTGAGTTCAATCTTGTGATTAATCTATGAAATAAACTCTTGATGGTTTATACAAACAAGATTTGTTGGAAGATCATTCTTAGATATATGTATTTTGAGCTTGTATATGAAATTCATGATTGTATGGAAAAGATGAGACCATGAAGTTAATGTTAATGCAAGATTGATAAGTTTGATGTTGATGCAAGATTGATAAGTTTAATGTGGAATTACACTTGTATCATGCTTATGTATCATGTTTTTAAGTGAGTTTTGCTTTCATTGGAGTTTGGAAGGGTTACATTTTTGGCCATTTTTGGATTGTCTGATTTTGCCCAGATCGCACAAGCGGCCACGGGCTCCACACGAGCGGAACATGATGAAAAATAGAGGTTTGCATTCAGCTTAAACCACCGCTCGAGCGGTTAAAGTGGGCGCACGTGCGGCTAACCTTGTTTTAGTTTATATCTATTAATTTTAAAAAGGCATATCTCCCTCATTCGGACTCCGTTTTAGACGATTCTTGAGCCTAAATTCAAGCCCCAAAAGTCTAGTTTCCGGTGGTGGTGGTCTCACATCGAATATTTTATTTAAAAGTTGTGTATTGTTTGAATTTTGAACATCACTCTAGTCTGACTATGATTTGGACCGTAGCCAATGGGGGTTATTTATTGGCACAGAAACTAGTTTCTTTTGGGGCTTTATCACCGGCCTATGTGTGGTTCTGGGCCTTGTCACGGGCTAAGTGACCGTAGTCATTAAGACTTGGGTTTTGTGAATCAAATCATTGAACCATCTGAATATCGAACCTTCAATTTGAACAACGAATTACTTTGAATTATCTTGTTGGCTTTTCATTTAAAATGTATTGTACATTGTTTATTTTTAACTATGAAACCATCTTACAAATAATTGTTCATTTATTGAACTGTAGAAAAATTTATATTTATTGGTTATCGATTTATTTATTGTATACATGATGCAACTAGCAGTGATAGTTGGTTATTTACTGGGCTATCTAGCTTACCCTTATTTTTTTTTCAAATTCTGAAGAGTAGAGCTGCACGAGATTTTTATATGTGGGAGTGCCGAGAGTAGGACTATGATTTAAGTACTTGGATTATTGTTTTGTTAATGGATTTTATTAGTGGACTTGGTGGATAATTTCATACAATAAGAATAATCAATTTTTATAGATTTTAGCATTATGATAATTAAGAATTTAATTTGAGTATTTTACATTGTTGGTTATGTGTTAGACTCTTAACCTTGCATGCTCACTTAAATGAGTGTGCGGTGTTGTCACGGAACTTGAGGCGTGACAGTTTCAAGATGTATAAAGTGGCATATGAGTAAATATTTGAAAAGGACAGGGATATTTAAGTGAGATGGATGACCCTTCACAAGCAAAAATTAGGGTGCCTTTATTTGCACACCACATTTCATCTCAAGGCACATCACTACTTAAGGCACACCTTTAGTAATTTGATAAATAAAACATTTGCTCAATACACACCACAATCTTCTATCTTTACCCTTACTCATACACTCTACCTACAATCTTCCATCTTTACCCTCATTCACTCACACATCCCACCTACCTACAATCTTTCATCTCACCCTCCATTCTTTCATTGTCGTCCCAGTCTAAACCAATGGTGATGACCCATTCTCCTCCAATATCTGTTTCATCAAAGACGTCGCCAGTGGTGTTCGTTGTTGTCATCACAGTTGGAAACAACTTCACATTGGAGATACAGTAGGTGAGAATTCTTATTTAGCTTAGATTTTAGGGTTTTATATACGTTTTTTCATTGCCATGAGCATTGTATTTGAAATTTCATTTTCCGAACCGTTCGACATTGTACTTTCAAACATTAACCATTTGTCTAGATTGTTTCTATCGAACAATGTAAATTTGTTTGACATTTTAGTGTCGAACATAACTAAACTATTCGGACGTAGACTGTCGAACATAACATTTTAGATACTTGGTGTGTATTACATTCATTATAGTCCTTTATGGTAATTTTACAAAAGGTGTGTATCATAACCCTCGTCCTTTGTGGTCATTTTACATAAGGTTAATATTGTAATAAAAATTAAACCAATTAATAGTGTGCCTTGAGATGAAATGTGATGTGTAAATAGAAGCTCTCCAAAAATTAAGTTGGACATTCAAAGAGTAATTCTACTTACACCACAAATCTACCTCATTACACATATTTTCTATTTACACCCTATTCAAAAAATTTATTCTCTTTTTACATCCTTTATAATTTCATATTTACCTTCGTCTCTAACCTCTTTCTTCTCCTTACCCTTATACTCTTCCACTTTCAACTCTACCTTCGACCACCGCTGCCACCTCTATTCCACCATCGCCGCCATGAACCCCAGCCACAAGTGTCATCATGACTTCTATCCATAACCACCATCGCAACCTCCAGCCACAATTGGCGTCTCAACTCCACTCATAGCCATGATTTTTTCTTTAGTCCATGCTGATGACGCGATCTTCTCCCGCCAGTGCAATCTCCATCCCCGCAACCCTCTTTCCAGACTTCATCTTCTCTGCTTCGAACCAAAGACCCGTAGCCAACCTATCTGTGAGAGAGAGAGAAAAAAAAAAGAAGGGAGGGAAAGAGGGAGAGAGAGAGAGAGAGAGAGGGGGGGCTTCAAATCTAGGGTTTGGAGGATGAAGAGAAGAAGAGAAGATGGCTATGGTAACTGAGAAGGAAGACAAGACTGGAGCAACGTAGATGGGTAGTGACGGGCAACAACAGCGATGACGTAAGTGGCCAGCGAGAGACGGCAATGGTGGTGGTCCGGTGAAGGGAGTTGAAAGATGGTGGGTGAAATGAGAAATTAGGGTTTGTAGTTGTTAAAGCTTGAGTGTTTTTTAGTAACTCTAATTAGGGTTAAAATTGTAATAAATTTTTTTTTTAATTTTTTTGGGATGTAATAAGTTAGAATGGTTGTGTAAGTAGAATTTCTCACACTCCAATTACCATTGTTTTTAAATACCATTCTACCAATTAATTAAATTACAAAAATAACCAAACGCTATCCTTAACTCCGACCACTCCTTTCCAGCTTCGGTAGGCTTCAACCATTCATTCTTAACTCCGACCATTGGTTCTCAAAACCTTTTCTTGTGGCTGGCTAACTACCCAACACCGATCAGGTCCTCAACTCCAACAACCTCTTTCTAGCTTCGGTCACTCCTTTTCAACCATTCTCACTATGCCCTTGACCTTCCCCACCCTCCGACGGCATCCCACAACCCTTCTCCGCTCTCTGGTGCCACCCACTAGTCTCTTCTTACAATTTGTCATTTCCACTATATCTTGGCAACCCTCTGCCTCTGCAACTCGTGAAATACCCACCCCTTAAACGCCATCGGCTCGCACAAACCCCCTCCATGTTCATCGCATTCTACTCGCCTAACCCAGTCCCCCACCTTTGCAACTCGTGAAATCCTAGATTTCAGATCTAGGGTTTTGGTAGAGAAGAAAAAGAGAAGATGTGGAAGAGACGAACAACGGAGAGAAGGAAATGGGTATTAGGAGGTGACAATAGAGGTGTGGCTCAGATAGCGAAGATGATCCCGACAGTAGGTGGGTGAATGGGTAAAAGTGGGATCAATTGTGATGTTTTGGGGTGTTCAACAAAAAAAAATCTTAAAATTCAAAATTAAGGTTAAGGCATCCAAAGAAATAAGATGTCCAACCCAATTTTTTTGGTTTATTTAGAGCTACCCACGTCTATATAAAAATCAAAAGAAAGCTCCAAGAAGATTATGAAAATCAGCTTATTTGCCCTCTGATGTATGATCAACTTGATTTTTTGCAAGAATGTTCTACTTCACATACTCTAAAAAATGAACGGTTCGGATCATCAAGGTAGGACCCGAAGTGGCCCCCATCGCCCGAACTATAGTGATTGTCACGCCAATAGCACAATAGTCTCTGATGTTCCATTGATAAAGCTCACTCCGAGTCCTACCTCAATGATCCAGATCATTTATTTTTAAGAGTATGTTGAGTAGAATATTGTTGCAAAAAATCAAGTTGATCGGGTAAATGATAAGTGTAATTTTCAGTATAAAACTGAATACAAAATGAACTGTTTAGATCATTAAGGTACAACCTGAAGTGGACCCCATTGCACCATAATGACTGTTGTGCTAACTTCATCCTATAAGTATAAGTTGGGTGAAATAATTTGTAACAAACAACCCTATGGTATGTTTTGAATTATGTTAAATTATATGGTCACAATGATTGTTGGAGATTCAGCTATAGAGTGTCTAATTTTAATGTCCATGACTTTGGAGAACATGTTGACAAAGAAAGCAAAGATAGTACTTCAATTTACAATTATGAAACTTGGAGCAACTTTAGTTCTTTATGAATAAGTAAAAATATGAACTAACAACACAATTTGATCTAAAGACAATATTTTGGCTTAATTAAAGGCCATTTGTCACCATTGCGGATTCTGGAGAAGTTTAAACTTAACTAATTTTTTTTTTTTTAAAAAAAGTGTAGATTCAACTTGATTATTGTAGATTTTTGCAAGTAAGGTCGGAATTGGTAGGTGTTAGTACCTTCTATTTGAAAGCTGCATGGTTGGCATTGGTGGCACCTTGCGTCTTGCTCCTATGTCCAACCAAGACCATGGCATAATGGTGGCATGCCAAGACAGCAAGGTGGGAGCATGATGGTGTCGTGTGGCAATGACACTGAATCCTTGGTCAAGTATGGGCAACGAAACAAATGCAAGGCAAGACACAAGACTTAGCCTAAATGTGGAAGTGTGGCATACTTAGGGGTTCAATACAATCAGTTGGACTTGGTCTAGTAGCTAAGGCATTCCATTTCATGGCTGGCTGGACTAATTAGACAACAAGGTAGTTATTGGCAGTTGGTTGATAATGGCAATTACACTTGTGGGAACAAAAAAGAAAGGCAAGACAAAATTATAGGAAGGCAGTTCATGGCAGTTGGGCAGTTATGCACACAGGGATGTTGCTAGCAACATTTTGAATCCTTTGGTAATTGGGGATGTCAACTGCCATGCCATGTGGCATTGTCTTATTTATATATTATGTTGGTCTTTGTAACTGGTTGTAATTGGTAGCCTATAATTGGGCATGGCCATGGAACTCAAAATTCAGTCAAGTTTTGAGAGTCTTCATTGGCATTCCTTTGTGTATTGTCGGTGCAATAATAAAGGTTGGGATTTCCTGTAATTGTGTTGCCTTCTCTCTTACTTATTCAAACTCATAGTATGTGTGAGTGTATTGGAAAGTGGATGAGACTAAGTGTTAGAACTTAATGCCATCACAAGACTAAAAATTTATATTCTGAAAAATAGTGTTGTGACAATTGATATCAGAGCATGATTACTCATAAATAGTATATGGTATGGATACTTTGAAAGAACGAGTGACTCAATTGGAGAATTTGGTGGGGGTGCTCGTTGATGAAAGTCGCTCTCTGACTGACTGGTTGAATGTTGTGGCTGATGGCTTCCTTGGCCTTTAGACTAAGACAGCAGATCGGTTCAAGGAAGTAATGGCTAACATGCTCACTATGTCGGATGATTAGAAGGACAAATTTCAAGAAGTTAATGATGGACTCTCCCTTGTGAAGAAGGTTGTCTGTGGGCATAAAAATTTTGGTGAGACCCCTTCGAAAATTAAAGTTCCTGATCGTAAGGCTTTCGGTGGTACTTGAAGTGCCAAGGAACTCTGTGGGACATGAAGCAATACTTGAAGGCTACTTATGTGCAAGCGGGGGAAAAGGCTACCATCACAAGCATGTACCTTTTGAGAGATGCTAAACTCTGGTGGCGTACTCGTATAGAGGACAATACATCCCTCATATCAAAACGTGGGAATCGTTGAGGAAGGAATTGAAGAAGTAATTCCTTTCTTGCAATCAATCTTGGGTTGCAAGGGAAACCTTACAGAGACTGAAACATAAAGGGTCGATGCAGGAGTATGTATAGCAATATAGTTCTTTTATGCTTGACATCAAGAACATGTCAGACGATGACAAGTTGTTTAACTTCATAATTAAGCTTAGTTTGAATTTCAAAGGTTGGGGTGAAGAATTTGCCATTAGTCACGGCTGCTACAGATGGCCTACTTAACTATAAACTGCGTTAGGCATCTACTTCAGAATCTAAGTCTTCTAAACATAAAGGGAAGGACAAGAGGAATGGTAAGAATTCAAGAAGGGGAAAAAAGGCCACAAGTCTAAGCAAAAGGGTGAGGAATCACAGAACAAATGGGGAAAAGCAAACTCTGGTTGCTTTATTTGTGATGGTCCTCAGCATGCCAAAGTGTCACGACGTGAACCAGTCCGTAAAGATTTGGATCATGACTGGCCAGTAATCCTCAATTACCTTTGGCCCCAATAACCAAATCAAAGCAAATAATTATAACTGGGGCTTAGCGGAAGCAATATCAATATATAATTAAGTCCATTGAGTGGTTCATACATGGAAAATTCCATGAATATTTTAAACTTCATTCTTCATACATGTACAACAAACTTAAACTTGCTTTACATGACATCCATACACAAAACAAAGTTTCCAAATAACAAAGACCAAAAACTAAACAAAGGGTTGACAAGCTTGGCTCCTCTTAAGACCAAGTAACGCCTTATCGCAGAGGCACTTCTTGTACAGCTTCACAAAAGGGTGGACTCTCGAGGCATCTAGACTTGATGATCCGCTTGCTCACCTGCATATATATAAGGGAGATGGGTGAATTGGAGCTCAGTGAGTAACATCAGTATAAAGGATTTAATGAATGAAGTCCAACATTTCATAAAGCATATCTTTCAATTCTAAAACAAATCATATATCAAATTCATATCAATCGTCTGTTTTAACAATATCCATTGCAAATCATTATACATGGTAACATCACATAGCGTAACAATAAATCAATATGCCAAAGCCATTGGGACCATTAAGGTCGATTCGACAAAATGACAACAATTCATTCTATAAAACGACAATGGGTAATTCAATGTGGACCACTAGGGTCTAACATCAGAAATCTTCGTGTTTCAATTAATCCATAGGCCATGGTATTTTTCCCCAAGCAAGGGCCTTACTAAAGGATGCCACGAATACATTTCAAATAGGACATTCATTCATAAATATAAAATAAGATTTCATAAACATTACTGTTGAACAATTTCAAAATATATTTTGAACATATCTTTATAGAGATATTACTCATAGTGGGCTGGTATTGATGTTATGCTTCAGGCAACTAACCTACACCAAGCACATAACAATACACATTGAAACACATAGACTAATGAAGTGTTGTATCTTAATTTAATTTCATTAGGTGTGTTTCTAGCTTATTCCATCATTATTGATGCCTAAGCAGTGCCCAAGAATGTCAAAAATAACATGAGGATGAAAATATGCTCATGAAAGTGTTTGTTAAAAATAATTGAAAATAGGGTGTTTGCTCGAGCATACCTTCGGTCGCTCGAGCGGTCTGGTTTGTCTGCAAAAATACTGGATGATGTCAAAGTAGTCTCGAGTGGTAACTTGGTCGCTCGAGCCAAGTGCAAGTCTCTGCAAAAATACTAGGAGCTCGCTAAGTGCACTCGAGCGACGACTTCATCGCTTGAGTGATGAGGTCAAATTCTAGGTTTTCTAGAATTGCATTTTGAGTTTCAAAACATGAGTTTTATGTCCAAAAGCTTGCATGGCTAGTTCAAGAATGTAGAAACACTTTCCAAAACTTGAATGCTTGATCGTTTGCAAACCAAAGACCCAAAACCTCTTTCAATTTTCCAAAACGAAACCCAAAACTTCACAATTTTGCCATGCATAAGGAGAATTCAATTCTTTTCTTTTCAAAAGATCTACATATGAAGTGATGGGTATATAATCATGAAGAACTCTTAAACATGACAAGTTTAAACTCCATGCATGTAAAGATTTTGTGGAAAATCAAGTTTGAAGATGATGATATATGCATGCATGTCCATAATTAACTCATTCTTACCATATTAAAGTTGATTCTAATATTTCTTAACAACTACATGCAAATGATCCCATATACTTCATGAATTCCAACTCTTAGATGAATTATCTACAAGGATTAAGGTTGTGGTTATTACCTAGAGCTTGAATTTGAAGATTTCTATCTAAATTATTCAATTCTCTTCCTAATCTTCACATTTCTTCTTCTTCGCTCTCTAAAAGTTGATTCTCTTTTACTCTCTCTCTCTCTCTCTCTCTCTCTCTCTCTCTAAATCTCAGCCAATTGATGAAAATTGAGTTCAAATAAGCTTATAACACACACACATATATAGGGTAGATTAGATTAGGCTAATTGAGTAGGATTAAGCATGATTAATCTAATTTAAGTTTAGTTGATTTATTCTAATTATTTTAATCTGAATCAAATTTTAATTAAACTTCCGATATGATTCTAAATATTCTAATTAGCCTATTGAATCAGACAATTTCAGTTTCTGAATTCATTTAGGCTTTCAATTTCCAATTCAAAGTAAGTATTCTAACAGATATTCTATGAGCAAACAAATATGCACAAAATTAAACACATAATCAAGCAATTTTTCTCAATAAAATAATATGCAAAAATAATATGCATATTGGCGTCATCAGTCTCTTCCCCTTAGAAAGTTTGGTCCTCCAAACTTAAGTTACCTTTATTCGAAAATAGATGCGGATACCGTTGTCACATCTCATTATCTTTCTCCCAGGTAGCCTCTTTTCCATAATGTTCTCTCCACTCTACCTTCACCATTGGAATTGATCTATTCCTTAATTACTTCACTTGTCGATTAATAATTTGTACTAGCCATTCTTCATATTTCATATCATTGTCTAAAACTATCCGGTGGTAATCTATGACATGAAACGGATCCTGAAGATAACCTTGAAGCATTGACACGTGAAATATATTATGCATCTGTTCCATTCCCGGTGGTAAGGCTATCCGGTAGGCCACTGGGCCAAGTTTCTCTAAAATCTGGAATGGTCCGATGTAGCGAGGAGCCAATTTCCCTTTCCTACCAAATCTCTTTTTCCCTTTCATTGGTGTGACTCTAATAAACACATGATCACCCATTTCGTATTCCAAATTCCTTCTTCTCCAATCTGCATAACTTTTCTGTCAACTTTGGACAGTCTTGAGCCTTTGTTGTATGATCTTTATCTTTTCGGTTGTTACTTGCACAAGTTCTGATCCATACAGAGCTCTATCCCAACTTCTGTCCAACAAATGGAAGACATACATTTCGTACCATACAATGCCTCATACAATGCCATGCTGATACTAGTTTGGAAACTGTTGTTGTATCCAAACTTTCCTAACTGCCTTGAAATTCTAACACACACACACGAAGCATATCTTTTAAAGTTTGAATAGTTCTCTCAGTTTGCCTATCAGTTTGCGGATGAAATACGATACTGAACCTCAACTCTATTCCTATTGCCTTCTGAAGGCTTTGCTAAAATCTAGAAACAAACTTAGAATTCCTATCTGAAACAATATATACTAGAACTCCATGTAGGCAAATAATTTCATCAATATAGATAGTAGCAAGTCTATAAGCATTAAAAGAAATCTTCATAGGAAGAAAATGAGTAGGTTGTCAATCTATCAATGATAACACAAATAGAATTCATACCTCTAGATGTCTGAGGTAGACCAACAATGAAGTCTATGGTTATGTGCTCCCATTGAATAGGAAGAGATTGAAGTAAACCTGTTGGTTTCTGATGTTCAGCCTTAACTTGTTGGCATTGGAGGCATTTTGAATTAAAATCAACAATCTCCCTCTTCATGTTTGGCCACCAGTACACTGGTTTCAAGTCTTGATACATTTTGGTATTCCTTGCATGCATAGCGAAGTTTGATTTGTGGGATTCCTCCAAAATTCTTCTTTTTAACTTGGCATCATTAGGAACACAAAGTCTTCCTTGGAATTTCAGTACTCGATCTTCAATGGTAAATCCCAGTCTTGGCTTGATTTCAAATTCATCACTCACTCTCTTAAAAAATTGATCTTCTCTTTCCTTTTGCTTGATCTCCTCTATGATTGTCAGTTGTGCAACATTGCGGCTAATACACTGTTTTGCCCATTATACACAACTTTTATTTCAAGTCTTTCCAAATCTTGTAATCTATAAGCAAACATGCCAAAGTCCCCATATTCTTTCTGCTAAGAGCATCAACCATGGTGTTAGCCTTACCTAAATGATATTGAATTTGCAAATCATAATCTTTAACTAGCTCAAGCCACCTCCTTTGTCACATGTTCAATTCTTTATGTGTAAAGAAGTAATTCAAGCTTTTGTAATCCGTATACACTTCACATTTTTCTCTGTAAAGGTAGTGGCGCCAAATTTTCAACACAAATAGAACAACGGCGAGTTCCAAGTCATGTGTCGGATAGTTCTTCTTATGTGGTTTCAATTGTCGGGATGCATAAGTAATTACCTTGCCATTCTGCATTAAGACACAACCTAACCCTTTGTAAGAAACATCACTAAAAATTACAAATCCTTCAGTACTTGATAGTAAGGATTGAAGATGTGGTTAGTCTTGTCTTTAACTCTTGGAATGTAAATTCCCTTTGGTCTGTTCATTCAAACGGTTCTCCTTTTCGGATTAGTTGAGTCAATGGTACAACAATCTTCAAAAAGTCTTTGACAAACCTCCAATAATAACCTTTCAATCTTATAAAACTTCGGACCTTTGTTACGTTAGTCGAGATAGGCCAGTTTACAATTGCTTCAATTTTCTATGGATCCACGAATATATTATCTCTGTTATTAACATCACCCAAGAAAGTAATCTCATCTAACCAGAATTCACACTTCTTAAATTTCCCATACAATTGTTTCTGTCTAGTGTTTGAAGGACTATTCTCGTATGTTGTTCATGTTCTTTTTTACTTCTTGAATAAATTAGTATATCATCAATGAATATAATGACAAATTCATCTAAAAATGGCTTAAAGATCTAATTCATTAAATCCATGAAAGCCACAGGTGCATTAGTAACTCCAAAAGGCATGATTAAGAATTCATAATATCCATACCTGGTTCAAAAAGTAGTCTTCTCAATATCTTCGGCTTTAACCTTCAATTGATAGTATCCCGATCTCAAATCAATCTTTGAAAATACTTGAGCCCCCTGTAACTGATCAAACAAATCATCAATACGTGACAAAGGATATTTATTTTTGATAGTTACTTTGTTGAGTTCCCGGCAGTCTATACACAAGCGAAGTGTCCCAACTTTCTTTTTTACAAACAATATTGGTGCGCTCCATGGTGATGTACTTGGCCGAATGAATCCCTTACCAAGCAATTCTTGCAATTGGACTTTCAATTCTTTCATTTCAACAGTTGACATATGATATGGAGCCTTAGATATTGGTTATGTGCCCAGTACTACATCAATCACAAACTCTATTTATTGGTCAATCAAGTGTCTTGGTAATTCTTCTAGAAATACATCTGGAAAGTCTTTCACCACTGGCATACTATCTAAGGTAATATCCATAGCTTAACACTCAATACACTACACAAATATCCTTGACAACCCTTGCTAATTAGCTTACGAGCTTTCATTACATAAATTATATATGGTGAAGGAACTACAACCTTACCCTCAAAATAAGATTCATCTTGACCTAAGGGTCAGAATATTACTTGTTTAGAGACACAATTGCATAATATTTGGATAACCAATCCATACCCAAAATAATATCAAAATGTTTCATATCAAAAGGTAACAAATTAGCATACAAGGTAACATTCCCAATCATTATTTCACATGCAAGGTAAACAGATGAACATAGCATAGATCTCTCTGATGGCGATGCAACACATAATATATATCTCAAAGATTCTATAGGTCTATTCAGTTTATAAGCAAACATCATAAAAACAAAGGAATGCGTGGAACCCGAGTCAATCAATACATAGGCGTCTTGGCCACAAACAAAAAGTGTACCTGAAATAACGGCTTTTGTATTTTGAGTGTCTCCTGGGACAAGCGCGAAGACTCTTCCTTGCCTAAGGTTATCTCTCCTTGTGCCAGTTGTCGTAGTAGGCTTAGCTATTGGAACCGAACCAGTTGAACTTGTAGCACCCCTATTACCTCCTTGATGAGGTTGAGTACAATCCCTTGCCAAGTGGCCAACTTTCCTACACTGATAGCATGCTCCCGTAGTGCGGTAACACACACCTCGATGCTTCTTTCCACATATAGCACAAGTAGGCATTGAATTACCACTATAATTTGAATTTAAATTACTGGAAGTTTTTAACTTTGACTTCTTGTTCGTCGAAGACGTTGATCCTTTATTTGCATTAAAGTTTTGTCTCTTGCCTTTCCATTCAAAAGTCCATTTGTGAGCGGCCATATTCGACTCTGACATCAAATCCTTATCCAAAACATCAACATATTTTGGTAATTTTAATACATTGATCCTCTCCAGAATTGAATCACGTAGTCCTCCCTCAAATTTTCTAGTCAACCATATGTGGCGCAAAATGTGTTAACTCAGTAAATTGCTTCAATCTCTCAAATTCAGATACCTTCTTGTCTCGGATACATTGTGGAAAATATTTTTCATAGAAAATCTCCAATAATCGGGTCTAGTCAATACTCCAGTTTTCATCTCTAGCTAACATCCACTATCTCTTGGCTTTATTCTCTAAGGTAAATGCGGCCAAGAGAACCTTCTGTGCTTCTGTAAATGGAAACACTTCAAACAATTTTTCAATCCCGAAGACCCAAGCTTTAGCTTTAAGCGATTCTACTCCCCTATAGAACAATGGTGGCTTTATCTTTTGAATTCTTTGGTAAGTGCAATTGTACGATCATCAACTTGGTGATCTTGTGCTAGTGGTGGTACAGGCATTGGAGGTGGTGGTGGTGGTTGTTGTTGCCATTGTTGTTGCTGCCTTAGAGTTTCGACCACATCCTACATCATCCTTTCTATTATATCTAGTCGTGAGGATTAAGAATCCTCCAGCTTATCCACTCTTGTCCTCACCATAATCTATATGAATCTCGTATTATAATAATTACAAATGTATGCATACACATTTTCACATATATAGTTACAAAAATCATCTCATTCTTGCACTATAATGCATAAGAATGCAAATCTTAAGTCTTTTCTAGACACCAGACAACTTATTGCTCAAATGGACAAGTGAGTGAGATATTAACTCGTGCTCTAATACCACTCTGTCATGACCCAGACTCACCCCTAGAGGTTTAGATCATGACCAGCTAGTAATCGTTATTTACCTTCAGCCTCAATAACCAAATCAAAGTGGATAATTATAACTGGGGCTTAGCGAAAGCAATATCAGTATATAATTAAGTCCATTGAGTGGTGCATACATGGCAAATTCCATAAATATTTTAAACTTCATTCCTCACATATGTACAACAAACTTAAACTTGTTTTACATAACATCCATACACAAAACAAAGCTTCCAAATAACAAAGACCAAAAACTAAACAAAGGGTTGACAAGCTTGGCTCCTTTTGAGACCAAGTAATGCCTCATCACAGAGGCACTTCTTGTATGGCTTCACAAAAGGGTGGACTCCCGAGGTATCTAGACTTGATGATCCACTTACTCACCTACATATATATATATATAAAGGAGAGGGGTGAGCTGGAGCCCAATGAGTAACATCAGTATAAAGGATTTAATGAATGAAGTCCAACATTTCATAAAGCATATCTTTTAATTCCAAAATGAATCATATATCAAATTCATATCAATTGTCTGTTTTAACAATATCCATTGCAAATAATTATATGTGGTGACATCTAATAGAGTAACAATAAATCAATATGTCGAAGCCAATGAGACCATTAAGGTCAATTTAATAGGACCAAAATCGGTCATTCTATAAAACCACAACAGGTAATTCAATGTGGACCACTAGGGTCTAACATCAGAGATCTCTATGTTTCAATTAATTCATAGGCCATGGTATTTTTCCCCTATGCAAGGGCCTCACTAAAGGATGCCACGAATACATTTTCAAATAGGACATTCATTCATAAATATAAAATAAGATTTCATAAACATCACTGTTGAACAATTTCAAATACATTTTGAACAAATCTTTATAGAGATATTACTCACAGTGGGCTGGTACCGATGTTATGCTTTAGGCGACCAACCTACACCAAGCACATAACAATACACATTGAAACGCATAGACTAATTAAGTGTTATGTCTTAATTCAATTTCACTAATTGTGTTTCTAGCTTATTCCATCATTATTGATGCCTAAACAATGCCCAAGAATGTCAAAAATAACATTAGGATGAAAATATGCTCATGAAAATGTTTATTAAAAATGACTGAAAACGGGGTGTTTGCTCAAGCGTACCTTTAGTCGCTCGAGCGATTTGGTCTATCTGCAAGAGTACTAGATGGTGTCAAAGTAGGCTCGAGCTATAACTTGGTTTCTTAAGCCAACTGCAAATTCTACTTTACTTCTGTTTCACGGGTTTAGCTTCGAGGTCTAGGGGGATTTTATGTTGTACAATTTCAAGATCGATTCTAAGCATGTCTTCATAGGACCACGCAAAAACATCTTTAAGTTCCTTTAAAAAAGCAACTAAGCACTCGCGTTCCTCTGTAGACAGCATAGATCCAATCTGGGCCATGAGAGGATTTTCCTTATTGCTTAGGTTTATTAAAATTGTCTCATCCATAACAGGTTTACCTCGTCTTTTTTTTCTTCCCATTCAATGAAGTCTTTTTTTAGGACTTTCTTTCTCGAAATCATTTTCATTTTCATTTTCAAAATCAATGGGATGAATATTGTTAACTAATGGCACTACGAAGTACTTAGAATCACTCATCATTTCATTAATTGCAGCTGAGGGACTAACATCTGACAAAAACTCAAAATAAATGGGAAATTTGGACTCGACCTCGACCCTTGGACTTGTGACTTCTAGGTCACTTGATGTGTTTGAATAAGACATGCCAGATTTTGACTCACTTGAGTCACTACTAGACTTGTTGTCAGATTTATAAACTATACATTTCTCATTGGACCAGTTTTATGCTTGTCCCTCCATTGCATATGTATTTGGTGACATCCTCTTCCAAAGCTCCATTTTCCAACACCATCATGGAATTGAAATTCCCCAAGCCAATGTAACCAATCTCAATACTCAAGCCAGTCTCGATATCAGCCTCAGTCAAATTATCCATCAAATCTTTACTTCCATCGCTTGAACTACTATATCTGTCTTGCCCAATGTCTACATCTAGGTCTATGAATTCTTAATTAGTCTCAATACTCAAGCCAGTCTCAGTATCAAACTCAGTCAAATTATCCATCCAGTCTTTACTTCCATCACTTACACTACTATATATGTCTTGCCCAATGTCTACATCTAGGTCTATGAATTTTTCATCACTATCCGTGAGCTCATGGTCAAAGAAGATTTCAAACCCTGGATACCTTTTCCTTGCTGTATGATCAATCTAAGGATTTGGAAATCCACAGAATAGAAAATCTTCTCCCCCTCTAACAAAACGCCATTGAGTGTTCCTTGTATGGGCTTGTACTCCGCAGAATAGAAAATCTTTTCCCCCTCCAACAAGAAGCCATTAAGTGTTCCTTGTATGGGCTTGTACTTCAATTCATATGTTCTACCTTCTCTTTTTTCTCTTGCCTTGTCTCGTGCTTTAGTTGCCTTTGCCATCTAGTCTTCCTTTGTTGGCTGGTAACCTAGCCCAAAAGTGAACTAGTGATTTTTGACTTCTAGCACCTTTGTAACTCCTTGTTTACCACTCTTTCCTACACCAAAATCAGAGATGTACCCCTGTTTGTTTATCATTAGAATAAAGGGCGCCAACATATCAGTCATCCTCGAGTGCCATGACAGATTGCACTAGCTGAGCTTCAATCAAGGTGAAGCTAGAAATGAAGACTTTCTCATCACTGTGATGAATTTCAAGCAAAAGAGTAGTAACATTAAGGGGTGGATGTACCAAAGTATCACCATCTAAAATAACTATATGGTCTCCTTTAGTATACTTGATTCTTTGGTGAATAGTCGAAGGTACAACTCAAAGTTGGTGCATCCAGGGCCTTCCTAGCAGCATATTAAACATGGTTGGAACGTCCATGACATGCGTGTTCATCCAGCCCAAGCTCAATTCTTAATTTCACGTTCCCAAAACTTCCTTAACCTTATAGTACAGGCAATCATGGCCGAGCACACATTTATGGCAAATCCATTGTCAACTAGCACCATCGACACCCATTTCCCTCGACACTTTAGTGACACATAAAGGGGCTTGTTGTGAGTTACCCCTTCAGGTGGAAAATCTTTGTCAGAGAAAGTGATGGTCGGGTTCTTCTTTATGAATGTAAGTAGTGCCACTAAATGTTCTAGAGTGGTGTCTATGGACAACTTGGCTTTGCTCAGTGTCGTCAGCATGGTCTAGCAGTGTTCACGAGAGGCTATGAGTTGACCCCAAATGGAGATATATACCTAAATCTTTTTCAACCGTTGGCAGAATTTGCATATAATAACAGCTTCCACTCTCACATTGGCATGGCACCATATGAAGCCTTATATGGCAAAAAATGTAGATCACCGGTCTGTTGGACAGAAGTCAGGGATAGAGTCTTGCTTGGGCCTGAAATTGTGCAAACCACCACCGAAAAGATCAAAGTTATTCAACAAAGGCTCAAGACAGCACATAGTAGACAAAAGAGCTATGCGGATGTTAGAAGAAGGCTACTTGAATATGAAGTTGGCGACCATGTATTCATCCTTGTAATACCAATGAAAGGCCAATCGAGATTCAGTAAGAAGGATAAGTTGTCACCTCGTTACATTGGACCATTTCAAATTCCAGAAAAACTTGGTCATGTTGCTTATAGAGTTGTTGTACCACTAGGAATGGAACAAATGCACAACGTATTTCATGTGTCAATGTTGAGGGGTTATCTCCGGGATCCATTTCATGTTATAGACTACCACCAGATAGCTCTTGATGATAATATGGAATATGAAGAATGGCCAGAACAGATCATTAACCAACAAGTGAAACAACTGAGAAACAAATCTATTTCGATGGTGAAAGTAGAATGGAAAGAGCATTATGGAAGGGTAACAACGTGGGAAAAAGAATATGAGATGCGGCAACAAAACCCATATCTGTTTCCAACGGAAGGTAATATAAGTTTGGAGGACCAAACTTCCTAAAAGAGGAAAGAATGTAACAACCCCACTCCGTATTATACTGTTAATCCTTAGTTATATTTATGATTATGTGCTTAACGTGTGAATTTGGATGCTAATCATGTGATTATATGTGTTTTCGAATTCATATCTGCCCATCATAGAGATATGTATTCTGTATTGTGTCATAATCTGAAATTGAGGGTCGTAGAGGTGACAACCCAAAATTGATCGCACCATCATGATTAGCATAATTTTTAGAGCCTATGGTGAAATTTAATTAAAAATTAATTCGGATCAAATTAATTAGATTAAATTGATTAAACTTAAGTAAGATTGCTTAGCCTTAATCGAGCTTAATTAGCCTAAGCTAATCACCCACTATATATAAGACTAACTAATGTTTGAACTCATATATTTGAGCTTATTTTCAAGTCTTGGCTAAGATTATACACTATAGAGAGAGCTCATTTTCAAGTCTTGGCTAAGATTATGCACTAGAGAGAGAGAGAGAGAGAGAAATCAAGGGAGGAAGGCAAGAACTTGAAGAAATTGACTCGGAGGTTAAAGATTTGGAAAGCTAGGCTCAAGAACTTGCTAGGATTGGAAGAATTAAAGGCTCTAGGTGAGTAATTGAACTCGAATTCAAGAACTTAAGCCATACAAATGTGAATTCAAGAAGAATATGTAGTTAAATGTATGAATTGAACAAAAAATTGCAAGAAATGAGATCATTTTGTACATGCATGTATGAGTTTGTTATGAAATATCATTTTAAGGCATGGTCTATGATGTCTAAGATGAAAAGAGGGTCATTGAGTTCATGCATGCAAAAATCATGAGGCTATGGACTTGAATTTCATGTATATGGAGTTTTAGAAAGGAAATTGGACCAAAATGGGACACGCATGATGAATTCATGATGTTTTGAGCTTCAATTTTTGTGAGTTGGCTATTGAATTCATGCTTATGGTTGTATAGTTGAAGTTTAGAGCATAATATACAAGTTTACACCCTTTAAACATATGTTTTGAAGCTTAAGAAGTATTCTAGAAATTTCAAAATTTGAGCAATTCGCTCGAGCGATGGATCTGTCGCTCGAGTGTACATTTCGAGCTCCCAGTACTTTTGTAGACATTGGAGGTTGGCTCGAGCGACCACCTTTTATTTTCATTCTTGGCTCAAACATAAAATGAGAGCATCATGTACTTTTGCAGAGCAAGGGGTTCGCTCGAGCGACCAATGTTGGGCTCGAGTGAAGTGCCCTGTTTCAGGAAAATTGGAAAAGTTGTATTATGTTCTGATTTCCGTTCTTTTTCATTTTTGAGCATTCTTAAGCATACATTGAGCATCCTAAATGAACTAAAGAGTTAGAAAGAAGCCTAAGAAAGATAAACGAATTTGAGAACGAATTGAATTGTATTGTGACCCAATTTCTATATGTGTTACAAATTGTGTAGGGTCAACTTTGAGGACGAATTAGCCAATTGAATATTGTGAATAATATCTTAGTAAAGATATTTTCATGTTTGTTACTTTCTAAATACTACCTATGTGGTAAGCTTTATGAACTCATGAATTTGTATTATGAATGAGTATTCTACCTGCTTGATTCTTAAATGGCTTGAAAAACTAATTGATAAGCATGAACCTATAAGATTAGACCGAAGGTCGTTTTGTATGAATACAGAATGGGCCCAAGGCCATTTGGTATGTTTGATGAGAATATGAAATGGGCCTAAGGCCGTTTGGTATGTTTGATAAGGACACAAAATGGGCCTAAGGCTGTTTAGAATGTTTGACAAGATAAACCTAAGGTCATCTTATATATGAATTAGACCTAAGGTCGTTTCATATGTTTGCTACATGGACCAAAGGTCATTTCGAACAAGGAATTGGGTGGACCAAAGGTCATTTTGAATATGAATAGGAAAGTGAACATGATCATGATTATCAACATGCGTATGAATATGTTGGACCGAAGGTCGTTTCGATTATGAATGAATGGGTTGGACTGAAGGTCATTTCAATTATAATTGATTGGACCCGAGGTCGTTCTGTTATGGTGTGTTTAAGTCTATTGTGAATAAGAATTGGGTTTCATATGAATTAAGTACAAGTATGATTTATTTATACACAAATCTCATTCATTAACCTCTTTACTTTGGTATTATTCACTGGGCGTTAGCTCACTCTTTATCTATATGTAATAAGTAAGCAACGGGATGTCTAGCTCCAGCCCTAGTGAAATTATGAAAGAGTACCAAGTTCTTGAACTCAGCCAAGGTTGCCTCACGTATGAGGCTTTTGATTTTCCTTTTTGTTTTCTTTTGTGGTCAAGTGTGGCCAAGTTGTATATACCCCTGGGTTTTTGTTAAGACAGTTTTTGAATGATCCTTGGTTTACGATATGACAATTTCTGAATGATCCTGGACATGTATAAATTGATTATCATACGATGTGTGAGTTATTATATATGTGTGAAAGGTTTTTTTTTTGCCACATATGCATTACTCATTAGACAAACTTTGTGTTTTTGCTTTCGATTCTGGCCCCCTATTGATAAATATGTTTGATTTTCTGTCTAAGGTCGTAGGTAATTTCATGATTACTGGCTGGTTATGATGCTAACTTCTAAGAGCGTGTTCGGGTCATGACAGCAAGAAACACTGCTTGAGCAAAAACACTACTCTCCCCATACTTTTGCAAACCTGCAAATATACTGGAAGTTCTCAAAGATGCTCGAGCGACTAAATGACCTCTTGAGCGAACTGACCAAAATCTAGGCAAAGACTCCTTTGAAAAACAAACTCCCAATATGTTTCAAACGCAACCACAACCTCAAACAACCTAATTCGACAAGGAATAAGATGAACAAGGATATAAACAACCAGATAAAACAAGGAATCTGTATCCAAAACAATAAACGGGTTGGGTCTAAACCAGAATCATTATAAATTAATTACAGACATGACTAACATTATCATCATATTGAGTACTTAATAATTAAAGTTGCCAATTATTTGCAAGTTAATACAAATATTGACGAGTCAATAAAGAAATTTGTTTTGGCATTTATTGGAAAAAAAATTAGAAAGAGTGGAAGGCTAGAGTTAAAAAAATGGGGTATATGCCATTCGACAATGATGTTGATAGGTTAACTCATGGACCCGAAAGAGTACATGAGCATCAATGGCAAAGCTTGGTCTACTATTAGGCACTCAGAAGGCACAGGTATCATTTAATGTTTTTTTTGGATGCTGTTGTTTCTAGTGTAATTGGTGGTTGCTGCTGTCAAAATGAACCAGGCTAATTGGATTCTTTAAGTGCTATTCATTCATTATATTTGAAAGTACTAATGAAGTTGTGAACTTATGGACTCTTTAAGTGCTTCACTAAATACACCCATTCACTTTTTAAGAAATGAGTCAAGGATTTTGAGTTATTTCACTCTGCACAAAATGGGGTTTAATGCTCTCGTTTTAAGATATGCTAGTGCAGCTTATGGTAGCTCTGTTCTTAGTTAGATCACTCTGTTCTTGAGTTGTTTATTGAATTCTATTGTAATCTCATAAGATGAGTTTGTTAATTAATAAATTATCTTGTCTTTGTGTTCATATGTAATAGGAAAAAAAAAATACGAAAAACAAAGAAATTCAGAAGAAGAAGAAGAAGAAGACATTAATAAATCACATAATCGATAGAGTACCATTCTCAGTTATTCGAGTAAAGGTATATAGTTTCTGTATATTTTAAATTGAAATTGTATATTTTGATTTTGTTACTTAATTTTAATTGTAATTGTAGGAAACAAATAAGAAGAATGGAGTCCCTGTAACTCGCTTAGAGATATGGAGGCTGGGTACTCGAAGGATAACAAACCAATTACTGATAGAGTTGCTGAGATCATGGTATGTAGCTTGGTTGCTTCTCTTTCTCTTTCTCTCTCTCTCTCGCATACACACACACAGAGTTAGGGCTCATTATCATATACTTTGCAGCACCATCATTATATACTTTGCAACACTATCAATCTAGTTAAACTATAGTGAAAAAGACAGACCACTGAGCTATATTACCCATTGGGCTTAAGAAAAAAAAAGGAATGCTTGGGCTTTAGCGGTTGTGGCTACAATTGGTGTTGCTGCTAGTACTTCAACTATGGCTGCAGTTGTGATTGTTGTGTTTTCATGACACTTGGACACATACTTGGATACAAAGACTTAATACTCTTATCAGTTCTGTTAATATAAATTTTATTGGTGGCTGATTAACTAATTAACAATTGGAAACGCAAATGAAGGAGTTTGGGACGCAATCCAATGCTACAGATAAAGAGATCATCACACAATTTCTAGAGCCTAAGCGACCTAGTCGTGTTCGAACATATGGATTGGGTCCTTCTCTGGCAGATGTCTTTGGAGGTAGATATAGGCATCACAATAACAAACTCGTCTTATCCAAATGCAAGTCCAAGAGCAACTTAACCAATATAAAGCACAAATTGAGATGCAAATGAAAGAGATAATGGATGCTATGCTTAACCAATAGAAAGTATAAACGAAGATGCAAGGCACAATCCAAGCTCAACAAGCACAAATAGAGTAGTCAGAGTCTCAAACAAGCCACGGGTGGGCATGTTGCACCAGTTGCTACACATGTGCATTCACAACAACAATCCCATGCATACACCTCATCGTTTAATTGCCATCGTTCGTCCCAGGAAGTGAGTAAATAGTTAATTATGAAATTTTCAATATGACATTTTATTCATGTTATTTGTTCTTGTCAAATGCAGGTTCAAATATCAAACAAGGGAAAGAAGAAAAAGAAGTAGATAGGACAAACTCAATGAAAAAAGGCCTCTTTTTTGTCGTAAGTTTGATTATCTTTCTACTTGACTATTTATTTATTGATATTGATACCAATACGTCACTACTAAAAAACACACTTTTTGCGACCGCTATAAACCGTCGCAAATAATAATAAAAAATTCGCAAAAGGCTTTTTTGCGACGGCCCATGCGACGGCAAATGGGGGTCGCAAATGTGGGGGTCGCAAATACTTTTTGCGACGGCAAAGCAACGTTCACAAATACGCGACCGCCTAAACTACTTATGGCGACAGCTATTTTGCCGTCACAAAAAACAAAGAAAAACACTAACATAATTTTTAGCAACCATCTTGTTACCGTCGCAAAAAAAAAAAAAAAAAAAAAAAAAAAAAAAAAAAAAAGGGTGTAACGTTAAGCACTCTAGGAATAGCAATGACAAGAATTTAGACAGTATAACATTGTAGTTTAATCAGGCATTCCATTTGAGTCTCAAAATTGGAGCCATATGTGAAAGTTATTACAACTAAAAACTGAGAAAAGTTCTTTTATGAAAAAAAATACAATCCGGATAGAATGCTAGTAAAGCCAAAATAACATTTTAAATTTAAAAAAAAAAAACACACACAGAAGCAGAAATGCATAAGAGTAGACAACATTTATGAAACTCCAGAGTACCTTGAGATACTCATCAACATCTGACTTCATCTGTTTGGCTTTCAGAGCAGCATCAACTTCTGAGAAAATATGTGGTGACTGGTTGATTTCTGCAAGCAAATCAATCTGCCAAAGGAATTGAAAAGAGGAAGTATTAATTAATCACGGCCCTGATGCTGATAACTAGGGTAAATACAAATTTAACCAGCCAACCCAAGCACCTTTAAGTAAGGGGTAGAAGGATCAAGGAGCCTCATATTGTGTGGAAATGCACTAAGGATGACATTTCGCATTTGAATGCAGCTGGAAGGGATCACATCACAGAAGCTGAAATGATAATCGCAAAGGAATTCTGGAAAATCATGAAGCAGCAGAAGCAACACCCTCAAAGTGCCTTTATACAGAAAATGAATCTGAATTATAAAAAAAGGAAAAAAAAAAAAAAGAGGTCAACAAGTAAAAATTTTCCTCAAGGATCTGTCCCCCAAAAAAAAAAAGAGAGAGAAAGAGAGAGAGAAGAAGCAAACTGTTTCTCCCAGTTCAGCATTGCGTAGGTATGGCTCCATGAATTTGAACAGGTCTACCAACAAGCGTTGAACATGAGGCCAGCCTTTTGGAGGGTTGACAATAAGCAACTTAGGCATAAAACTCCTGTGACTCATGAGTTCAAGCCATGCGAAGCTGCAATCACCATCACCAAGTCATCACTGACAAAATCAAAATTTCTATAGAATAGCTCATTATCCAAGATGCCTCAGATGTAGAGCTCAGATACTAAACAATAAATATTCAATGCAAACATATTGGTGAATTGGTGACAATTTCTATCCAGTTAAAATCAATCACCATAAGGTCGTCAGGATCCATATTAAAGATTTGTAGGGAAAAATCAGAGAGCAGGCCAATTCAATAACATACAAAAGGACCGAGAAACATGATGCGAATAATTACCACATTATTTGATTCAGAAAAGTAAATTATGTTCCAGATAACTCCAACTAACATGTAAATAAAGAAAAAGTATGATCACATTTAAGATTGAATTTATTGGACTAGAAAAGTTTTCAAGTGGGATCATGCCATTAGGTCAAGTTTCTTAACTTTCAATCATTAAAGTCTTTAAAGCAAAATATAGAGACCGCGGGCATAATTTGCCCAACAATATAAGTGCATTGAGCATTTGAAGCTCCCAAAGTACTCCAAATAGTCTTTCAGATTTATCAGACCAAGGAATGTGTTAGAATCCCTATGTCAAATGTTGGACCATGGAAGCAAACTTTCCCTTATAAGTAGATGTTATAGTGACTTCGCTTCTTGGCTATGGTATTTATGTACCACAGGTTATCCTCTCATAGAATTTATCATTGCAAAAGAGAGAGAGAGAGAGAGAGAGAGAGAGAGAGAGAGTAAAAAAGATTTGATATCTTTTTATTTGTATATGAGTACGACAAAATGCAGCTTTACAACTTACTAGTGCAGCTGCCACGCCAATGACTATTTGTAGCCTTGTTCTCCAATTCAAGGGAGCCTTAAGAGGATCTGCCAAGAGCCACACTATGATAACAGAATCAAATTAGGCAAACATGTAAATTTTGTGTTCCAAAAGTTACCATTCAGATGCGCCTTCAGGGTTCCATTTTCTATGTCTTCAAACACTAGAAACCTGAAAAGGGAACAGTTAAATACATCAAAACGAGAAGTTTCTCAAAACAATAGTTAAGGCCCTTTAAGGGTTAAAATCTTTCTTAACCTAGAAATAAGGACAAAACGAATATTTTCAATCTAAGCAATGGCCAATCTATGAGACTTATAATTTCACAGGATATCACAAATACTAGATTCCCATCCAATTAGGAGAAATATGAATTACTCATGTTGTTTGCTATGAAACTTATAATAGCAATCTATGAGACTTATGTTGTTGTAATGCACACAAACAAGTTCTTAGTCCATTTTGGTTTCATAGTGAGTTAGTGACTACTGGTTGGGCTCTGGTTTTTACATAATTAATCAATCAGCATGCTGGAATATTCTGTGAATGCATCACAATCTCATGGAAAGGAAATAGGAAAATAATAATGCAAGCAACTACAATTGAAAGTTATGTAGAATTATACGATCAATTCCAATAGTACTAAATTTAAATTTCTTCTCTGAGCATTGCCACATCATTCTTGTAAAGTTTTTTGTATGAATTTTAACAAATCAAGGCTCAAGTAACATAAATCCCTTAGTTGGTTGGCGGGAAACAAAACGAGTTTGCCGCTTTACATAATCCTGCCAAAGATTAATAAAATTGATTGCCCCCCAGTTGCTAAATAGTTAGAAGGCAAATAGTTAATGAACAAGTCTACTTCACACAAAAGCACGAGAAATAAACACTTTAGTATTAACATGCTGCAAATAGGGAGTGACCCTTTGATAAGCACATATTTTACTTGCATGAAATATCTCTAGCATTGTACCAAAAAATGTAGTACTTGGAATGTTATAATCACTAGGAGGAGTCGTAAGTTTAAGCTACCAATTCCAGCAAGTATGAAGTTTATGATAGTACTACCCAAATGAATAACAAAAACTAGAACTAAAGAGGATTGATGGGAGATTAAGTGATGCTCTGGTTCCAAAATAGAAGGTATGTAACTGTACGTGACGCCTGTCAAACAAGGTTGAAAGATTCAAACCCTGAGAAAGGGTAATCATTTCAAATGCATTCATTATTAAGGGCCCACTCTTACTAGTTGTGGATTGCTCAGTTACATACTGATCCTACAAAATACCAGAAACTACCAATATAACCATACAGACTTTGAAAAAAAATATATTATTGAAGAGCGTGGATAGGAAATAGACAAATATTGAAGAGCATCATGATATGGTTCCTGCGATAGAAGTGATAAGATTTTATCACAATATTTGTTGATAACAATAGAAAAACTTCAAATTCTAGCATTGTGACACCTCTATGTATGCAAAGCAAACGAGGAGGAGGGGGGCCACAACCTCGATGTCATCAAAAATTGCACAAACATCATCCAAATTCACGTCTTCATTTTCTCCTTGTTTAACAGACACATAGTTCTGTCAGAACCATGGGTCATTCTTAATCTCTTCAATCTTGATACGCTGCATGAATACAAAGAACAATTACAAAAAATGAAGGAGAAGAAAATATCAAAGAGATCTAAAAGTACAGTTCAATATATAAAAAAAAAAATTGATTATCCTTAGTAAACATACAACCAAAAGGTATAATTTCATTCTCGCACAAAAACTATGTGATTTTGATATGCATACACAAAGTAAAAGTTAGACACTCAAATGATGTGTCAAAAAATAAGAATGGACAGAGAGACTGACATCCTTGAGAAGTTAGAGAGCACCATACAACCTTCTTAAACAAGCTCATTTTATAGACCACTTGCAACATGTGCTGCTGCAAACAGAGCTTACGTTGGTTGCCAAGTGTCTACTAAAATCAGATTAACTTCTTGTTGGTTTATGGATTCCAAGTAATAGAATTTAGGAAAACTTGCCAAGGTAAAGGAGTATTCTGGTTGAAGGAAGATGAAATTAAGGTTGTAGCTATAAAAGTTTCATAGGTTACTAAAGCCAAAATTATGCATTGGGACTTAAATATAGGGGTTGTTAGTTGACACTTCTGTTTTCTATTTTTGTTTTCATTTTTTTTTTTTTTTTTTGGAAACCAGAAACAAAATTTGTTTGGTATATTGTTTTTTTTTTCATAGAAGTGGAAAATTGGTGATTTCATTTGTTTTCAAACAAATGAGAACCCCCCCCCCCCAAGAAGGGAAGAATTTTGACTTCAATGATATTTATATTTATTTATAGACCATGTGATTTGAATTGTTTATATAATATTCTAGCAGGAAAAATGGAAAAACTAAAGCTAACACACTCTTGATCCCACCTGCAATGCTTCAGATTTTAGTAGTAAATTGATTAAATATATGTTAAGGTTGCTGTCACTTCATCACCATAAAATGCATGCCAATTAACAAGAGGGGGAAAAGGAAGAAAAAGAACAAAAAAGTAAACAGGATATTTAAGGCATCCATTGAACCCATAAGCACATATAATTGCAAAACTTATTATCTATACAGTCTTAAGTTTGTCGCTATGAAGGTTAAAGAGACTTGATTGGAAGAATATAGAGAATGTTTAAAGCACATGAAAATCTATTAGACAAGACAGAGACGTTAGTGTAGTTATATAAACAAAGATAAGTTAGGTTTTGAAGAGAGATAAAGAAGTTAGATTGAAATTTAAATACCAAATAGAGATGAAGTTTGAGGAGAGTTTAGTTGAAATTCAAATATCAACTAAATGTTAAAATTTGTATATCAACTTAATTCGGATAAACAATCAAAAAATAGGGAACATAAATTCAAATAAACCATCAAAACTACAACATTTCATACAAACAGACAACACATCAAAGAACAAATATATCACTTGAACCTCCCAACCCAAAAGATCAAGCATTTCAATTCAAAGCATCAGAGAGCGAGAGAAAAAGAGAGAGATCACTGAACAGAGCAAAATCTCTAAACTTCAACCCCTAAAAAATGCCAAAATTACTTCTTTTTTTTTTTTTTTTTTTAAAAAAACACACGAAAGAATAAATAAATTTATAAGCAAAAAAAAAAGACTATATAGATAAATATAGGTATATACAACCAAACTTTTCCATTTTTTTCACATAAATTTGGTTGGATCTCTCACCTTTTGTTCAAATTCTCAATTTCTTCATCTATAACCTGACCTCCGAACACCACATTACTGATCCCATCCGATGGCTAACATATTCCCCAAAAAAAATTTTAAAAAAAATTCAAAATTACTGAAATCAAAGTCAATCACTGAAATCTAAAGACAAATATATATATATATAAACAGTTTATTTCACACTGTTTTGCCCTAAGGTTCTAACAATACATTGCTTTTGGAAAATTCATATAAAAACAGTTTTGAAAACCTCTTATTAGCGATCCAGAAATTCTAGCAATAATTTCAAGCAACCAAACACTTTCAAAACCAAGCCAATTCAAACAATTGCCCTTCCATATAGCCCTAGATTTTACATGCTTTTCTTAATCATCACTATTCCTAATTCATGAAACTACCTAACATACCTGTGTGTACAGGCAATTGAATCAACAATTCTGGATCAACACAACATAGATGGCTATAACAGCTGAAATCACAGTAGAAACAGTGAGAGTTGAGAGAAATTGTTCCAAGAGGTTCAAACACCTCTATTGTTTTTAAGAACGAATGAAATTCAACAGAAAAATGAAGAGGAGATAACTAAAACCTCCCAAAAACCTCCACATCACAAAATATTGAAATCATTAAACACAGCTAATAGATAAAATGAAGAGAGAGAGAGAGAGAGTTGGATTCATTCACAAAAATTAGGCTTACCAATTATGAATCAATCAAAATCTTCAAATCTTCATCAATAATCGATCGAAATCTTCAAATCTTCATCAACTATTGATCAAAATCTTCAAATGAACAATAAAATTTAGATGAAGAGTCCAAAGACAGAGTCGAGAGAGAGAGAGAGAGAGAGAGAGAGAGAGAGAGAGTTTTCATACCGTTAGAGATCGGTCTTTAGAGGAAGAGAGCAAAATGGATTTGGGAAATAAGAGTAGAAGGGCATGGGCAAGTTTTACCAGATTTGGGAATTTTTTTTTTTTTTTAGTTAGTTAAGAATACGAGTGAGATTAAAATAAAATGACATTTTAATGTAAAAAAGTGATTTTTTTGTGATGGCCAAACAATTAGTCGCAAAAAATAGATGCAAAAAGTCCTATTTTAATAGTGCGTTACACTGAATTATGGTTTAGAAGTGCTTCAGTACTTATTGGAAATTAGGTTAGGTTTAGAATCCATACCCGATTGGGTCGCCTATAGTGGCATGAACTAAGATCTACAAGAAGAGACCCAGTCAAAATAGACTTGGATTAACTTATCTTGGGTATAAGTGTGATTAACCCACTATCTCATCACTTGAGAAGATAGAGTTACGGGTGGTTATAACTCTCTCACATAATATATGTATTATATTTGGGAGAGTAAGAATTTTACGGTATGGGTAATCTGCTAGTCTCTCTCTTCCTTTTCTCTCTCCATCGAAACAAAGAATTATGCCTTTGTACTGTGAATAGTGTGGGTAGTTCTCTAGTAGTTCTACTCCACTGCTGAGAATTATTCGAAGACATCAATAGAGACATGTGATTTACCCACATGATCCATAGATTCGATTTGAGTGTAAAATGTATGCTCGGATCCGTTTATTTCCACTATATAATATTTCTTATTTTTTCGACATTGGTATCAAAGCCATTGTTGGGCATTTTCATGTTATTTATGTATGAATATATGTATAGATATGATTTGTGTATAAAAATTAATGTTTTTTGAACCATCTGATCGTCCTAAATTTTTTATATGTTGTAATACGTATAATATAGAGCATATGTGCTAAGTTTTGAAAAAATTGGACGGTCAGATTTTTAAAAAATGGAGATTCATATTTAATTTTCATAACTTTGACTACATACAGATTTTACATGTTTTGTTTCATGTTGCGAAAATTATATATTTGAAATCTTTGTTTCGAGACCTTCGAAACAGTTTATTATGGGCTTGATTCTGACTTACGATTGAGGAGAAAACTCAAACCCTAATTTTATGTAAGAGTTGAAGCAAATGAAGAAAAAGGCAAAATTGTTGATGCCAACGTTGTGGCTGCACCATGCATGGGATGCATCAGGCATGTGCGAGCTGCCCACTAAGCCGAGCCACGAAAGGCGCTAGCTGCCTGCAATTGTTAAGGCTCTGTTTATTTGTTTGTTTTTTAATTCAAAACTACGTTAATTGCTTATATATTATTCGTTATAATTCCAATTGAAACATGGCTTATACCGTTGGACTCGTAATTAATTTTTCTACAAGTTGTTAAAGTTTCAATATTTTTACGTTAAGTTGCTCTTGGGGAGCATGACTTGGATTCTAGACTTGAAATTTTTACAATAGACTACTGCTATGTAATCTTATTTACTGCTATGTGTAGACGTCCCCGAACGTCCCAGGAGGGAATCCCATTTTGTTCATTAGGCTCACCACAGTTCAAGACTCAATGTCACGGTCCTGTATCTAATTTCGCAGAGTGCAATGCAAGACTGATGAATCATCAAACAGTCCAAATCTGGCAAATCGTTTTTTGAAAAACTGATTTTTAGAAAGAAGTGCCAAACATGGACTGCTTTGCCAGATACAGAGTCGCCACCTAAATATTTATTTTGGGAGAATTTAGGAAACCATGACTTGTGCCGAAGGCCACGTGTCCGTCATCACCAAAGTTGCCTCAGCTCGGGAACTTGGGTACGATTGGGGAAGGTCACTTCGTGAGCACCCCCGCTTGCCCGATCAAAGATCGGCATCTACTAACCATGATATCGAGTTTTAAAAACATTACGTGCTCTTATTCCGATTATTAGCCTAGAATTACTATGTGATTCGCACAGCATACAAGTATAGACTGGGTCAACTGAGTTGGAACAAAACATTTCGTGTTTATTTTTTAAAGCGGTTTGCTACTCGCAAGTAGGCTAAAATGCGGATTTTGCCACCCTCAAGTGGGCTTAGAAAACATGGTGATTTGCCACTATCTAGTGGGCTTAAAACTCGCAATCAATAAATTGTTCCAATTCAGATAATCCAACCTGCACCCACAGGCATTCAGGCAGTTATATCACATAAGCAAATAGCCTCATGGTAAGCATGCTATCATGGCAGTTACTCACACGCATGCAAGGATGCTAAAGCATAAGCACTTACCGAGTACTCTAAGCCAAAACAAAAACTAGTTAGTAATCAATGCATGATCCTAACTATGCTAAAATGCCTAATGCAACACATACAGGAATGCAACTAAGATAGGCTCGGCTATTCTAAGATGGCAGGTGAAATGCAATAGATAACATGTATTCAACTCGGAATTGAAATACAATGCAGTTAGTATGATGCGCCGAGCTCGGTGCATGCAAAACAGATGAATAAATGCAAACATGCGAGCATAAGTATGGTAACTGAAACATGCCCTAAAACTAACCATCATAAGCTAGTAAATAAAAGGGAGAAAGATGTGGGGTTGGAAGACATACATCACACACACGCACGCTTATTACAACATTGCCCTCCTCGGAGGGTCCAAATAAATAATACACAACTGAATGAATAACGAATTATAGCTAATTATTACATAACCCTAATTAATTAACAAATTAACTAAGATAAATAAGCTAGCATGCAAATTAAACAAAAACGGACTGCCTCAACTTTGTTCCGAATGATAGGGATGCATGTATGCTCGAGTCGCCTTGTCGGGAAATCCATCTGGATGCCCCGATTTGCCTCTGTTCATCGTCCCGAAATCTTGCATAAAGCTCCGGAAGGTCGCTTGACCGCTTTTCTTTGGTTTCCGGTTTGCTGCAACATAGAGCAAGAAAGGGGCATGGCAAAGTATTCTCAACATATGTGTGCACGACCACTCTCCCCGTCATTGCATAAGCTCTAGGGAGTATAGTCATCGATCCTCGTGCCACCAATCACGCATCTCAATGCATGATGGCTGAGGAGTCGAATTGCACGACTCAATGTGAAATGAATGCACAAATGGACACCTAAAGCCAACAACTCTATCATGGATAGTCAAGAGTGTCGGCGACCGGGAATTGAAGCACGTTTCGTCACTTTGAGTACGAAACGCCCCTTGTTTCCGTGTTTGGACTAACCCTACTCCAAACACAATGCAATGAGATGGCATGCACAATGCGACTAACATGCCACCCTAAATGCAATGCAACCTAATCATGCTGGCATGCGAGGGATGATATGCACACATGCAACCTAGCATATGCAATGCTATGGACTAAAATGGCATACGTAATGCACATGAGCTATATGGCATACACAATGCACACATACGAAGATGGACATACACAAAGGCATAATCAAAGCATACACAATGCGATGGTCAAACATGCAACAACATGAACCAAATGGCATACACAATGCAAGGTGGACTTAAACCAATATGAGTGGACCTCAGCCATACTCAAATCAGTGGCCAATATGATGAAAGTGAGACAACCGAAATACATGCAAACATGCACGAATGCAAAGGATCGATCATAAGACACAACATGCAACTCTAACAAAGCATGACAATTGATGAAATATGGCATAGAATGGCACATGATCCAGCTCTGAAATAGCATACAAGATGGTCCCGAAACATGTAAACAACTCACCCGATACATGCTAGATGACCCGAATACCGAAACTAGTGAGATGGATTACACTATAGGTATGCAAAACAATGCTCAAATGATGAAACCAAACCCAAACAGTCCCTATGCAGACCAAAATCAATGGCTAAATGTGTTGGGATGGTGGCTTGGAATGCATTCAAATAAAGCTCATGCAATGGCCGGTAAATGAGGCATTCAAGTATAACTCTCAAACACATTTAAAGAGCAAAAATCATGAGAATATGGCATACATGTAAGCTCTGAATTATGATGTGCAATGGCCCCAAAACATGAAAACACCTCAGTATATGCATGTAATAGACCTCGAAACTCAAAGCTAAACATGGACATTGTACTACAAGCATGCAAAACAAACATCATTTGACCATGAGACCCAAAAACAGGGCTAAGGCAGTCCAAAATATGCACAAAATCAGTTTAAGGCATGACCAAAAAGTGCTAGAATCAATGGTCAACATAGCATGCAATGTAAGCTAGTAAAGGGGATTTACACTACAATTATGTGAGGTAATCAAGAGGTTACCAAACCAACAAAATTCAGAAGTATTCCATGCCAAATAATGCCCAAAAACTCATGGAAACATGGTCAACGCATGCAAGAATGATATGTTCCTTTGAAAGACCAAAAGGAGGGTTATTCTACACATGCATAATGGACATTCAAAAAGACAAAACCACCTCTGGATAAAGGTTATAAGGCCCTAAAACTCATTGAAAAGGGCCTGAAATGAGGCCAGGAAGCATGCAAGTAAAGGCTCCTTTGAAAGGCCATGAAGAGGGTTACTCTACACATGCAAGATGGACACCCAAAATGGAAAAAAGGGCTCTAAACAGAGCCTATTCAGGTCCTAAAACCCACCAAAAATGGCCTGAAACATGCTCAAGAAGTATACAAATACGGGCTCCTTTGTAAAGCCAACAATGCTAGTAAACAAGACAAGGGGTGAGAGGGCCACCCCTCTCTGATTTTGGGGCTCAAAACAGTATGCTAGCCACTGAAAATCCACTGGATTTCAGTGGCTAAAAGGCCAAACAAAGCACAATACAAAGGCCTTAATGCATGGCTCAAAACAAGATGAAAACAAGCATGCAAGGGGGTAGATGACCCCCAACAGAAAAGAGGTCTTAAACAAACATGTTAAGAAGCTTAAAACAAGACTTTTTTTTTCAGTTTATGACAATGCCCAAATATGCTTGCAAATGGAGCTAAGATGTGAAGCAAAATAATGCTTAAAAGGGAAAAATGAGTGTTACCCTTGTAGAGAAGACCCCCAGCAGCTTATGGACCAAAGTAGCAAACCTTCAACCTCTAAAAACCAGCTCCAAGGTGCTTGGATGGATGGTGGAAGGATTAAGCTAAGGGTTGGTGTGCAAAGGGCCAAGAACTATGGAGTATTTGAGCACAAAAGAGAGAGATATAGAGAGGTGTATATTGTATGCCTTAGAAGCAAAGTCTGAACCCTTGCAATGAAAGAGGACCTCTTCCTTTATAGAGGAGAGGGGCCAAAGCTTCCTCAAGAAGCTTAAAACCAAGCTTAAAGATCCTCCATACACGTGTATGGAGGATCAATTCTGAGGCTTCCAGCTGGCACAGCTGGCTAACACTCAGTGAGGCAAAAAATGAGGAAGCTGGCCGACCAGTTCAGGTGGTCGGCCGACCTCTTGCCCTAGTCGACCGACCAGGTTCAAAAGGGTCAATCATCAAAAGTTGGTCGGCAGCCCTGATTGGTGGTCTCCCATGTGAAAGCAACTCAGTGGTGGTATGGGAGACCAGAAAATGTGGCCCAAAAGTGAGGGAGACCAGCTTCCTGACAAGAAAATCGGCCAGTGGGAGAAAAGGTGGTCTCCAAGAGAAAAGGTGGTCTCCCACCCTTGTACCACCTTCCAAACAATGAAAATAGGGTCCATACCAAAACTGAACCAAGACGGATGCAAAACGAGGGTTCGGGGGCCAAAACGCGCAGCCGGGTGCCCCAAAAATTGACTGTTAAGCATCGAAGGTGGCGTGCGACCACGAAGGTGGTCTCCCAGGCCACAGTGTCCCTCTAGAGAGAGGAAACAAGGTGTGTACCAAAAACCGGAGCAAACGGAGAACGTTAAGCGGTCCCGAACCGAGGCGCACGGCCGACGGCTCCAAAAACCGGAAACTGGTCTCCAAACGGGAACAGTGGTCTACGACCACGAAAAGCAGCCTACGGCCGCTGAGAGATGGTCTACGAGACCTCTCCCTTCCTTCGGGAAGAGAAAACAGAACCTGGTTCGCAAACTGAGGCAAAGCACAAAAGAGTCCCTAAGTCCGGAGGCAAGGCTCTCAGCCGAGACTCCGTAACCTCAGAACGAGCACAACATGCGTCATCACCGAGCGCTCAATCGATGACGTCTGAGTCTTAAGGCCGGTCAAAAATGGGGTGTCTACAGTTGCCCTCTTTGACAGAACTCGGAAGCCATACGTGACGAGAGTAAATGTCAAAGCCCAGAGACGACCCATTTTTGACAAGGCCGAAGACTTAGACAAACAGGCAAGATAAACGAAGAGATGTGCCCGCAGGCACGCCCGCAGGCAGGGGGCAAAATGCAAAACGATATGCACAAAGCCGAATGTAACTCATGACCATACAAAGCAGCAAGCCGTAATGAAGCAAATATTCACAATAGATGCAACAGTGCTAAGCGAGAATGCAAGGCGAAACTACATTTCATGCATTAAGAGTGTAAGAGAATTACAATTCTCGCTACGTCTCACATGGAAAAGATACAATACATGTGCGGCTCATCTGGTCGCACCAATTTCAAATAAACCGTACATACAATATCGTGCCTGCAAAAGAGAGAAGCTTAACAAGCATAACATAATTAGCAACATATGTTCAATGCTATATCAAATGCAGACAAACATGGTGTCAGCGACAAAACGTGCATCGCAATGCGAAAGAAACGCGCGCGGCGACGCAAGTTAAGCATGGAGGGCATGACAATACCAATGAAACATGCGTGACAATGCAAGTGATGCGCATAATGATGCCAGTGACATGCATAACAATGCAGGATGAATTCAACTTCAAAAGCGTATTTGAAACAAAACATCGAGCAAAGAAATGTAAGCCTCGATGAGGGCAACTCAAATGTGACCTCCAGTTTACCTCTCGGAGGGGGTGCAACGTACTCAAAAAGGATACACCTTGCTCTTGGCGAGTAACAACGAACCATACGTCGAAGGCTGGATTTGAAGTTCCCGCGAAAGGATTTCGCGCCGAAATGCACTTTCCTTGTACTTTCTCGAGAGCCGAGGACTTCGATCACCACCAAAATTTGCAGGGAGAACAAAGAGGCATTGGAGACCACACAGGAGGGCCACCGACCACCCTAGAGAGCCACTGACCAGGTCTGGTGCAAGGGGGTGGTCGGCCTACCAGAAAAGGTGGTCGGCTGACCACCTTACTAAAAATAGGGGTAGTTTTGTCCTTTTGCATTCGGATCTTTAAATACACTTGGCCAAAACACTTTTGCTCACAACTTCAAGTCCGAAATTAGTCCCTCTTACTTCCTAGACCAATTTCTCTCTCAGATCTGCTCTTTATACGCACTTTCCAACGCCTCACGCGAAGTTGTTTCACGAAATCTTTCAGTTTTCTTCACTTTGGACCGATTAAAATTTGATTTCGGAGCTTCTTTCTCCATTTTCACTACTTGAGGTAAGTTTGTCTCGACATTTGGAACATTTTCTTGGGAGTTGACTTTTGTTGACTTTTTCATTTCCCGAGAGTTGACTTTTGTTGACTTTCTCTAATTTTGGCTCATTTTTGCTCCTTTTTGCAGATTTCTCGAAATGGCGGGTCATTTCCCTCATGGTGGAGGTCCTCCAGGCACCAAGGGTGGATCGGACATCATGTCCTTGCCTCCGAGGATCCGCCCCTTTTATCCCGAGAGGTACGACCCTCTGGAGCACATCCTTCTCCCGAGCGTTTTCTACCATTTCACCGACTTTGATCGTCGAGCGCCTGCAGACCTGCTGTTACGGGAGCCAGAGTCCCAGATCTCTCACTAAGCACGAGAGGTACGTACTTTATTTTTACATTTTTTGCAATGTATTCTGCATTTCTTGCACATTTCATGCTTTCGCTATGTATGCTTGTCCGCTCGTTCTGAATACATCTGCGCACCATACTTCTACTTATTTTAGCACATATCTCACAACACAGAGTTCCGTTGAGTTGGCACACAGCTTGTTCTGATCACCTAGTCTATAACATGGCATTCTGTTTGTATTTTGAATACACAGCTCAATCACTCGAATTTCTGAACACGCAGCTCATACTTTTTATCGTGAACACGCAGCCCACAGTTTTTGAAAGTTGAACACGCAGCCCAAACTCTTGACGGTGAACACGCAGCCCACTTTTTGAAAGTTAAACACGCAGCCCAAACTTTTAATAGTGAACACACAGCCCACATTTTTCTAAAATCTGAACACGCAGCCCAAACTCTTGATTATGAACACACAGCCCATAGTTTTTGAAAGTTGAACACACAGCCCAAACTTTTGATGGTGAACACACAGCCCACAATTTTTTAAAGTTGAACACGCGGCCTAAACTCTTGCGGTGAACACACAGCCCACAGTTTTGAAAGTTGAACACGCAGCCCAAACTCTTCACTTCAACTCTGAACACGCAGCTCATACTCTTTATGTTGAACACGCAGCTCACACACTTCAATTCTGAACACACGACTCATATACTTTATGTTGAACATGCAGCTCACACACTTCAATTCTGAACACACAGCTCATATACTTTATGTTGAACACGCAGCTCACACACTTCAATTCTGAACACACAGCTCATTACTTTATGTTGAACACACAGCTCACACATTGCATTTGCACTTAGCTCATACTGAACACACAGTCCACAACATTGTATCTGATTTGGTTTGCACACAGGTCATACTTTCATTTTGAAACTGAATACATGTGTTCATTCTGAATGCAGGTATCTTCCCGTGTTACACGAGGCTATGGCTCGATCATTGCTAGGGAGTGGTACGCAGAGCTCCCAGAGCCCGTTCGTGATCTGGTTGACCAGGCAGGGTTTGGACCCTTCTGTGCGGGGATATCACGTTATCCTATGAACAGGACCCTGATGGGGGCACTCGTGGAGAGATAGTAGGACACCACCAACTCGTTCCACTTCTCAACTGCCGGGGATATGATGATGACCCCGTTCGACTTTGCCCTGTTGACTAGTCTTGACATGGCCGGCCAACCGGTCCCCTATGATGAGGATATGGGCGAGTGGGAGGCCGCCTGGATCTATATGTTGGGAGCTCGCCCACCGATTGACAAATCTTCGAGCAGAGTCAGGTATACTTGGTTTTCCGCACATTACAGGGCGACTACACCCACGACTCTCGAGGAGACAAAGCAGTACGCTCGAGGGTTTTTGATGTTCCTCCTGGGGACTACTTTGTTCTCTAACAGAGGGAACACAGTTGGGCTATATTTGCTCAGTGCTCTAGTGGACCTATCACAGGTCAATCAGTACGATTAGGGTGGCGTTGGCCTTACTACCCTTTATTGTTATATGAGTGCGACCTCCCGCGGGCAGGGGAACATAGTCGGCGGCTATTGGAGAGCTTGGGAGGTACTTTCTACCCTCTTGATTTACATTTCTGCTTTCATTATCTGTACACTGCACACACGGCACACTTTACATTCTGTACTTTACACTCTGCTCTCAGCATTCTGCATTCACATTCTGCACTCAGCATTCTGTATTCTAATGGCTATTGCCCTGTTTTTCACAGCTATGGGTTTTCACGTACTTTCCGACGCTAGCCCCAGAGCTCGAGGTGGAGGCGCCTCTTGTGATCCCTTACTCGCTCGTATTTGAGGTCCAGTACCAGCCGAGAGCTCGGGAGACTCTGCCCTACCTGCGGTAGTTCTTCGATACAGTGCGGACGACCAAGGTAATTCAACACTCTCAGTTCTCCATGTTTTCATCTTTGATTTATCTTGCACATTTACGATTTTTAATCGGCTTATGCATTGGTTATCCGCAGATCACCTAGCAACCCTGGGTGCCCTTGGGTGGAGATACCCGATTTCAGTTTCCTGGGGGGTGAGCCGCTTCCCGGTACAGGATCCTATTTGAGGGGCCAGTTGGCAGGGCCTGGTTTTTAGGGGACCACTTCATGAGCCAGACGATGGGCTACCCCGAGCAGAGTGTCCCCGCAGCACCTCCGGATGACATGCGATCCACTGAGGGACTCACTTCCCAGAACGTTGATTTGGCTATGTTAGCCGCTGATGTAGTTCTACATTTAGAGGAGGAGGAGTATGCGACCTACCGTCATACATATTTGATGCCCCCATTGACAGGTGTCCATACTCCCAGGAGGAGGTCTGCTGGCATGCCATCATCGAGTCGAGTCCGGCCTACAGATGCTCCTTCGACCAGCAGGGCCGGCATATCGAGAGGTCGGGCTGGACTGGTTCCTCCGATTCCTCTGACTTACCCTCACGCCAGGTGGCCAGATCTTCCGACCAAGTTGACTGGATGGCGATACGGGACACCTTACCCGATTCCATTGGATCCCTCAGTGCCTGATCACCGATACATCAGAGACCCTGACTCGCCACCGGTATGCTTTACAGTTTTGATTTATCACTCAGATATTTGGACATTTATTCATTCACTGATAACTTGCACTTGCATCTGCAGCCCCCTATGGAGTACATGGATAGGATGCTCGAAGTGATGGCCTCGTTCGAGGGCATGGTTCTACGGAGGGAGACACAGCTATTCATTGCTGGCGTCTCGGTGCTTTTCAATTTCCTTGCATTTATCATACTTCTGATGACATGTTGTATTTACCTATTTCACTGCATTGCTTGACTGTATGCGTAGAGCACATCTAACTCACACCATATTCATATACTATATCTGCATGCATCTACTCCATGTAGCTTTCTTGTCTCTACATCTGATATACATATTGGCTAATGTATTCAAATTGCACTCTTCCTTTTTAGATGCCTCCACTACAGACTGAGCCACAGGCCGGCCCATCTAGGCCTTCTCAGGGAGCTGGGAGAGGGGGTTCGACTCGCAGCTGAGGTAGGCGCAGAGCGCCTGTCATAGAGGAGGAGTCTAGTGAGGAGGAGGAGTTTGCGCATCCTCAGTCAGAGACATCTGCAGGCAGAGAGGATGACTCTGAGTCCGGTTCTGAGAGTGGAGGTGATGCTGAGGAGGGTTCCAAGGACAGCAGCTCCGATTCAGATGGTGGTGCTGGTGGAGATGGTACAGGGACTTCTCAGCCGAAGAGGACGAAAAGGGCCTCTTATTCTTGCACTTGAGAGCACTGATGCAGATGTTCCTGCTTTATTTGCCTTTTTTACCTAGTAGTTGTAGCACATTGTACATTATTAGGCAGTTTTATTTTCTGTAAAAACTTGTACCCTTGTTGTAAAATGTTGTAACAAAGGAAGCATGATGGAATGAAACAGCTTTTTGAAAAAGTGTTGTATTTTATGTTCTTAGCATCACATCACATCATTTTGCACAAAAAAGAGATTGAATGAAAATTGAGCATCGAAAATTTCTAACGAAATAAACTAAACAACTTAACTTATTAAGAAGCAACAAAACCTTAGCAAGTTTACAACTAGATAAACAAAACACGGAAATGTTTGATAAACAAACAACAATTGAACGGACAAACTCATCAACTCGACAAAACCTAATGGCTCGATAATCAAAACAACTCGAAAAGCAAAACAACAACTCGATAAGCAAGACTTAACAACAACTCGATAAGCAAGTGCATTTCGGAGAAAACGGACGATGGAATGCATCCAAAACAGAGGGAAACGCGGATCTTCAACACTCCCAACACATGAAAATGCTAGGAGCTCCCTTCTAGGGACTGGGGACAGACCAAAAACCAAATCTTCTCCATGGCTGACCACCAGAGAGAGCTGGCCGACCAGCTTTCTGCCTTGGAGACGAAAGAGGTGGTCAGCCTACCAGAAAAGGTGGTCGGCCGACCACCTGGTTTGGCGACCACCAGATATTCGACATGTGTCCCCAAATAGTGCCTTATCCTCTACAAAAGTTCCAGCTTCGTGGTTCTTTCATTTCATCTCAGTTTTGCATCAAAATGGAGGCATTCCTCATCGAAAATCTCGCAGCTTAGATTGCTACTTTAGACAGCTCGGAAAAGTTGAACTTCCGGGGCTTCGGCTTAAATGCACTATTCACGTTGAGCCGCACTTCGCTGCATCTTCCATTCCTCCATGCCGCGGCAAGGTTTTGGAATCCGGTAACACATGTTCTTAGCTTCGGCGGGCAAGCGGTGTGTGCTACCTTCGAAGATTTCCAAGCTTTGATGGAATCCAAGCGCGGCGAAGAAATCTTGCCCCAGTTTCGCTTTAGCCATGCCCAAGCTTTAGGACAGATGTGTGGGCTTACTATGCATGACGCTAGGTCTTTGATTTGCAACGGGGAATTGGACATCCTCGGCTTGATTCATCATTTTTCTGACGCCGGTGACCGCGACAACCATCATTGGCAAGGTTTTCGGCAACATGCCCTTTGTTTGTGCATGCTATCTCATTTCTTGCTTGCCTCACGCTCCGGAGGATCTAGCGTCTGGTTAATCGAGGTTGCCCAAAGCTTAAAGGAGGGCAAGAGCTGCATTGTCATGACATTGGCCGAAACATTGATGGGCTTGGATGCTTTCCACCGTCGGGAGACGACCAGATTCTCGGGGAGTCCACTACTGCTGCAGGTAATGTTTCTCACCCTGTCTCATATATATATTGCTCACATCACTCGGCCCTCAGGCTCGATTTTTCTCTCAAAACCCTTTTCTCACTTTTCTCTCATCGTACGTCTCTCTATTCTTTATTCTCTCATTTTTCATCCCTCCCCAGGTGTGGTTGATGGACAAGTTGCAGGTTGTGGACTCTTGCCCAACATACTCAGCTCGCGGCTACTTCTTCCGGCAACGTCTAGTTGATGCCCCTGATGAGGGATGGTGGTTCGACTGGATGTGCAGTTTGTCCGCAGACCACATTGTTTGGCGCTGTCCTTGGCTCAATCTACCGGCAATGAGCTACAGTATGTCTCGCCAGCCCGGGATTCAGTTGATCGGCCTGACACATTGTGTGTTCTACTTTCCTTTCCGGTTCCAGCACCAGTTCGGCCATGATCAGACTTGCCCGCCAGAGGGGATAGAATACCCTGTTGCATTCCCGGTCCGAGGCGCACAGCTAGCTCGGTATGCCACGGCATGGAGGACGAGAGAACTCTTGGCCCCCGCTCCCACTTTCAGTTGCGCTTTGTCTGACGAGTGTGTAGATTAGCTTAATGAAGAGGCACAGATTGGGCCCAGCTTGGCATCAGAGGCTTCGACCAGCTCTAGGAGGGGGCGCAGGAACACCTGACTTAGCTATGCCCCGGATTTATTGCTTTATTAGTACTTTTAAGTTTTCTTTATGAATGTAACCAAAAGCAACTTCAATTTGTATGCAAGAGCAAGAGGACTCTGTATTGAAATCAATAAAATTGAAGGTTGTGGGTACTGAAAATTTTCCGCTTTGGTCCAAAAATGGTCTAAGTTGTAAAAAGATTAATTTGAACAAAATCAACTTTTATTAAAACTTTTCAAAACCATTTTCGATATGGATCAAAACTGGACACGCCTGAGATCTGTCACTGAGATGCACAACCCCGGATCCCAGCAACTGGAAAGTTGCCCCTAGTCTGAATAGCACTGCACCGGAGATCACAACCGAAGCTCTTGAACGCTGAATAGACAAAGATGACCGAGATGATCAAATGGACAAAGTTGATCGGGGAAAAGTTTATGGTTGAACTTTAAGATGAAGTTGCCTACGTATCCCAAAGATGGGAATCAAGCCTTACGTAGTTTAGGCTCGGGTTCACTCGAGTATTTTCACTCTCCTTTTGCACTCTAACTTTTGCCAAGGCCGCCCTTTGCGGGTTTTCAACCTTGCGAGCTCAGTTTTTATAATTTCAAATTTTTCATGCTCTAACTTTTGCCTAGGTCGCCCTTTTGGGTTTTCGGCCTAGCGATCCACTCAAGGGTAATATTTCTTTAACTTGTCCATATTGATCGGCTGTGAGAACTCTAGGCCATCTAGGTCCATTAGAACGATAGCTCCACCTGACCAAATAGACTTAATGATGTAAGGACCAGTCCAATTAGGTCTGAACTTGCCCCTAGGGTCGTAGATGGGAGCTCGGTTGTCTTTCAGCACCAAATCTCCTTCTTTCAGATTCTTGGACTTAACTTTCTTGTTGAAAGCCCTGGCAATTCTGCGCTAATAACCTTGAGCATGATACAGTGCTTTCAGTCTTCTTTCGTCAAAGAGCATGAGTTCCTCAAATCTGCTCTGCTGCCAATCTACTTCGGCTATCTAACACTCAGCCAGCACTCTCAATAACGGAACCTCAATTTCAATAGGTAGAACAGCCTCCATCCCATAAACTAATGAATACGGAGTCACCCCAGTAGAAGTTCTAATTGAAGTCTGGTAGCTCCACAGAGCAAACGGCAACTTATCTGGCCAATCCCGGTAGGTTTCCACCAGCTTCTGCAAAATGTGTTTGATGTTCTTGTTGGCAGCCTCAACTGCTCCGTTGGTCTGTGGCCGATATGTGGACGACTTATGAAAAGCCACATTGTATTTTTCCAACAAGTCAATCACTTCCTTCTTGAAATGGGAACCGTTATCTGAAATGATTTCGTTCGGGACCCCATAGCGACAGATGATGTTGTTCCTAATAAACTTCGCAACATGTGAAGCCTTCAACACCGCATAAGATTGGGCCTCAACCAACTTTGTGAAATAGTCTATCGCGACCAAAATGAACTCATGCCCATTAGACCCTTTTGGAGTGACGGCCCCGATCACATCGATTCCCCAAACTGAAAATGGCCATGGCGAAGTCATATTATATAGCTTTGACAGCGGGATGTTCATGCGGTTCACATGGATCTGACATTTGTGGCATCACCGCACAAAGCCGATACAATCCTCTTCCATGGTAGACCAGTAGTAACCTTGTCTGAGGATCTTCCGAGCTAACATCACCCCGTTCATGTGAGCTCCGCACTCTCCTCCATGGATGGCCTCCATCAGGCGCTTCGATTCTTCGGCACCAACACACAGCTTATGCATTCCCAGATGACCTCTCTTGTACAATTTACCTCCGCAGATGATGAACTGAGCAGCCATTCTTCTGATTGCCCTTTTATCCTTGGCATTTGCCCCTGGTGGATACGCTTCTTTTTCCAAGAAATTCCAGACATCATAATACTAGGGGTTCTCATCTTGAACCTCTTCTATGGCAGCAATTGACTCGTAGGCCGGCGCAAACTTCTGGTCAATGATGATCGGGCGCATCCGGACTCTAAAAGGAATGTCTATCATAGAAGATAGAGTTGCTAGTGCATCTGCGAACCTGTTGTTCTCTCTTAACAGATGAGCAAAGTTTAGTTTCTCAAACCGAGAAATTAACAAGTCCAAGGTCTGGTGATACATTATCATCTTTTCTTTTTTGACTTTCCAGTCTCCTTTAGCTTGAGATACAACCAGGTTCGAGTCCCCGATGACGTCCAACAGTTTTGCCCCTAGTTCTAGGGCGGCTTCTAAACCAGCAATGCATGCTTCATACTCTGCTTCGTTGTTCGAGACTTTGAACCGGAGTTTAAATGCTAGAGGGATACGGGACTTGTCGGGTGCTATCAGCAACACTCCTACCCCATACCCTTACTGATTTGATGCTCCGTCAAAATACATTGTCCAAAACTCATCGTTGATATGCAAAATGGCCTCATCTAGGAATAAGTACTCAACTGCTTCACCTCCTTCCACTGGATGATCGACTAAAAACTCCGCTACCGCTCTTCCCTTGACTGACTTGTGCGTCACATATTTCAGATCAAATTCGGACAGCAGAAGCAACCAACGAGCTAGCCTACTCGTAAGTGCCGGTTTCTAGAAGAGATATTTGATGGGATCTAATCTTGAAACCAACATTATAGAGTGAGCTAACAGGTAGTGCCGCAACTTCCTGGTAGCCCATACCAAGGCTAAGCAAGCCTTTTCCAACAGTGTGTAGCGGGTTTCATACTCCAGCATCTTCTTGCTCAAATAGTAGATAGCCCTCTCTGCCTTATCCTCTAATTCTCGCAAAGCATCTTTCATCGTGGTTTGATCCTTTGAAAGGTACAAAATCAATGGTTTTCCTACCAAAGGCGACAAAGACGGTGGGTTCTGTAAGTATTCCTTGATCTGTTCAAAAGTAGCTTGGCATCGGCTGTCCCATTGGAACTTCTTTCCTTTCTTCAGGAGACCAAAAAGTGGTTCACAAGTCAAGGTTAATTTTGAGATAAACCGTCTTATGAATTGCACTTTACCCAGAAAGCCTCTCACCTCCTTTTCAATCCTTGGTGGTGGCATTTCTAAGATGGCCTTGATTTTGGAAGGGTCAACTTCGATACCTCTCTGTGTAATCAGAAACCCCAACATTTTTCCTGCTGTAACACCAAACGTGCACTTCTGAGGATTCAGCCGCAACCGAAATTGTCTGATCCTTTGGAAGAACTTTTGCAAGGCAGTGTAGTGGCCCTCTCTATCTTTGGACTTGACAATCATGTCGTCTACATACACCTCAACCTCTTTATGGATCATGTCGTGTAATATAGTGGTCGCGGCCCATTGATATATAGCTCCAGCATTCTTCAACCTAAATGGCATCACCCTGTAACAGTAAGTCCCCCACGGGGTAATGAAAGCAGTCTTCTCCCGGTCTTCGGGTGCCATCACAATTTGATTATAGCCGAGAATCCATCCTGAATGAAAGCAAAGCATGCCCCGCTGTGAAGTCCACTAACTCATCAATATGCGGCAAGGGAAAGTCGTCCTTTAGACTGGCTCTGTTCAAATCCCTAAAATCCACACATACCCGGATCCTGCCATCCTTCTTCGGCACCGGAACAATGTTGGCCAACCAAGTTGGGTATTCGGATACCAACAGGAACCCTGCATCAATTTGCTTGGTGACCTCTTCTTTAATCTTGAGGGCCCAGTCCGGGCGGATCCTCCTGAGTTTCTGTTTAACGGGTCGAGCCTCTGGGTCAAGAGGGATCTGGTGCTGTACAATCTCAGGATCGATCCTAGGCATGTCTTCGTAGGACCACGCGAAAACATCTTTGAAATCTTTTAATAAAGCGACTAAGCACTCGCGTTTCTCCGAAGATAACGTGGACCCGATCTGGACCAGCCGCAGGTCCTCCTTACTACCAACATTAACAGTAGTGATTTCATCAACTAAAGGTTTAACAAATCTTTCCTACTCTTGATCAATCAGAGGAATTTCTTCCCCGTCGTTTTCATCAAAATTTTGAAAGTCCTGATTAATACAATAAATCAAGGGCACAAAAAAGTACTCAGAAACCACATCCATTCCATTCTTATTAAGTATTTCCAAATCGTCCGATTCTTCTGTTACAACAGACTCAAAAGAGAAAGAAAAAAATGACCTAGACAGGACTGTGGTATCCAGATTATCACCTCCGGGATTACCGGACTCAGACTCAGTCGAGCTGGAACCTGATTCCGACTTTACAGACTCAGTGGAATCAGGTTCCGGCTCACTACCTAACCCGGTGCTGCTTGACAAAAATCCCTCCTCGTACTGCCAGGTGAAAGAGGGTGCGATGGATGCATCCAAAATGTTTGACGGTAGGCCCACAACCATTTCATTCCCGATCATGGACACCGAGAAGTTATCCTCCAAGCACTTCTGTACGATCGGAGGATCTGAAAGTAGACAAGCCAGTGCTACCCCCATTTCAATTTCAACGCTCTCGGAATCCACATTTTCATTCTGCTCAACCTCAGCTGATGGGTCTGTCTACTCCTTTGGCAATATCATCCCCGGATAACTACAGGTCAAAGAAGATCTCAAACCCCGGCAAGCGCCTCTTCTCGGCATTCAGCCATGGCTCTGGGAAGCCACAAAATGGAAAGTCCTCTCCCTCCCAGACGAAGCGTCCATTTAGAGTACCTTGGATGGGTCGGTGTATCAACTCAAAAGGCTTCCCCGCCCGCTTTGCTCTGGCTCTACCAGCCATCTCCTTACCCTTCCTCACCCAATCCTCTTTGGTGGACAGATAACCTAAGCCAAAGGTATGCGGGTTGTGCGGCACTTCGGCTGATACTGCAAGGCCCTTTCGGCCACTCTTTCCCAATCCCATCCCGGGGATGTGTTGAAGCTTGTTCATGAGGTATATTGATTGTGCGCTGACATACACCCCATCATCAACAGCCAAGATGTTTTGCACGACTCGAGCCTCAGCCAGAGTAAACCCCGATAAGAACACATCCTCTGTGCCGTGCTCGATTTCCAAGATTGGTGTAGACACTTCTGGCGGTGGATGGATTGACGAATTCCCGAAAACAATAGCCACCTCCTTCCCGTGGGGGTATTTCAACATCTGGTGTAAGGTGGAAGAGACTGCTTTTACCTGGTACAACCACGGTCGCCCCAAAAGTAGGTTAAAGGTTGCAGGAACGTCCAAGACATGAAAATCGATCTCGTGTTGTCCTGGACCAACCTAGGTCTGAATTTTGACAGTCCTCATCACCTCCCTGCTTGTGTTATCATACGCCCGAATCACCTGGGCAATTGGCACAAAGTCCATGGGCTTTAACCCGATTACATATGCCGTCCTTGACCGGCACACATTAATAGCGGATCTCGTGTCGACAAGAACCACCAGTATCCATTTGCTTCTACACTCCATAGAGATGTAAAGCGGTTTGTTATGATTCGCGCCCTCAAGCGGCAGTTCTTTGTCAGAAAAGGTCAATATCAGGGAACCTCCTCCCGAAAAGACCAATTCCACCAGCTATTAAGGCGTGGTGTCTAATAAGAGCTTGGCCTTGTCCATGGCCGATAGGACAACCTGTCTATGAACACGTAAAGCCATAAGCAGTCTCCAGATAAAGATGTCTGCTTATATCTTTTTCAATTGTTTTAGCACAGCCTCTTCTTCAAGTTGCTTCTCTTTTTGTTTCTCCACCTCCTTGTCCTTCCCGGACACCTCTGGCTGATCTAGGTATGGGGGCTTGAAATACTGCCCACTCCTAGTCATATGGTCTACTTCACCAATGTACCAGGTATCATCCGGTTGATTGCTTCTCCAGTCCTCATCCGTGTAGGCAAAACATAAATCATCGTCCTCCCACCACATTCCATCGGCAACCGACAGACACTTGTCCGGCTCCGTTACACTGTCCTTGTACTCACAGTACCTTCTGTCCACATGCTTGCAGCATCCTCTGTTCTTGTGCACACAGCACTTTCAGTCTCCACAGGGGCCTTGGCTTTTTTGGCTCTCTCAGAGTCCTCAATTCCTTCCTGTTCCAACTGCGTCAGTACAGTTTGCTGTTCAACATTCCCCGTATTCAAAATTCCCAAATACCGAGCGAAATTTTTGGCACCGGCGCTCTCCGGCGATGCATTCTGACTTCCGGCCCTTCCGGCCACAATTGATGTCCTTATCCCTAACGAGCCCCTTTCCGGCTGAGATTCTTCAACAATATCTGGTTGGTCGTCAAGCCACCCTGTGACCTCTGCTGACTCCTCAAAATCGAACCAATTGACTGCACTGTCCCCCGGGTCTTGTTCGTTGAAAAACTGGAGGTTAGAAAAGTCCCCTTCCAAAGTTGCTAAGTCATCTTGCCTCTGATCAAATCCGTCCCCCTATAGTATACAGATTTCTGCCCCTGTTGGCAATTCCAGATTTGGCCCAGCCTGTCCGGCTGACACAATGTAGCCACTCAGATCATACACCTCCTTAGCAATGCTCCCAGATTCCTCAGATTCTGAACCAACAACCCCGTTGTTCTCCGCAGCCATCCCTGCCCTGTCTTCGACAGTCACCACCTTTGGTTTGGGTTGGGCTCGGGAGATGTCCAACATGCACAAGTCTGTGCTATCGGGAAGGAACACCTCCAGCTTGGGTAGGTGGGTCGGGGTAATGTATATGCTGGGGTCGTATAACGTGACCTCAGTCTGGATGAAGTTGATTCGTTTGGGAGGTGGAGCTTGGTTGTGTGGTGGGAGAGGATTGGTTGTGACATTGGGTTTTTCGGAAGGCACAATCACCTGCTTGTCAATGAGATCTTGAATCTCATGACGCAATCTAAAACATTGGTCGGTGTCATGACCATGTTGTTGGTGATATGCACAATATTTTGCCGGGTTACGAGAGGGTGGGAGCGGATTTGGCAATGGCCTCGGCTCCAGGGGCTTCAAGTGCCCTTTTCTAATTAAAACCCCTAGAGCTTTGGACAAGGGCATATATAATGGAGTAAAGGTTCTTTGGCCTCGAGGTTGGTATTTGGTTGTTTGTGTGCTGCTTCCGGACGCATCGGAGAAAGGTGTAGCCGCCATGGGTCTTAGAGGGGGAGTGGTGGTGACCATGCTTACTTCTGAAGCTCTAGCATTTGTGACATTGCTGGTGCCTGTATTGGTGTTGTAGTTGAAGGTTCTTCTGGGTTGCTCTCTGTCATTATCAATCAAGCCCTGCTTCAAGGCATCCTCGATCTGTACTCCCATCTTATGCAGATCTGAAAAGGTAGGAAAGGGGAGCACGATCATTTTCTGCATAAGCTTAGGCTGGAGATTGCGCACAATCGTCCGGATTTGATCTTTGTCAGTGGACCTAAGGGTCATCATTAAGGCCTTGGCCCTCCAGCGGGCTACGAATTCAGAGAAGCTCTCCTTAGGCTCCTGCCTTGTCGTCTCAAGATCACGGGTTGTAATCTCAATCTGCGTGTTATAGGAGTACTGTGCAATGAAAGCCTCGGCCATCTCATCCCAGTTCCGCTTGACATCATCTTCCAATTTTGCATACCAGATGGCCGCCACACCCGAGAGAGTTCGGCCGAATAATGAAAGCTTCTGTAACCTGGTGAGGCCCATCGGCCTTAGTATGTCTGAGAACAACCAAAGATGCACCATGGGATCCCGAATCCGTCAAAGCGGTCAATTTGTGGCATCTTGAACCGATCTGGCAGCGTCACAGCCGTGTCGGTATACTCGTCCTCGATGTCTAGGATGGACTTTACCCCTTGGGATTTCTTGAACAACTTCTCAAGCTTGCTCAACTTTAACGCTGTATGGTCCACTTCGAACTCAAAGAGAGAGTCCGGTTGATTGACAGACGTAGGTGCCTTAGATAGTTGAGGAAGAATCGGGGGCGGAGCCGGCCCTGTCGGAATGTCCATATCTCCCTGGACATTTGGTGCCTCCCCGGGCGCTGGAACTCCTGGTGGGGGAGGAGCTTGGTGTGAAGCAGATGCCCCGGTTTATTGTTGCAGCCTGACAATTAACTCTGCCTACTGGGCCATGATCTCGGCCTGTTGTTTGGCAAATTCATCTCGACGAACAGCGTCCTGCTGCATGGCTCTCATACTTTCTTGAAGTTGGCGCACCATGTCCTCCATTCCTGCCATGTTCTGCTATTCCAGCTGACTGACTGGTATATCTAGCTTTGTGATAAAAACTGAAGCCTTAGCCTGACTGTCCACTGACGGGATAGACCACTGTTCTGGCAATCTCTGCTCGGATACACTGCGTCTTCTCGACCTCCGTCTGATAACCGGGGGTAAGGAATAAAACACTGGTTATCCATCGACCAGATCCTCAGATCGATTGAGTTGGCGATCTCTAGTCCAGAGTGCTTGGGGAATATCTATTTGGTCTAAAGCAATTGTGCTAAACTACCTAGCAAAAGATAAATAAAGCAATAATAAGGAAATAAACAACCAGCATAATAGCGTAAATAAACACACAACACACAGTTGGGCATCACAACACACAGTTGATAAGTTGAATAGATTGTTCTCAAAAACTGATCATTGTTCCCAAATCACTGCCCCCAACACTGAATCTGATACCCGCAGATAACTGATTCCCAAAATACTGAACTGGTGCCCGCAGGCCTGATACCCAAACTTGTAAACTGATACATGCATTCCTGTAGAGACGCACTCTAAAAGCACATAGCAAACAAGTGAGAACCAAAACACCCTTATATTGGGGTAAGGTTTCACTGTCCTATTTTGTCAGGAGCTAGGGTTTTACTACGCACGCAACGGTTTCAAACAACCTATAATCGGGTAAGCAACCTGTCCTAGCTTGGAATGGTCACTGTGGATTCCGAATATGCACTAGGTCGAATGGTCAAAAAGGGTGCCCCGGTAAAAATCGGGGTTTGTGTTCCCATCGTGGCAGAGCCCGTAACTAGTCAGCCTTATGGCACGCTTCTCAAAGCGAGCCTCCAGCAAACCGTTCAGGAATAGCAGATGGCAAACACGGTGTCCTAGGCGCACCAATGCAAATGCAATGCAAAGAAACACATAAATGTAGTTAAAACAAGACATCATGAGTTCGAGTCAAGTTCTCTAACTCCCCAGCAGAGTCGCTAGAAACTGTAAATATCCCCAAACGTCCCGGGAGGGAATCCCGTTTTGTTCATTGGGCTCACTACAATTCAGGACTCAATGTCACGGTCCTGTATCTAATCTCGCAGAGTGCAATGCAAGACCGATGAATCATCAAACAGTCCAAATCTGGCAAATCGTTTTTTGAAAAACTGATTTTTAGAAAGAAGTGTCAAACATGGACTGCTTTGCCAGATACAGAGTCGCCACTTAAATATTTATTTTAGGAGAATTTAGGAAACCCTGACTCGTGCCTAAGGCCACGTGTCCGTCATCACCAAAGTTGCATCGGCTTGGGAATTTGGGTACGATTGGGGAAGGTCACTTCATGAGCACCCCCGCTCACCCGGCCTCTACTAACCATGATATCGAGTTTTGAAAACATTATGTGCTCTTATTCCGATTATTAGCCTAGAATTACTATGTGATGTGCACAGCATACAAGTATAGACTGGGTCAACTGAGTTGGAACAAAACATTTCGTGTTTGTTTTTTAAAGCGGTTTGCTACTCACAAGTAGGCTAAAATGCGGATTTTGCCACCCTCAAGTGGGCTTAGAAAACATGGTGATTTGCCACTATCTAGTGGGCTTAAAACTCGCAATCAATAAATTGTTCCAATTCAGATAATCCAACCTGCACCCACAGGCATTCAGGCAGTTATATCACATAAGCAAATAGCCTCATGGTAAGCATGCTATCATGGAAGTTACTCACACGCATGCAAGGATGCTAAAGCATAAGCACTTACCGAGTACTCTAAGCCAAAACAAAAACTAGTTACTAATCAATGCATGATCCTAACTATACTGAAATGCCTAATGCAACACATACAGGAATGCAACTAAGATAGGCTCGGCTATTCTAAGATGGCAGGTGAAATGCAATAGATAACATGTATTCAACTCGGAATTGAAATACAATGCAGTTAGTATGATGTGCCGAGCCCGGTGCATGCAAAACAGATGAATAAATGCAAACATGCGAGCATAAGTATGGTAACTGAAACATGCCCTAAAACTAACCATCATAAGCTGGTAAATAAAAGGGAGAAAGATGTGGGGTTGGAAGACATACATCATACACACGCACGCTTATTACAACATTGCCCTCCTCGGAGGGTCCGAATAAATAATACACAACTGAATGAATAACGAATTATAGCTAATTATTACATAACCCTAATTAATTAACAAATTAACTAAGATAAATAAGCTAGCATGCAAATTAAACAAAAACGGACTGCCTCAGCTCTGTTCCGAATGATAGGGATGCATGCATGCTCGAGTCGCCTTGTCGGGAAATCCATCTCGATGCCTCGATTTGCCTCTGTTTGCGACTGGTCCCGAAATACTGTACAATGCTCCAGAAGGCTACTTGACCAGTTTTGCTGCTAGTTTCTGTTTTGCTACAACAGAGAGCAAGAAAGGGGCATGGCAAAGTATTCTCAACATATGTGTGCACGACCACTCTCCCCGTCATTGCATAAGCTCTAGGGAGTGTAGTCCTCGATCCTCGTGCCACCAATCACGCATCTCGATGCATGATGGCCGAGGAGTTGAATTGCACGACTCAATGTGAAATGAATGCACAAATGGACAACTAAAGCCAACAACTCTATCATGGATAGTCAAGAGTGTTGGCGACCGGGAATTGAAGCATGTTTCATCACTTTGAGTACGAAACGCCCCTCGTTTCCCGTGTTTGGACTAACCCTACTCCAAACACAATGCAATGAGATGGCATGCACAATGCGACTAACATGCAAATGCAATGCAACCTAATCATGCTAGCATGCGAGGGATGATATGCATACATGCAACCTAGCATACGCAATGCTATGGACTAAAATGGCATACGTAATGCACATGAGCTATATGGCATACACAATGCACACATACGAAGATGGACATACACAAAGGCATAATCAAAGCATACACAATGCGATGGTCAAACATGCAACAACATGAACCAAATGGCATACACAATGCAAGGTGGACTTAAACCAATATGAGTGGACCTCAGCCACACTCAAATCAGTGGCCAATATGATGAAAGTGAGACAACCGAAATACATACAAACATGCACAAATGCAAAGGATCGATCATAAGGCACAACATACAACTCTAACAAAGCATGACAAAGGATGAAATATGGCATAGAATGGCACATGATCCAGCTTTGAAATAGCATACAAGATGGTCCCGAAACATGTAAACACCTCACCCGATGCATGCTAGATGACCCGAATACCGAAACTAGTGGGATGGATTACACTATAGGTATGCAAAACAATGCTCAAATGATGAAACCAAACCCAAAAAGTCCCTATGCAGACCAAAATCAGTGGCTAAATGTGTTGGGATGGTGGCTTGGAATGCATTCAAATAAAGCTCATGCAATGGCCGGTAAATGAGGCATTCAAGCATAACTCTCAAACGCATTTAAAGAGCGAAAATCATGGGAACATGGCATACATGTAAGCTTTGAAATATGATGTGCAATAGCCCCAAAACATGAAAACACCTCAGTATATGCGTGTAATAGACCTCGAAACTCAAAGCTAAACATGGACATTGTACTACAAGCATGCAAAACAAACATTATTCGACCATGAGACCCAAAAATAGAGCTAAGGCAGTCCAAAATATGCACAAAATCAGTTTAAGGCATGGCCAAAAAGTGCTAGAATCAATGGTCAACATAGCATGTAATGTAAGCTAGTAAAGGGGATTTACACTACAAGTATGTGAGGCAATCAAGAGGTTACCAAACCAACAAAATTCAGAAGTATTCCATGCCAAATAATGCCCAAAAACTCATGGAAACATGGTCAATGCATGCAAGAATGATAAGTTCCTTTGAAAGACCAAAATGAGGGTTATTCTACACATGCATAATGGACATCCAAAAAGACAAAACCATCTCTGGAAAGAGGTTATGAAGGCCCTAAAACTCACTGCTAAGGGCCTGAAATGAGGCTAGGAAGCATGCAAGTAAAGGCTCCTTTGAAAGGCCATGAAGAGGGTTACTCTACACATACAAGATGGACACCCAAAATGGAAAAAAGGGCTCTAGACAGAGCCTATTCAGGTCCTAAAACCCACCAAAAATGGCCTGAAACATGCTCAAGAAGTATGCAAATATGGGCTCCTTTGTAAAGCCAACAATGCTAGTAAACAAGACAAGGGGTGAGAGGGTCACCCCTCTCTGATTTTGGGGCTCAAAACAGTATGCTAGCCACTAAAAATCCACTAGATTTTGGTGGCTAAAAGGCTAAACAAAGCACAATACAAAGGCCTTAATGCATGGCTCAAAACAAGATGAAAACAAGCATGCAAGGGGGTAGATGACCCCCAACAGAAAAGAGGTCTTAAACAAACATGTTAAGAAGCTTAGAACAAGACTTTTTTCAATTTATGACAATGCCCAAATATGCTTGCAAATGGAGCTAAGATGTGAAGCAAAATAATGCTTAAAAGGGGAAAATGAGTGTTACCCTTGTATGGAAGACCCCCAGCAGTTTCTGGACCAAAGTAGCAAACCTTCAACCTCTAAAAACTAGCTCCAAGGTGCTTGGATGGATGGTGGAAGGGTTAAGCTAAGGGTTGGTGTGCAAAGGGCCAAGAACTATGGAGTATTTGAGCACAAAAGAGAGAGATATAGAGAGGTGTATATTGTATGCCTTAGAAGCAAAGTCTGAACCCTTGCAATAGAAGAGGACCTCTTCCTTTATAGAGGAGAGGGGCCAAAGCTTCCTCAAGAAGCTTAAAACCAAGCTTAAAGATCCTCCATACACGTGTATGGAGGATCAATTCTGAGGCTTCCAGCTGGCACAGCTGGCTAACACTCAGTGAGACAAAAAATGAGGAAGCTGGCCGACCAGTTCAGGTGGTCGTCCGACCCCTTGCCCTAGTCGGCCGACCAAGTTCAAAAGGGTCAATCGTCAAAAGTTGGTCGGCAGCCCTGATTGGTGGTCTCCCATGTGAAAGCAACTTAATGGTGGTATGGGAGACCAGAAAATGTGGCCCAAAAGTGAGGGAGACCAACTTCCTGACAAGAAACCGGCCAGTGGGAGAAAAGGTGGTCTCCAAGAGAAAATGTGTTCTCCCACCCTTATACCACCTTCCAAACAATGAAAATAGGGTCCCTACCAAAAATAAACCAAGACGGATGCAAAACGAGGGTTTGGGGGCCAAAACGCGCAGCCAGGTGCCTCGAAAACTGACTGTTAAGCATCGAAGGTGGCGTGGGACCACGAAGGTGGTCTCCCAGGCCACAATGTCCCTCTAGAGATAGGAACAAGGTATGTGCCAAAAACCGGAGCAAACGGAGAACGTTAAGCGGTCCCGAACCGAAGCGCACGGCCGACGGCTCCGAAAATCGAAAACTGGTCTCCAAACGGGAATAGAGGTCTACGACCACGAAAAGTAGCCTACGGCCGCTGAAAGATGGTCTACGACACCTCTCCCTCCCTTCGGAAAGAGAAAACAGAACTTGGTTCGCAAACCGCTGCAAAGCACAAAAGAGTCCCGAAGTCCGGAGGCAAGGCTCTCAGCCGAGACTCGGTAACCTCAGAACGAGCACAACATGCGTCATCACCGAGCGCTCAATCGATAACGTCTGAGTCTTAAGGCCGGTCAAAAATGGGGTGTCTACATTATGATTTTTATATATTTTCAGATTCTATAATATTTATTTTTGATTTTCTGTGTAATTATTAATTAGTTGTAAATCTAGAAAATTTTAGAAAATTGCAAAAATTATAAAAATATGTTATGACATTATTTAAATATTATATACAACATATTAAATTCTTTTAAATGATTAGAACTTGTAGTATGTTATTATTTTAAATTGCATGATTTATTTAAATTGGTGAATTTTAATTCCATGTTTAAATATTCTAGCATGTTTTCTTTTATGAATTACATTGAGATGTTATCATGTGAAGTTAAATATTTTTATCATGATTTAGACATGTCATAGTTAGTGGGAGGTTGTTCGGTTGAGAGAAATCTTTGTAGATTTACTTCCGAAGACTAATATTTTGGGCATGAATTAAATTAAATTTTGAATAATTGTCACTTGTGGCACAAGAGATGATTACAAGCATAAAGGATTTTTGATCTTGCGACTTGTATAATATTGTTACTATTTAATTTAGATTTCCGCAGTAAAATTATATTGTGATATACTAATCAAATTAATCCTAATGCGCATTTTTTCCTCTAATTGAGTTAGCTTATGGAAGTTAATTTGGTTGACCTAGACTTGGCAAGGATGTTCAATTGTGAACAATGTAATCCTGTTCTTTAGATGAGCAAAAAGTCTTGGAGACTTTAGGTCAAACCTTAATTGAGCCAAAGTAAGGAAACATGACTCAATGTCGTCATGGTTTTGTTGCCTTGTTTGGCACAATAAAAACTGATATGTCGCTATGATTAGCAGCATGCTAAGTAGCTTTGATTGGCGAGTTTGGAGTTGTGAAATTAGTAAGCTCTCAATAGATCTAGATATGATCCTGACTATCGAGCTGCGCAGATTGACTTTGTAGTTTGACTTGTAATAATGTTGCATCATTGGATAAAGCAACATCCAAGAGTCACATCATCCCAGAATTGCGAGCTTAAATGAGTAAATCATTAAGTGTAAGATGAGTAGCCAATATGAGCAGTGTTTTGCTCTCTACCCAACTAATGCAAGTGAATGGAGCAAAATTTCACGCACTATAATAGTTTGCGTTGAAGTATCATTTGAAGTTAAAAGATTAACACTTAAAAGCTACAAAATCTATTAACACTAAGTGAGAAGATTAGTGCATAATGGTTGCAAAATCTATTAGCACTACCAACTTGTCTAGGTCTGGACACTTATTGTTTTCACACTTGAGTGTGAGACATGAGGAAGTGCTTCTTTGAATGATTCCTTAGCTAGGCTAACGCTTTTGAATGGCGTTTACCACTAAGCGCAAAAGTTGTAGCATAATAATGAAAAGGTTAAAACCGACAAGGTTGTTATGACTTTAAAAATTTAACACATCGCTCGTGAGATCATTTTGTTGAATTAGACTCGTTAGCCTAATTTGTGCTTAAGTTGCTTTAGGAGCTGTCATAGATTGATAGTTTTTTCTCTCTTTCTTGTGGATAGTAGAATTAATTGCAACTAACTATGAAACAAGAAACAGAGATGGCAAGAGGAGTATTGTTATGTTTCAACTAGATGCAGAGGAGAATAAAATTGACTTAAAGGTGCAAGGGATTAGCACTTACTCGTTAAATTTGTGATTTAGGCGCACTTGATATCTCCATGACATCCTTTTATGATCTAGTGAACATTAGTTAGTCAAGAGTCATTACCTAGTTGGGCCTAAACCGTTACACTTGTCTTTGAGAACTCGCACATTAGGATGATTAGAATTAGTTTATGACATTGGTCATGAACCGATGGCTTATTGTACTTAATCACATTAATGAGAAAATGACATGGATGGTTTGAGTAGGTCCTCTTAGGCCCACTCGCTTGTGGCATCTTACTCTCATGTAAATGTGTAACTTTGTTCGCAATGGTTGTGCACAAGTAAGTAGGAAAGCCGCAAAAGGACATCTGTATTGGCGCATTTAGTCCACTGTGATATTTGTGACTGGACATGTGCAAGGATATGATAATTAGCCCAATCTCGACACATTTATAGATTACGATACGCATTTTAGTCAAAGACTATTTGATCGCCATAAGTCAAAAGTTTTGAGATGATTTTTGACATTACACATATAAAGTCGAGATCAATTAGACAAGAGTTTTTGTGCCTTTAGTTTTGACCGAGGTAGCGAGTATCTATTTGAGTTGTTTTTTAGAAAGCTCTGTGAAGAGAAAGGGATGCTTAGCAATACAATGGTGTAGTAGAGATAAGGAATTAAGTATTGTTCATGTTAGGTGGATGATGGTGCAATATGTTTCCCAATTGGGAATTGCACTTTAGTTTGTTATCTATGTCCCTAACTAAGTGCTCTCCATATCAGATTTTACACTCCATTTGAGTAATGGGTTAGCGGAGAGCCATTTGTGGGCGATCTTTAACCATCAAGCAGCTTATCTTTATTTTACTTCCCATAAGGTTGCGAAGTTAAGACCTAGAGTTCTATGGTGCATTATTGTATGTTGTCATGTAAACCTTCTAGGTCATGTGCCTATAGGTGAGCAGCTTTGTTGACAGTGTAACTAAGTCACATAAAGTTTTCTTAGTAAATGTGGCGTGAATAGAGTTTGGAACTCTATAAGATAGAGAATTCTAAGTATGGCATTTTATGTAGCCTAGTTGAGAATGGAAAGAAATTTTCAATATCCTAGGAACAGTGGGAGCAACGTGCCTACTAGTGGATTACTCCATTAGAGAAGAATACTCTACATTCTTAGTTGCGGGGAGCAAATGTGAAAATTTTCCACATTATCACTGAGCGATTGAGAGGGAAACATTCATGATTGCTTTGCAAGATGATAAAAAGCCTAGGATAATACCAAAGGCTCTCTAGTCTCCTGTTTTTAGAAAATGGATCAATGTTGCCCATTTTAAGACAACATCTTTGAGGATTAACCATTTCTAGGATTTGGTTGACTTTCTGCTATGATGTAAAAATGTTCTAAAGTTATGCGCGATTTGGATAGTCATTTTTTGAGGCATAAGGCTCGCTAGATACCGAAAAGGTGCACCATTGAGGAAGGTGTAGACCATGAGAAGACTTCCTCTTGGAGAGTGAGGTTACTTCGACTTAGGCTATGATTGACATGAGTTCGGAACTTTACTTTGTGGACATTGTGACCCAACTTCTCATTGAAGAATTGGATAAGTAGATCCATAGGGATTTACCTTCTGCTTTTATGGCGAAAAGTTGGGAGCGTAAAAAGAATACTAGTTCTAATAAATCTTTTACGGCCTAAAATAGTTATCCAAATAGTGGTTCTTAGATTTCATCAAGCCATGATGGGCCAACGATGATCGATGAAGACCACTAAGGCATGCTCAATGGTTCAAAAGAAGTTTTTTCTTAATTAGTCATTATGAGCTCAGAATTTATAAGGTTGTCACCACCTAGGGTTGGCAACCCTCTGTTTTAGACATGATGGACATGGGTGATATAATTTATATGCTCGGATGTACGATCCTTAGGAATTGTTCTGGGAGAATTCTTGAATTGTCTTTGATGACTTACATAAGGAATATCCTAGAATGATTCTAGATGCCAAATTGCAAACCCATTGACTTACCTATCGGTAAAAACTAGAGCCTCAGCCATTGAGTGAATCCTCAGCCATTGATGGATAGATTGAGATAAAGGAAGCGCAGTGTCATGCCAGTACATGTTCAAGTGAGAGATGTTAGAAATTGGGTCAGGTTTAGAACTCATACCTGATTGGGTCGCCTATGGTTGCATGACCCAAGACCCACAAGGAGAGACCTAGTCAAAGTGGACTTGGATTAACTTATCTTGGAGATAAATGTGATTAACCCACTATCTCATCTCTTGAAGAGATAGAATTGTGGATGGTTATAACTCTCCCACATAATATACGTATTATATTTGGGAGAGTAAGAATTTAACCATATGGGTAATCTGCTGGTCTCTTTCTCTTAGTCTTTCTCTTCTTTTTCTCTCTCCATGGGAACACAAAACTATGCCTTTGTACTGTGAATAGTGTGGGTAGTTCTCTAATAGTTCTACTCCACTATTAGGAATTATTTATCAATGGAGGCATGTGATTCACCCACATGATCCATGGATTCGGTTTGAGTGTGAAAGGTATGCCCAAATCCGTGTATTTCCGCTATGTAATATTTCTTATTTTTCCTACAGTACTGGTCATGGAGTCTTGTAAAAAATAGTGCACGAGCTATAAGTTCCATCCATTGGTGGTCATGTTATTGACTAATGCCTCAACTACATGCTTCCATACTTTAAGATCAGATGTTATTACAGATTAATTGCATGCTTCCATGCTTATATGTTTTCTGCACTAACTATTGCTTCACCTATCAAAAAAATTGTTGGAATTTGCATGGCACCTCAACCATTTCTTGTCACTTAGCACTGCCTTATGATCTTGTGGATTTATTATTTGATAACTTTGACTTAAAATAAGTTGACACAATGAAAGATGATGGGATTTTTATTGGTTTTATCTGTACATGGATGAAAGCCTACTATTGATATGTGCTACTGGATTTAATTGTGAGTTCAGAGTTTACTTAGAAGGTTTAATAAAATGTTTCTCCACATTGGTTGTGAACGTACGAGGCTTTTCTCATAGAATTTGGTATTCTTTCTGTTGTAATTTTTCCATATATCCAGATCAATATTAAAATGTGTCCTCCTATGGAGATACGCTTATATTCATTAAGAAATCCGGAATAATACTAACTTGTGCTCGATTAACATATCTATTAAATTCCCCATTTAAATATTATTCTTATGTTAATATGTTATGTAATTCATTGTACATACCATTCCGTTTCACATATAATAATGGGGTACTTCAGATATATGTTCTTGGATTAAACTGCGAGTTTAAAATTGCTATAGAACTTTAGTTGCTAAATAAGGGACTCTTTATGCTAAAATAGAAAATAAGAAGGTACCGTGTCATGTCCAAGCATGCTTATGTTGAAGATACATTTATAATGTTCCAGCATGCATCTCATTATTGGTCTTATAGTTGTCTTGTAATACTTCCAACTTGTTAAGCATATGCTGATTGGCCCATTATGGAATGGGCCAATGAGGGGCTTTGGTTTTCCTTGTTTGTTTCGAACTGTTGTGTTTTTTCAGTGCCACTGTTTTGTCAAAGCTGGATACTCATCTCATGATCATGTCATTAGCAAGATGGAACCAAATTATTGATGCTGGGATTAATAGAGTTGGATGATGGTTTTATGAAGATATACTTTGATGATACTTTCTGTATGAATGATTGAGAGAATTTTTTGCAGAGACGAGCTGAGTACTTTTATGCACTATTTCCCCCTCTCCATATAATGTTTTATGATGTGTTGATTACAATATTTTTGATATGTAAAAATTGTAATTAACTTGATGCATGGTTGGCGCATGTTAGCAAGAGCAAGGTTAGCTTGATTCCCTTTCTTGAGGCTTTAAGGCTTCATTAGGACTTTCTTTGCTTGATTTGGAGGCACTGCCAATGTATTCTTCGTAAATTTGAGCCATCTCTGTTCCTAGTTAAATTCTCAAGTTGTGTGTGTTACTCAAGTTGTTTTAGTTAATTTCTTTGACCATGTATTATGCTATATTTCAGAATCAGGGAGAGGAGAGAAGAAGGAAAGAAAAAAAAAAAAAAAAAACATTTCAGTTCAAACCAACTCAATCATATAAACGAGCCGAGTTAACACTTGAGTTTGGAAAAAAAATTAAACTTAGATTATTAATTTTTAAGAAATTTTTTTAAAAAAAAAATATGAACAAAATATACCAAAATGCTTATATTATAAATCTCATTAATCAAATTTGTAAATCTACTCAAACACCAAACACATATTAATTTATTTGGTGTATTATTAAAAATGCATATTAATTTATTTTCTCTATCCTCACGAGTCAGCTCGATTAATAAATGAACTTAAAAATCAAACTCCAGCTCGTTTATTAATAAACGAGCCAAACTCAAATGAGCTTTAAAAGAGCCGAACTTTGTAGCCCTTTGTTCAACATATGCAGTTGCAAATATTACCATTCACAGCAAATACTCTCTCTGCTACCAGTTTGTGTAGTTAATCAGAGTTAAATCACAAGACTGAATCTACACAAGCGCTGTAACAATCCAATTATTGATTGGTAAAACACAATCAAATAGGGGGAGAAAGTGAATGATATGAAGAGATGAGAAAGTGAGACAAGCCAAAACCCGGGCACAAGCAAATTCTCTCACAACCTAGAAATATTCTTCTTTTTTTTTGGAGAACCTAGAAATATTCAGAGTGCTTGACAGTATGCAAATAATACCCAATAATCAAATTATTATACAGTAAGAATGTGTGGTAGCATCAATATACCATGTACAACCAAGAATCACTAATCAAACATTGTATCCACAATACATCAAATGTGTACAAAATAATCACAGAAAAAATACAAATGGTTTCTACATTTGAAGTTATATCTTGATAAACCAAAAAAAAGGAAAAATAAATAAATAAATAAGAATGAGAATCCTGCTTCAGCGCCAAGTACAAATAAGCAGGTCAAAAAATTTCATGTAGTCACTGAACATTATTATACCACCTTCATTGATATAAATAATCAACTATGCAAAGCCCGCCTCTCAACCTACTTATTGAACAAATAATCTCATCCTAGCTTCTCCACTTGCATAGCATATTGTTACACATCTGTCTTGTCTTGTCAATCTTTCAAATTTCACCAATCTTGATACTTATCAAAAAATAAAAACCAGGTTTTCTGTGCATGGTGTCTAAATGAGTCCCGTGTTGTATGGATTGTATGCTTGGACAGGCATACCTGAGCCATAGGGGTGGATACCGGCTCCATATGCATTGCCAAATGGATTTACAGGCTGTTGTTGCTGTGGGGCCATCATCATCATCTGCTGTGGCTGCTGCTGGAACATGAAAGCTTGCTGCTGGTTAGCCATGGATGCCATTTGCACAGAAGGTGGGGCAGCCATGGCATTGGAGGCAAAGAATGGGTCGTGTGCTGTTTGTGACATCATGGGACTGGCCATTGGGACTGGCTGCTCCCAAGGGTTATAGCTCACATTCTGGTTGCTTCTCCTTATTGCATCATCATATAGGCTGTCTAGTGTAAGTATGTCTAGGCCTCCCCCCTTTTCCCATACACAAGTGAAAAACCGTAAGTATAAATATAGCCAACTATTTAATTTGTGATCTATGTTAAATGGACTCATCCAATGTATAAAGTACCCATGCCAGACAATCGAAACTTGGATAATGTGTCCGACACATGTAGCTGGACATAAATAAAACTACCATACTATGCAAGAAATGCTCTATGGCACCTTAGGAACTCTATTTTATCATAGAAAATAAATTTTGTATATTAAAAAATATAAATATTTTGTCATATACGCATGCCCTTAGATGAACACAAGCTACAAAGAGGCATTTTTCTTTTCCCTTCTTTTTTCTCTCTTTGAGGGGGAATCCTTTTCTTGATCAACTGATTTTCATTATTTTTTGGTCAAAAACAAACCAGACGCAGAAGAAGAATAGTACAATACCAGATTGCTAGCAGCTGTGGCATTCTCGTTCGAGCTAGGAGCAGTAACAAGGGCCAATTCCCAGCCCGTAGTTCCATTTGCAGGATTTGGGCCAGCCGGAGTTGATTGATCGGCTGCAATTTCAACAACCAATAAAAATAAATAAATCAGAAAAATAAAACATTAGTGGCATTTCTACATTATAATATTCCATTCAGATAAAACCCTTACCAAAATTACCAACATCGGACTGTCTTCAATGTGTTTAAATCTTTAAACAAATTACCCTTTGTTCATATTACTCAAAACAGAACCAATGTAGTTAATTTTATTAAGGTTGGCCTTGAGAACCCAATGGATATATGACTGTTTGCATTGCAAAAGATAATAAATAAATAAAGATTCCTCCACAAAATGTGAGCCATGGTACAATAATTTACATCATTAGATTTCTAGAAAACTTACCAACAGGCACAATAGCCAATGCCAGAGCATTCTTCTCATCTAATTCTGAAGCACTTGGAACAGGATCATTCAAACCCTAGCAATAAAAATGCAGACACTTCATAAAACTCCCATGAATTCAGGTAAAAAACCAAATCCAGAGTAAAGATTCACAGCAGGATCCTGAGAATTTCCTTTGATAAGTGAGAAAGATACTAAAAATTACCAGCAGATCAGGTGGCCCAGCAACAGGAGCTTCCACCTTAACTGGTTCTGGTTCAGGTGGAGGTGGGGATGGTAGATTTGCCTCCTGTACCTCTGGACTTTTTTTGTCCTCTATGGCTAAGATTATCTTAGGAGCACCGTTCTTATCATCAGCCACCTGGTTTTTGAAAGTAAAGGATTAAAATGAAACTGAGACGGGAATTTAGTAGATGTAAAAGAAGATTTAAATAAAACTTTCTTGTCAAATTTAAAACAGCAAACAACTTTTAACTAAAAAGGTTCAAAAATTGTAGACATTGCACCAACAGACTACAACTTTGACAAGTTAGCCAAAGGATATTTATGGCTCCTAAAGCTAAAAAATAAGATTAGTCAGAGTTGATGAATTAATGCACATAATGATGGCACGCATTGGAAAATACAATGAAGAATATATATGTCCAAACGCTTAAACTCCTAAATACACTCAGTTGTTTGATCTACACAAATAAATGACTGGCCTTCATAAAATAAAAAAATAAAGGATATGAATTTATTTCATTTAACCGAGCATATAGTCCTTGACAAAGTAGAATGGCAAAAAAAGATTCATGTAGCCAACCCCACTTGATTGTGACAGAAGGCTTAGCTTGGTTTGGTTTGGTTTGGTTTGATTTATGGGTTATCAGACTTAATAGACTACCAGGGAGTTGATAATGACTTGATATTTGAGCATCTGAAACCATGTGAGAGAGCTTTGAGGAATTCTGCCTAGAGGGACAACCCGAAACAACAAAGCTTTTTATGATTGCATCCTAAGCGAAGTGAAAGTTTGACAGTGTACTACAGCTCCCACGATCACTGACATTTGATGTTCTTTTGCTTTACCTTCGTGATAATAGTTCTTTTGCTTTGCTGTCGTGATAATAGTTGCCACATATGAAAACATATTGCTTCCAACCAAGATAAAAGTTCACTAGAGAGGATTTTGATACCTGATCCTTACGAACTGTTGAAGCTCGTGGAGCTTCTCTCACATACTCTTCCATTGCTTGCATAAATGATGCAGGTGGCTTCATTATCAATCAATAAAAATTCCATCAAACTTTAATGAAAATAAAAATAAAAAGCAAAAACCAAAGGACTCAAAGTTCCTTAAATAA